>WOAB01000437.1:0-68586 GCA_027886185.1 Rheum nobile
TTTTTTTGTTTCCCCCATATATTTCGATAATATAAGATGATTCACGGAAAGAAAAATAGACAAAATTTGAAAGTCATACCATTCCCTCAGAGTTGTGCCTTGTGTCGTAAAAGGTAAATCGTAGGTGTTTTTAGTGTTGTTTGCCTCCCATACTCTTAGCTCTTTGTTTCCCCCAAATATTTTGACAATATAAGATGATTCAGGGAAAGAAATTTACAAAATTTGATACTCATAACTTTCGCTCAGAGTTATGCCATGTGTTGTAAATGGTAAATCATAGGTTTTTTTAGTGTTGTTTGTCGCCCATACTCTTAGCTCCCTGTTTCCCCAAAATATTTTGACAATATAAGATGATTCAGGAAAAGAAATTTACAAAATTTGATACTCATAACTTTTGCTCAAAAGTTGTGCCTTGTGTCGTAAATGGTAAATCGTATGTGTTTTTAGTGTAGTTTATCGCCCATACTCTTAGCTCTTTGTTTCCCCAGATCATTTTGACAATATAAGAGGATTCAGGGAAATAAATTTACAAAATTTGATACTCATAACTTTCGCTCCAAGTTGTGCCTTGTGTCATAAATGGTATTTTGTAAGTGTTTTTATTGTTGTTTGTTGCAAAAAACACTTATCTTTTTGTTTCCCCCAAATATTTCGATAATATAAGATGATTTACGGAAAGAAAAATAGACAAAATTTGAAACTCATACCTTTCGCTCAGAGTTGTGCCTTGTGTCGTAAAAGGTAAATCGTAGGTGTTTTTAGTGTTGTTTGCCGCCCATACTCTTAGCTCTTTGTTTCCCCCGAATATTTTGATAATATAAGATGATTCAAGGAAAGAAATTTACCAAATTTGATAATCATAACTTTCGCTCAAAGTTATGCCATGTGTTGTAAATGGTAAATCGTAGGTGTTTTTAGTGTTGTTTGCCGCATATACTCTTAGCTCTCTGTATCCCCAAAATATTTTGACATTATAAGATGATTCAAGGAAAGAAATTTACAAAATTTGATACTCATAACTTTCGCTCAAAGTTGTGCCTTGTGTCGTAAATGGTAAATCTTAGGTGTTTTTAATGTTGTTTGCCGCCCATACTCTTAGCTCTCTGTTTCCCCAAAATATTTTGACAATATAAGATGATTCAGGGAAAGAAATTTACAAAATTTGATACTCATAACTTTTGCTCAAAGTGGTGCCTTGTGTCGGAAATGGTAAATCGTAAGTGTTTTTAGTGTAGTTTATTGCCCATACTCTTAACTCTTTGTTTCCCCCAAATATTTTGACATTATAAGATGATTCGGGGAAAGAAATTTACAAATTTTGATACTCATAACTTTCGCTCAAAGTTGTGCCTTGTGTCGTAAATAGTAAATCGTAGGTCTTTTTAGTGTAGTTTATCGCCCATACTCTTAGCTCTTTGTATCCTACAATTATTTTGACAATATAAGATGATTCAGGGAAATAAATTTACAAAACTTGATACTCATAACTTTCGCTCAAAGTTGTGCCTTCTATCGTAAATGGTAAATCGTAGGTGTTTTTAGTGTTGATTGTCGCCCATACTCTAATCTCTTTGTTTCCCCCCAATATTTTGACATTCTAAGATAATTCAAGGAACGAAATTGACAAAATTTGAAATTCATAACATTCGCAAAAACTGGTGATGTGTGTCGTAAATGTTAATCATAGGTGTTTTTAGTATTGTTTGCCACCCAAACTCATATATCTTTCTTTCCCGCAAATATTTTGAAAGTATAAGATTATTCATGGAAAGAAATTGACAAAATTTAAAATTCATTAATTTCGCTCAAAGTTGTGCCTTGTGTCATAAATGGTAATAGCATGTCATTTTGGTCTTATTTGCCCTCAAACTCTTAGCTCTTTCTTCCCCCCCCCCCCCCCCCCCCCCCCCCCCCCCCCCCAATATTTTGATAATATAAGTTGATGCATGAAAAGAGTTGTGCCTTGTGTCGTAAATGGTAAATCGTAGGTGATTTTAGTGTTGTTTGCCTCCCATACTCTTAGCTCTTTGTTTCCCCCAAATATTTTGACAATATGAGATGATTCAGGGAAAGAAGTTTACAAAATTTGATACTCATAACTTTCGCTCAAAGTTCTGCCATGTGTCGTAAATGGTAAATCGTAGGTGTTTTTTGTATTGTTTTTCGCCCATACTCTTAGCTCTCTGTTTCCCCAAAATATTTTGACAATATAAGATGATTCAGGAAAAGAAATTTACAAAATTTGATACTCATAACTTTTTCTCAAAGTTCTGCCTTCTGTCGTAAATGGTAAATCGTATGTGTTTTTAGTGTAGTTTATCGCCCATACTCTTAGCTCTTTGTTTCCCCAAATCATTTTGACAATATAAGAGGATTCAGGGAAAGAAATTTACAAAATTTGATACTCATAACTTTCGCTCCAAGTTGTGCCTTGTGTCATAAATGGTATTTTGTAAGTGTTTTTATTGTTGTTTGTTGCAAAAAACACTTATCTTTTTGTTTTCCCCAAATATTTCGATAATATAAGATGATTCACGGAAAGAAAAATAGACAAAATTTGAAACTCATACCTTTTGCTCAGAGTTGTGCCTTGTGTCGTAAAAGGTAAATCGTAGGTATTTTTAGTGTTGTTTGCGCCCATACTCTTAACACTTTGTTTCCCCCAAATATTTTGACAATATAAGATGATTCAAGGAAAGAAATTTACAAAATTTGATACTTATAACTTTCGCTCAAAGTTGTGCCATGTGTTGTAAATGGTAAGTCATAGGTGTTTTTAGTGTTGTTTGCCGCACATATTCTTAGCTCTCTGTTTCCCCAAAATATTTTGACATTATAAGATGATTCAAGGAAATAAATTTACAAAATTTGATACTCATAACTTTCGCTCAAAGTTGTGCCATGTGTCGTAAATTGTAAATCGTAGGTGTTTTTAGTGTTGTTTGTCGCCCATACTCTTAGCTCTCTGTTTCCCCAAAATATTTTGACAATATAAGATGATTCAGGAAAAGAAATTTACAAAATTTGATACTCATAACTTTTGCTCAAAGTTGTGCCTTGTGTCGTAAATGGTAAATCGTATGTGTTTTTAGTGTAGTTTATCCCCCATACTCTTAGCTCTTTGTTTCCCCAGATCATTTTGACAATATAAGAGGATTCAGGGAAAGAAATTTACAAAATTTGATACTCATAACTTGTACTCCAAGTTGTGCGTTGTGTCATAAATGGTATTTTGTAAGTGTTTTTATTGTTGTTTGTTGCAAAAAACACTTATCTTTTTCTTTCCCCCATATATTTCGATAATATAAGATGATTCACGGAAAGCAAAATAGACAAAATTTGAAACTCATACCTTTCGCTCAGACTTGTGCCTTGTGTCGTAAAAGCTAAATCGTAGGTGTTTTTATTGTTGTTTGCCGCCCATACTCTTAGATCTTTGTTTCCCCCAAATATTTTGACAATATAAGATGATTCAAGGAAAGAAAGTTACAAAATTTGATACTCATAACTTTCACTCAAAGTTGTGTCATGTGTTGTAAATGGTAAATTGTAGGTGTTTTTAGTGTTGTTTGCCGCACATACTATTAGCTCTTTGTTTCCCCAAAATATTTTGACATTATAAGATGATTCAAGGAAAGAAAGTTACAAAATTTGATACTCATAACTTTCGCTCAAAGTTATGCCATGTGTTGTAAATGGTAAATCGTAGGTGTTTTTAGTGTTGTTTGCCGCATATACTCTTAGCTCTCTGTATCCCCAAAATATTTTGACATTATAAGATGATTCAAGGAAAGAAATTTACAAAATTTGATACTCATAACTTTCGCTCAAAGTTGTGCCTTGTGTCGTAAATGGTAAATCTTAGGTGTTTTTAATGTTGTTTGCCGCCCATACTCTTAGCTCTCTGTTTCCCCAAAATATTTTGACAATATAAGATGATTCAGGGAAAGAAATTTACAAAATTTGATACTCATAACTTTCGCTCAAAGTTGTGCCTTGTGTCGTAAATAGTAAATCGTAGGTCTTTTTAGTGTAGTTTATCGCCCATACTCTTAGCTCTTTGTATCCTACAATTATTTTGACAATATAAGATGATTCAGGGAAATAAATTTACAAAACTTGATACTCATAACTTTCGCTCAAAGTTGTGCCTTCTATCGTAAATGGTAAATCGTAGGTGTTTTTAGTGTTGATTGTCGCCCATACTCTAATCTCTTTGTTTCCCCCCAATATTTTGACATTCTAAGATAATTCAAGGAAGGAAATTGACAAAATTTGAAATTCATAACATTCGCAAAAACTTGTGATGTGTGTCGTAAATGTTAATCATAGTTGTTTTTAGTATTGTTTGCCACCCAAACTCATATATCTTTCTTTCCCGCAAATATTTTGAAAGTATAAGATTATTCATGGAAAGAAATTGACAAAATTTAAAATTCATTAATTTCGCTCAAAGTTGTGCCTTCTGTCATAAATGGTAATAGCATGTCATTTTGGTCTTATTTGCCCTCAAACTCTTAGCTCTTTCTTTCCCCCCAATATTTTGATAATATAAGTTGATGCATGAAAAGAGTTGTGCCTTGTGTCGTAAATGGTAAATCGTAGGTGATTTTAGTGTTGTTTGCCTCCCATACTCTTAGCTCTTTGTTTCCCCCAAATATTTTGACAATATGAGATGATTCAGGGAAAGAAGTTTACAAAATTTGATACTCATAACTTTCGCTCAAAGTTCTGCCATGTGTCGTAAATGGTACATCGTAGGTGTTTTTTGTATTGTTTTTCGCCCATACTCTTAGCTCTCTGTTTCCCCAAAATATTTTGACAATATAAGATGATTCAGGAAAAGAAATTTACAAAATTTGATACTCATAACTTTTTCTCAAAGTTCTGCCTTCTGTCGTAAATGGTAAATCGTATGTGTTTTTAGTGTAGTTTATCGCCCATACTCTTAGCTCTTTGTTTCCCCAAATCATTTTGACAATATAAGAGGATTCAAGGAAAGAAATTTACAAAATTTGATACTCATACCTTTCGCTCCAAGTTGTGCCTTGTGTCATAAATGGTATTTTGTAAGTGTTTTTATTGTTGTTTGTTGCAAAAAACACTTATCTTTTTGTTTTCCCCAAATATTTCGATAATATAAGATGATTCACGGAAAGAAAAATAGACAAAATTTGAAACTCATACCTTTTGCTCAGAGTTGTGCCTTGTGTCGTAAAAGGTAAATCGTAGGTATTTTTAGTGTTGTTTGCGCCCATACTCTTAGCTCTTTGTTTCCCCCAAATATTTTGACAATATAAGATGATTCAAGGAAAGAAATTTACAAAATTTGATACTTATAACTTTCGCTCAAAGTTGTGCCATGTGTTGTAAATGGTAAATCATAGGTGTTTTTAGTGTTGTTTGCCGCACATATTCTTAGCTCTCTGTTTCCCCAAAATATTTTGACATTATAAGATGATTCAAGGAAATAAATTTACAAAATTTGATACTCATAACTTTCGCTCAAAGTTGTGCCATGTGTCGTAAATTGTAAATCGTAGGTGTTTTTAGTGTTGTTTGTCGCCCATACTCTTAGCTCTCTGTTTCCCCAAAATATTTTGACAATATAAGATGATTCAGGAAAAGAAATTTACAAAATTTGATACTCATAACTTTTGCTCAAAGTTGTGCCTTGTGTCGTAAATGGTAAATCGTATGTGTTTTTAGTGTAGTTTATCCCCCATACTCTTAGTTCTTTGTTTCCCCAGATCATTTTGACAATATAAGAGGATTCAGGGAAAGAAATTTACAAAATTTGATACTCATAACTTGTACTCCAAGTTGTGCGTTGTGTCATAAATGGTATTTTGTAAGTGTTTTTATTGTTGTTTGTTGCAAAAAACACTTATCTTTTTCTTTCCCCCATATATTTCGATAATATAAGATGATTCACGGAAAGCAAAATAGACAAAATTTGAAACTCATACCTTTCGCTCAGACTTGTGCCTTGTGTCGTAAAAGCTAAATCGTAGGTGTTTTTAGTGTTGTTTGCCGCCCATACTCTTAGATCTTTGTTTCCCCCAAATATTTTGACAATATAAGATGATTCAAGGAAAGAAAGTTACAAAATTTGATACTCATAACTTTCACTCAAAGTTGTGTCATGTGTTGTAAATGGTAAATTGTAGGTGTTTTTAGTGTTGTTTGCCGCACATACTATTAGCTCTCTGTTTCCCCAAAATATTTTGACATTATAAGATGATTCAAGGAAATAAATTTACAAAATTTGATACTCATAACTTTCGCTCAAAGTTGTGCCATGTGTCGTAAATTGTAAATCGTAGGTGTTTTTCGTGTAGTTTATCGCCCATACTCTTAGCTCTTTGTTTCCCCCA
Source organism: Rheum nobile (assembly GCA_027886185.1). Lineage (NCBI taxonomy): Eukaryota > Viridiplantae > Streptophyta > Magnoliopsida > Caryophyllales > Polygonaceae > Rheum > Rheum nobile. The sequence continues at coordinate 6,378 of WOAB01000437.1, forward strand.
TATATTTTGACAATATAAGATGATTCAGGGAAATAAATTACAAAATTTGATACTCATAACTTTCGCTCCAAGTTGTGCCTTGTGTCATAAATGGTATTTTGTATGTGTTTTTATTGTTGTTTGTTGCAAAAAACACTTATCTCTTTGTTTCCCCCAAATATTTTGGCAATATAAGATGATTCGGGGAAAGAAATTTAGAAAAATTTGATACTCATAACTTTCGCTTCAAGTTGTGCCTTGTGTCATAAATGGTATTTTGTATGTGTTTTTATTGTTGTTTGTTGGAAAAAACACTTATCTCTTTGTTACCCCCAAATATTTTGATAATATAAGATGATTCACGGACAGAAAAATAGACAAAATTTGAAACTCATACCTTTCGCTCAGAGTTGTGCCTTGTGTCGTAAATAGTAAATCATAGGTGTTTTTAGTGTAGTTTGCCGCCCAAACTCTTAGCTCTTTCTTTTCCCCAAATATTTTGAAAATATAAGATTATTCACGGAAAGTAATTGACAAAATTTGATACCCATAACTTTCGCTCAAAGTCGTGCCTTGTGTCGTAAATGGCAAATCGTAGGTGTTTTTAGTGTAGTTTATCGCCCATACTCTTAACTCTTTGTTTCCCCCAAATATTTTGACATTATAAGATGATTCAGGGAAAGGAATTTACATATTTTGATACTCATAACTTTCGCTCAAAGTTGTGCCTTGTGTCGTAAATGGCAAATCGTAGGTGTTTTTAGTGTAGTTTATCGCCCATACTCTTAGCTCTTTGTTTCCAATAATTATTTTGACAATATAAGATGATTCAGGGAAAGAAATTTACAAAATTTGATACTCATAACTTTTGCTCAAAGTGGTGCCTTGTGTCGGAAATGGTAAATCGTAAGTGTTTTTAGTGTAGTTTATCGCCCATACTCTTAACTCTTTGTTTCCCCCAAATACTTTGACATTATAAGATGATTCAGGGAAAGAAATTTACATATTTTGATACTCATAACTTTCGCTCAAAGTTGTGCCTTGTGTCGTAAATGGCAAATCGTAGGTGTTTTTATTGTAGTTTATCGCCCATACTCTTAACTCTTTGTTTCCCCCAAATATTTTGACATTATAAGATGATTCAGGGAAAGAAATTTACATATTTTGATACTCATAACTTTCGCTCAAAGTTGTGCCTTGTGTCGTAAATGGCAAATCGTAGGTGTTTTTAGTGTAGTTTATCGCCCATACTCTTAGCTCTTTGTTTCCAATAATTATTTTGACAATATAAGATGATTCAGGGTAAGAAATTTACAAAACTTGATACTCATAACTTTCGCTCAAAGTTGTGCCTTCTGTCCTAAATGGTAAATCATAGGTGTTTTTAGTGTTGATTGTCGCCCATATTCTAATCTCTTTGTTTCCCCCCAATATTTTGACATTCTAAGATAATTCAAGGAATGAAATTGACAAAATTTGAAATTCATAACATTCGCAAAAAGTTGTGCTCTGTGTCGTAAATGTTAAACCATAGGTGTTTTTAGTATTGTTTGCCACCTAAAGTCTTAGATCTTTCTTTCCCCCAAATATTTCGAAAGTATAAGATTATTCAAGGAAAGAAATTGAGAAAATTTAAAATTCATTAATTTCGCTCAAAGTTGTGCCTTGTGTAAGAAATGGTAATATCATGTCTTTTTGGTGTTATTTGCCCTCAAACTCTTAGCTCTTTGTTTCCCCCCAATATTTTGATAATATAAGTTGATGCATGAAAAGAAATTGAAAAAATTTGATATTCATACCTTTCGCTCAGAGTTGTGCCTTGTGTCGTAAATGGTAAATCGTAGGTCTTTTTAGTGTTGTTTGCCTCCCATATTCTTAGCTCTTTGTTTTCCCCCAAATATTTTGACAATATAAGATGATTCAGAGAAAGAAATTTACAAAATTTAATACTCATAACTTTCGCTCAAAGTTGTGCCATGTGTTGTAAATGGTAAATCGTAGGTGTTTTTAGTGTTGTTTGTCGCCCAGACTCTTAGCTCTCTGTTTCCCCAAAATATTTTGACAATATAAGATTTTTCAGGAAAAGAAATTTACAAAATTTGATACTCATAACTTTTGCTCAAAGTTGTGCCTTGTGTCGTAAATGGTAAATCGTATTTGTTTTTAGTGTAGTTTATCGCCCATACTCTTAGCTCTTTGTTTCCCCAGATCATTTTGACAATATAAGAGGATTCAGGGAAATAAATTTACAAAATTTGATACTCATAACTTTCGCTCCAAGTTGTGCCTTGTGTCATAAATGGTATTTTATAAATGTTTTTATTGTTGTTTGTTGCAAAAAACACTTATCTTTTTGTTTCCCCCAAATATTTCGATAATATAAGATGATTCACGGAAAGAAAAATAGACAAAATTTGAAACTCATACCATTCCCTCAGAGTTGTGCCTTGTGTCGTAAAAGGTAAATCGTAGGTGTTTTTAGTGTTGTTTGCCGCCCATACTCTTAGCACTTTGTTTCCCTCAAGTATTTTGACAATATAAGATGATTAAAGGAAAGAAATTTACAAAATTTGATACTCATAACTTTCACTCAAAGCCATGTGTTGTAAATGGTAAACCGTAGGTGTTTTTAGTGTTGTTTGCCGCACATACTCTTAGCTCTCTGTTTCCCCAAAATATTTTGACATTATAAGATGATTCAGGGAAAGAAATTTACAAAATTTGATACTCATAACTTTTGCTCAAAGTGGTGCCTTGTGTTGGAAATGGTAAATCGTAAGTGTTTTTAGTGTAGTTTATCGCCCATACTCTTAACTCTTTGTTTCCCCCAAATACTTTGACATTATAAGATGATTCAGGGAAAGAAATTTACATATTTTGATACTCATAACTTTCGCTCAAAGTTGTGCCTTGTGTCGTAAATGGCAAATCGTAGGTGTTTTTAGTGTAGTTTATCGCCCATACTCTTAACTCTTTGTTTCCCAAAAATATTTTGACATTATAAGATGATTCAGGGAAATAAATTTACATATTTTGATACTCATAAATTTCGCTCAAAGTTGTGCCTTGTGTCGTAAATGGCAAATCGTAGGTGTTTTTAGTGTAGTTTATCGCCCATACTCTTAGCTCTTTGTTTCCAATAATTATTTTGACAATATAAGATGATTCAGGGTAAGAAATTTACAAAACTTGATACTCATAACTTTCGCTCAAAGTTGTGCCTTCTGTCCTAAATGGTAAATCATAGGTGTTTTTAGTGTTGATTGTCGCCCATATTCTAATCTCTTTGTTTCCCCCCAATATTTTGACATTCTAAGATAATTCAAGGAATGAAATTGACAAAATTTGAAATTCATAACATTCGCAAAAAGTTGTGCTCTGTGTCGTAAATGTTAAACCATAGGTGTTTTTAGTATTGTTTGCCACCTAAAGTCTTAGATCTTTCTTTCCCCCAAATATTTCGAAAGTATAAGATTATTCAAGGAAAGAAATTGAGAAAATTTAAAATTCATTAATTTCGCTCAAAGTTGTGCCTTGTGTAAGAAATGGTAATATCATGTCTTTTTGGTGTTATTTGCCCTCAAACTCTTAGCTCTTTGTTTCCCCCTAATATTTTGATAATATAAGTTGATGCATGAAAAGAAATTGAAAAAAATTGGTATTCATACCTTTCGCTCAGAGTTGTGCCTTGTGTCGTAAATGGTAAATCGTAGGTCTTTTTAGTGTTGTTTGCCTCCCATATTCTTAGCTCTTTGTTTTCCCCTAAATATTTTGACAATATAAGATGATTCAGAGAAAGAAATTTACAAAATTTGATACTCATAACTTTCGCTCAAAGTTGTGCCATGTGTTGTAAATGGTAAATCGTAGGTGTTTTTAGTGTTGTTTGTCGCCCAGACTCTTAGCTCTCTGTTTCCCCAAAATATTTTGACAATATAAGATTTTTCAGGAAAAGAAATTTACAAAATTTGATACTCATAACTTTTGCTCAAAGTTGTGCCTTGTGTCGTAAATGGTAAATCGTATTTGTTTTTAGTGTAGTTTATCGCCCATACTCTTAGCTCTTTGTTTCCCCAGATCATTTTGACAATATAAGAGGATTCAGGGAAATAAATTTACAAAATTTGATACTCATAACTTTCGCTCCAAGTTGTGCCTTGTGTCATAAATGGTATTTTATAAATGTTTTTATTGTTGTTTGTTGCAAAAAACACTTATCTTTTTGTTTCCCCCAAATATTTCGATAATATAAGATGATTCACGGAAAGAAAAATAGACAAAATTTGAAACTCATACCATTCCCTCAGAGTTGTGCCTTGTGTCGTAAAAGGTAAATCGTAGGTGTTTTTAGTGTTGTTTGCCGCCCATACTCTTAGCACTTTGTTTCCCTCAAGTATTTTGACAATATAAGATGATTAAAGGAAAGAAATTTACAAAATTTGATACTCATAACTTTCACTCAAAGCCATGTGTTGTAAATGGTAAACCGTAGGTGTTTTTAGTGTTGTTTGCCGCACATACTCTTAGCTCTCTGTTTCCCAAAAATATTTTGACATTATAAGATGATTCAGGGAAAGAAATTTACAAAATTTGATACTCATAACTTTTGCTCAAAGTGGTGCCTTGTGTTGGAAATGGTAAATCGTAAGTGTTTTTAGTGTAGTTTATCGCCCATACTCTTAACTCTTTGTTTCCCCCAAATACTTTGACATTATAAGATGATTCAGGGAAAGAAATTTACATATTTTGATACTCATAACTTTCGCTCAAAGTTGTGCCTTGTGTCATAAATGGCAAATCGTAGGTGTTTTTAGTGTAGTTTATCGCCCATACTCTTAACTCTTTGTTTCCCAAAAATATTTTGACATTATAAGATGATTCAGGGAAATAAATTTACATATTTTGATACTCATAAATTTCGCTCAAAGTTGTGCCTTGTGTCGTAAATGGCAAATCGTAGGTGTTTTTAGTGTAGTTTATCGCCCATACTCTTAGCTCTTTGTTTCCAATAATTATTTTGACAATATAAGATGATTCAGGGTAAGAAATTTACAAAACTTGATACTCATAACTTTCGCTCAAAGTTGTGCCTTCTGTCCTAAATGGTAAATCGTAGGTGTTTTTAGTGTTGATTGTCGCCCATACTCTAATCTCTTTGTTTCCCCCCAATATTTTGACATTTTAAGATAATTCAAGGAATGAAATTGACAAATTTTGAAATTCATAACATTCGCAAAAAGTTGTGCTGTGTGTCGTAAATGTTAAACCATAGGTGTTTTTAGTATTGTTTGCCACCTAAAGTCTTAGATCTTTCTTTCCCCCAAATATTTCGAAAGTATAAGATTATTCAAGGAAAGAAATTGAGAAAATTTAAAATTCATTAATTTCGCTCAAAGTTGTGCCTTGTGTCAGAAATGGTAATATCATGTCTTTTTGGTGTTATTTGCCCTCAAACTCTTAGCTCTTTGTTTCCCCCCAATATTTTGATAATATAAGTTGATGCATGAAAAGAAATTGAAAAAATTTGATATTCATACCTTTCGCTCAGAGTTGTGCCTTGTGTCGTAAATGGTAAATCTTAGGTCTTTTTAGTGTTGTTTGCCTCCCATATTCTTAGCTCTTTGTTTTCCCCCAAATATTTTGACAATATAAGATGATTCAGGGAAAGAAATTTACAAAATTTGATACTCATAACTTTCGCTCAAAGTTGTGCCATGTGTCGTAAATGGTAAATCGTAGGTGTTTTTAGTGTTGTTTGTCGCCCATACTCTTAGCTCTCTGTTTCCCCAAAATATTTTGACAATATAAGATTTTTCAGGAAAAGAAATTTACAAAATTTGATACTCATAACTTTTGCTCAAAGTTGTGCCTTGTGTCGTAAATGGTAAATCGTATTTGTTTTTAGTGTAGTTTATCGCCCATACTCTTAGCTCTTTGTTTCCCCAGATCATTTTGACAATATAAGAGGATTCAGGGAAATAAATTTACAAAATTTGATACTCATAACTTTTGCTCCAAGTTGTGCCTTGTGTCATAAATGGTATTTTGTAAGTATTTTTATTGTTGTTTGTTGCAAAAAACACTTATCTTTTTGTTTCCCCCAAATATTTCGATAATATAAGATGATTCACGGAAAGAAAAATAGACAAAATTTGAAACTCATACCTTTCGCTCAGAGTTGTGCCTTGTGTCGTAAAAGGTAAATCGTAGGTGTTTTTAGTGTTGTTTGCCGCCCATACTCTTAGCACTTTGTTTCCCCCAAGTATTTTGACAATATAAGATGATTCAAGGAAAGAAATTTACAAAATTTGATACTCATAACTTTCACTCAAAGCCATATGTTGTAAATGGTAAACCGTAGGTGTTTTTAGTGTTGTTTGCCGCACATACTCTTAGCTCTCTGTTTCCCCAAAATATTTTGACATTATAAGATGATTCAGGGAAAGAAATTTACAAAATTTGATACTCATAACTTTTGCTCAAAGTGGTGCCTTGTGTCGGAAATGGTAAATCGTAAGTGTTTTTAGTGTAGTTTATCGCCCATACTCTTAGCTCTTTGTTTCCTACAATTATTTTGACAATATAATATGATTCAGGGAAAGAAAATTACAAAACTTGATACTCATAACTTTCGCTCTAAGTTGTGAGTATCAAATTTTTCAATGAAAAGAAATTGAAAAAATTTGATTCTCATACCTTTGGCTCAGAGTTGTCCCTTGTGTCGTAAATGGTAAATCGTAGGTGTTTTTAGTGTTGTTTGCCTCCCATACTCTTAGCTCTTTGTTTCTCCCAAATATTTTGACAATATAAAATGATTCAGGGAATGAAATTTACAAAATTGGATACTCATAACTTTCGCTCAAAGCCATATGTTGTAAATGGTAAACCGTAGGTGTTTTTAGTGTTGTTTGCCGCACATACTCTTAGCTCTCTGTTTCCCCAAAATATTTTGACATTATAAGATGATTCAGGGGAAGAAATTTACAAAATTTGATACTCATAACTTTTGCTCAAAGTGGTGCCTTGTGTCGGAAATGGTAAATCGTAAGTGTTTTTAGTTTAGTTTATCGCCCATACTCTTAGCTCTTTGTTTCCTACAATTATTTTGACAATATAATATGATTCAGGGAAAGAAAATTACAAAACTTGATACTCATAACTTTCGCTCAAAGTTGTGAGTATCAAATTTTTCAATGAAAAGAAATTGAAAAAATTTGATACTCATACCTTTGGCTCAGAGTTGTCCCTTGTGTCGTAAATGGTAAATCGTAGGTGTTTTTAGTGTTGTTTGCCTCCCATACTCTTAGCTCTTTGTTTCTCCCAAATATTTTGACAATATAAGATGATTCAGGGAATGAAATTTACAAAATGTGATACTCATAACTTTCGCTCAAAGTTGTGCCATGTGTCGTAAGTGGTAAATCGTAGGTGTTTTTTGTGTTGTTTGTCGCCCATACTCTTAGCTCTCTGTTTCCCCAAAATATTTTGACAATATAAGATGATTCAGGGAAAGAAATTTACAAAATTTGATACTCATAACTTTTGCTCAAAGTTGTGCCTTGTGTCGGAAATGGTAAATCGTAAGTGTTTTTAGTGTAGTTTATCGCCCATACTCTTAACTCTTTGTTTCCCCCAAATATTTTGACATTATAAGATGATTTAGGGAAAGAAATTTACAAATTTTGATACTTATAACTTTCGCTCCAAGTTGTGCCTTGTGTCATAAATGGTATTTTGTAAGTGTTTTTATTGTTGTTTGTTGCAAAAAACACTTATTTTTTTGTTTTCCCTAAATATTTCGATAATATAAGTTGATTCACGGAAAGAAAAATAGACAAAATTTGAAACTCATACCTTTCGCTCAGAGTTGTGCCTTGTGTCGTAAAAGGTAAATCGTAGGTGTTTTTAGTGTTGTTTGCCGCCCAGACTCTTAGCTCTTTGTTTCCCCCAAATATTTTGACAATATAAGACGATTCAAGGAAAGAAATTTACAAAATTTGATACTTATAACTTTCGCTCAAAGTTGTGCCATGTGTTGTAAATGGTAAATCGTAGGTGTTTTTAGTGTTGTTTTCCGCATATACTCTTAGATCTTTGTATCCCCAAAATATTTTGACATTATAAGATGATTCAAGGAAAGAAATTTACAAAATTTGATACTCATAACTTTCGCTCAAAGTTGTGCCTTGTGTCATAAATGGTAAATCTTAGGTGTTTTTATTGTTGTTTGCCGCCCATACTCTTAGCTCTCTGTTTCCCCAAAATATTTTGACAATATAAGATGATTCAGGGAAAGAAATTTACAAAATTTGATACTCATAATTTTTGCTCAATGGGGTGCCTTGTGTCGGAAATGGTAAATCGTAAGTGTTTTTAGTGTAGTTTATCGCCCATACTCTTAACTCTTTGTTTCCCCCAAATATTTTGACATTATAAGATGATTCAGGGAAAGAAATTTACAAATTTTGATACTCATAACTTTCGCTCAAAGTTGTGCCTTGTGTCGTAAATGGTAAATCGTAGGTGTTTTTAGTGTAGTTTATCGCCCATACTCTTAGCTCTTTGTTTCCTACAATTATTTTGAAAATATGAGATGATTCAGGGAAAGAAATTTACAAAACTTGATACTCATAACTTTTGCTCAAAGTTGTGCCTTCTGTCGTAAATGGTAAATCGTAGGTGTTTTTAGTGTTGATTGTCGCCCATACTCTAATCTCTTTGTTTCCCCCAAATATTTCGAAAGTATAAGATTATTCATGGAAAGAAATTGACAAAAATTAAAATTCATTAATTTCGCTCAAAGTTGTGCCTTGTGTCATAAATGGTAATAACATGTCTTTTTGGTGTTATTTGCCCTCAAACTCTTAGCTCTTTCTTTCCCCCAATATTTTGATAATATAAGTTGATGCATGAAAAGAAATTGAAAAAATTTGATACTCATACCTTTCGCTCAGAGTTGTGCCTTGTGTCGTAAATGGTAAATCGTAGGTGATTTTAGTGTTGTTTGCCTCCCATACTCTTAACTCTTTGTTTCCCCCAAATATTTTGACAATATAAGATGATTCTGGGAAAGAAGTTTACAAAATTTGATACTCATAACTTTCGCTCAAAGTTCTGCCATGTGTCATAAATGGTAAATCGTAGGTGTTTTTAGTGTTGTTTGTCGCCCATACTCTTAGCTCTCTGTTTCCCCAAAATATTTTGACAATATAAGATGATTCTAGAAAAGAAATTTACAAAATTTGATACTCATAACTTTTGCTCAAAGTTGTGCCTTGTGTTGTAAATGGTAAATCGTATGTGTTTTTAGTGTAGTTTATCGCCCATACTCTTAGCTCTTTGTTTCCCCAGATCATTTTGACAATATAAGAGGATTTAGGGAAAGAAATTTACAAAATTTGATACTCATAACTTTCGCTCCAAGTTGTGCCTTGTATCATAAATGGTATTTTATAAGTGTTTTTAATGTTGTTTGTTGCAAAAAACACTTATCTTTTTGTTTCCCCCAAATATTCGATAATATAAGATGATTCACGGAAAGAAAAATAGACAAAATTTGAAACTCATATCTTTTAGTGTTGTTTGCCTGCCATACTCTTAGCTCTTTGTTTCCCCAAAATATTTTGACAATATAAGATGATTCAGGAAAAGAAATTTACAAAATTTGATACTCATAACTTTTGCTCAAAGTCGTGCCTTGTGTCGTAAATGGTAAATCGTATGTGTTTTTTGTGTAGTTTATCGCCCATACTCTTAGCTCTTTGTTTCCCCATATCATTTTGACAATATAAGAGGATTCAGGGAAAGAAATTTACAAAATTTGATACTCATAACTTTCGCTCCAAGTTGTGCCTTGTGTCATAAATGGTATTTTGTAAGTGTTTTTATTGTTGTTTGTTGCAAAAAACACTTATCTTTTTGTTTTCCCCAAATATTTCGATAATATAAGATGATTCACGGAAAGAAAAACAGACAAAATGTGAAACTCATACCTTTTGCTCAGAGTTGTGCCTTGTGTCGTAAAAGGTAAATCGTAGGTGTTTTTAGTGTTGTTTGCTGCCCATACTCTTAGCTCTTTGTTTCCCCCAAATTTTTTGACAATATAAGATGATTCAAGGACATAAATTTACAAAATTTGATACTTATAACTTTCGCTCAAAGTTGTGCCATGTGTTGTAAATGGTAAATCGTAGGTGTTTTTAGTGTTGTTTGCCGCACATACTCTTAGCTCTCTGTTTCCCCAAAATATTTTGACATTAAAAGATGATTCAAGGAAAGAAATTTACAAAATTTGATACTCATAACTTTCGTTCAAAGTTGTGCCATGTGTCGCAAATGGTAAATCGTAGGTGTTTTTAGTGTTGTTTGTCGCCCATACTCTTAGCTCTCTGTTTCCCCAAAATATTTTGACAATATAAGATGATTCAGGAAAAGAAATTTACAAAATTTTATACTCATAACTTTTGCTCAAAGTGGTGCCTTGTGTCGTAATTGGGAAATCGTATGTGTTTTTAGTGTAGTTTATCGCCCATACTGTTAGCTCTTTGTTTCCCCATATCATTTTGAAAATATAAGAGGATTCAGGGAAATAAATTTACAAAATGTGATACTCATAACTTTCGCTCCAAGTTGTGCCCTGTGTCATAAATGGTATTTTGTAAGTGTTTTTATTGTTGTTTGTTGCAAAAAACACTTATCTTTTTGTTTCCCCCAAATATTTCGATAATATAAGATGATTCACGGAAAGAAAAAAAGACAAAATTTGAAACTCATACCTTTCGCTCAGAGTTGTGCCTTGTGTCGTAAAAGGTAAATCGTAGGTGTTTTTAGTGTTGTTTTCCGCCCATACTCTTAGCTCTTTGTTTCCCCCAAATATTTTGACAATATAAAATGATTCGAGGAAAGAAATTTACAAAATTTGATACTCATAACTTTCACTCAAAGTTGTGCCATGTGTTGTAAATGGTAAATCGTAGGTGTTTTTAGTGTTGTTTGCCGCACATACTCTTAGGTCTCTGTTTCCCCAAAATATTTTGACATTATAAGATGATTCAAGGAAATAAATTTACAAAATTTGATACTCATAACTTTCGTTCAAAGTTGTGCCTTGTGTCGTAAATGGTAAATCGTAGGTGTTTTTAGTGTTGTTTTCCGCCCATACTCTTAGCTCTCTGTTTCCCCAAAATATTTTGACAATATAAGATGATTCAGGGAAAGAAATTTACAAAGTTTGATACTCATAACTTTTGCTCAAACTGGTGCCTTGTGTCGGAAATGGTAAATCGTAAGTGTTTTTAGTGTAGTTTATCGCCCATACTCTTAACTCTTTGTTTCCCCCAAATATTTTGACATTATAAGATGATTCAGGAAAAGAAATTTACATATTTTGATACTCATAACTTTCGCTCAAAGTTGTGCCTTGTGTCGTAAATGGTAAATCGTAGGTGTTTTTAGTGTAGTTTATCGCCCATACTCTTAGCTCTTTGTTTCCTACAATTATTTTGACAATATAAGATGATTCAGGGAAAGAACTTTACAAAACTTGATACTCATAACTTTCGCTCAAAGTTGTGCCTTCTGTCGTAAATGGTAAATCGTAGGTGTTTTTAGTGTTGATTGTCGCCCATACTCTAATCTCTTTGTTTCACCCCAATATTTTTACATTCTAAGATAATTCAAGGAATGAAATTGACAAAATTTGAAATTCATAACATTCGCAAAAAGTTATGCTGTGTGTCGTAAATGGTAAATCATAGGTGTTTTTAGTATTGTTTGCCACCCAAACTCTTAGATCTTTCTTTCCCCCAAATATTTCGAAAGTATACGATTATTCATGGAAAGAAATTGACAAAATTTAAAATTCATTAATTTCGCTCAAAGTTGTGCCTTGTGTCATAAATGGTAATATCATGTCTTTTTGGTGTTATTTGCCCTCAAACTCTTAGCTCTTTGTTTCCCCCCAATATTTTGATAATATAAGTTGATGCATGAATATAAATTGAAAAAATTTGATACTCATACCTTTCGCTCAGAGTTGTGCCTTGTGTCGTAAATGGTAAATCGTAGGTGTTTTTAGTGTTGTTTGCCTCCCATACTCTTAGCTCTTTGTTTCCCCCAAATATTTTGACAATATAAGATGATTCAGGGAAAGAAATTTACAAAATTTGATACTCATAACTTTCGCTCAAAGTTGTGCCATGTGTCGTAAATGATAAATCGTAGGTGTTTTTAGTGTTGTTTGTCGCCCATACTCTTAGCTCTCTGTTTCCCCAAAATATTTTGACAATATAAGATGATTCTAGAAAAGAAATTTACAAAATTTGATACTCATAACTTTTGCTCAAAGTTGTGCCTTGTGTCGTAAATGGTAAATCGTATGTGTTTTTAGTGTAGTTTATCGCCCATACTCTTAGCTCTTTGTTTCCCCAGATCATTTTGACAATATAAGAGAATTTAGGGAAAGAAATTTACAAAATTTGATACTCATAACTTTCGCTCCAAGTTGTGTCTTGTATCATAAATGGTATTTTATAAGTGTTTTTAATGTTGTTTGTTGCAAAAAACACTTATCTTTTTGTTTCCCCCAAATATTCGATAATATAAGATGATTCACGAAAAGAAAAATAGACAAAATTTGAAACTCATATCTTTTAGTGTTGTTTGCCTGCCATACTCTTAGCTCTTTGTTTCCCCTAAATATTTTGACAATATAAGATGATTCAAGGAAAGAAATTTACAAAATTTGATACTCATAATGACAAGGATCGACTTGGATGAGCTTTGGTGCAAGTGCTTGGCCGGTCGTCACCCTTCGGCAAACCGGGGAGGCGTCTTTGGGAGCGGGCTACAGGGCAGCGTTGGAGTCGTTTTGCGGCGGACTTGGGCTGCAGTAGTGGTGGATGAGGTTGAGATTGGTAGTGTAACACCCCGTGCCAGAGGTGCTACAGTGCCATAGTTCCGATGGACTATAAGACGGGTGAAATAAAAATTTGCAAAACATATCCCATACATATAATAAATATCAAAAGCAGCACAGCGGAAAAACCTGTACAACCTGTAAAACCTGTCCAGAGTTTGAAACCACAATCAAACTTAACATACCACAAAATACAACACTTTACAAACCAAAAACCAATACAACAAGTTCGACCCATACAAGGTCCAAAACCAAACGACACGTTCAATCAAGTCAAAGTCTCAAACCAAAAGTAGAGTTCTCGACTCCAAAACCGACGGTGATCAGGATCCTCCTTGCTGGCGCTAAATCTGCAAAGCCTGATTGACTGGGGGACCCGATATACCAGCCAACCACGGCACGTAAATCGAGGTTGGTCAGTCTTTTGAAAGACTATGACAAGAATCCTCAAGCCAAAACAGTTCAAAACACATACATATATCACCAATCAATTCACAACAACGACAACACGCCACACAATATATAATATCATAACTATACTTAATCATATCAACCAACCAATGCCAACGACACGTCAAAACATATACACACACTATCACATACCATTCATTACACATCCTTATCCAACTCTTTACTATACTAACCTCAATCAATCCATCCTCAAACTCATCACAAGCATAAACGAATAAAACGATCCAATCCAACTTCACTGACACGTCCAATCCATCCTTCTCTCTATTACTAATACCTCAATCAACAACTCTATGCACATACACATCTCTTACTACTGACTTACAACCAAAGCTAACCAATTATACTGAACTCACTACTGCACTAACACAACAAAATCAATTAACCTTCACATCAACAAACACATAAGCATCAACGGGAATCATTACATAATACAATCATAACCAAAATAACAACCAATTCATACATTCAAACCCAACTCATGCATTTAATTTCAAACCATGTTAACCCACACCCTCAAGATGGGAAACCGTCCTTCACACACAATCCACACAACCGACCTTCATAATCCACTAGTTGTCACCAACAACCCCACCAACATAAATCCACATCACCATAGCTAAAATAGATAATATTTAACCAGTCAACTAGCCAACAATCAATATCCAACATAAAACCAATAATCAAACACACCGTCAATATCATCACACAACTACTTAATCAAGTACACAACTAATAATCAACACACAACCCATAACCGAGCACCCAACCAATAATCAACACACAACCCATAACCGAGCACCCAACCAATAATCAAGTACATACCCACTATTCAACACATAACCAATATACACACACAACCAATAATCAACACACAATCCATAACCGAGCACACAACCAATATTCAATGCATAATCACTAAATCAAGTACTCAAGCAACCATTTCACATAATTAACACATCACAACACCTCCGTCTCCACCACCACATCACCGGGTGGGACCATTCACAACATCTCTGTCTCAACCACCACATCACCGGGTGAGACAATTCACAACATTTCCGTCTCAACCACCACATCACCGGGTGAGACAATTCACAACATCTCCGTCTCAACCACCACATCACCGGGTGAGACAATTCACAACACCAAACCAACTCTCCATCACTATACCAACCAATCAAACAACATGACGACAGTCAAAATCACATAACCACACCTCATCACACATTATCACATATCATCACACACACATCATGACACATTATCACTTATCCTCACACACACATCATCACACAATATCACACATATATATATATTCACCCAAGTAACTTTAAAATCAATAATCCTATCAAACCACATCAGTCCATCTACAACACGGGACAATTACTAATGTACCCACACATTCACACACACACACAATCCAACACACGCACACACACATTCAATCCAACACACACATACGATCCACACACACACGTGTCAACAGACACTATCAACAACAATCAATCACATTTAGTCACAATTGACTACCACGTCAACATTTAATCAAATACGATACAAGACAAATCATATCACACGCACATACCCATATTCAACCAAGCAACGGTAAACTTAATTATGAAATAAACTGGGCATAACACAATTTATAAAAATACAAAGTTAGCAAGAATCCTCTTGCCTCAAGTCGAACCCCAACGACCCCAGAGGTCTCCAAACCACTCGAACGAACCTGCGAAATCAATCCGAGCAAAACCCTGGCATTAATTAACTCATACCAATCCACAACCAACAAACCCCAAATTTCAAACCCTAAAATTATACCTTCAAAAATTCCAATCAAGCCAACCCCACACAACCAACCAAAAATTCAGCAAACCACACCTTTCTTCAGCTGTCCACGATCACACACAACATCAATTCGAACAATTGAATATCAATTCGGAATACACAATATCAATTCGAACGCACACCAAAAATTCAGCCAATTCGAAATTAATCCAACCCATAAGCTCACCTTGTCGACAACCAAGCGGTAGTCACCGGGAAGAGGCTCCTCGTCGCCGGAACCACAACAACAACACAAAACCGCAGCTGCACAGCTCCAATTTCGGACACACACCCAAAATATTCAGCAAAGAATTTTCAGTCCACGCAGGACAACAACAACAAATCAGACCCAAATTCAACAACAACACCAACCAACCTTACCTCTTCGTTAGCCTCGCCGGAAAGAGGGCTCCCGACGCCGGAGACGACCACCACTACGACGGACTACAGCAGCTCGTAGCAGTCGGCACAACAGCACAGCAGCCACGAACAGCACCTACCGACGGCTCCACGCAGAGGAGGAGGAAGAAGAGCGGCGGAGTGGTCCAAGACGGGTTCGCCGGAGAAGAACACTCGGCTGGCACCGGAGAAGGAACAAATTCGCCGGGGAAGAGAAGGAGCTTGGCTGGGCACCGGTGAATCGATCGGGAGAGAGAGATCCGAACTTAGGGAGTTAGGGATTTAATCCCCCAAATTCCCATTTTCCCCTTTTTAACATATCCCCTTAATTAATTTACCCAAAATGCCATTACCCATTTTTTTTTGGGGTATTTCATTCTCCCCTCCTTATAAGAGTTTCGTCCTCGAAACTAAGATCAAACAGGTTCGGATAACTGCCTCGCATAACTGACTCTAGAATATTTCGGACTCCCCGAAGAATGACTTTCCCTGAGAATCAACTCTCAATTCTCTTTATCAGTTAACACACATAATCGATCTGAAATCACAATACTCCATCTTTCTGAACAAGAATTCCTACACTCTTCCCTGAGCAATCTCACTGCATATCTTACTCAATATTCTATTACATTCAGCTGTATCTGTTCCTTCTCAAACCAAATTTCACTTTTCACCCTTCGCCAACTCCAGTTGCAATCCCGACCGAACTGTCAGACAAGCAACCACCTGCTCGAGAGTCGACTTCCTACACAAAGCATCAGCAACCACGATAGCCCTTTTCTAATTGATAAACAATATCTTTTCATAATCCTTAATCAAATCTAGCAATCATCTTTGCCTCATGATCAATTCTCTCTTATACAATTTGAGTTGACGAAAAGCATACGCAATGACCTTCCCATTCTGCATCAAAACGCAACCCAAACTTCGCTTAGACACATCACCGTATATAACAAACCATTTTTGTTTCCTGCGGTAAAACCGACACTGACGCACTAATCAAACACTTCCTGAGTCCTTCGAAAACTCTCTCCTGACATTTCCCGTCCCAGTCAAAATTCTTAGTCACACGCAAACTTAGAAAATCCATCCACAATCGCATGCAGTAATCTGCCAGTCCGAGAATACTCCCAATGAAACTCACTGCAACCAATCCAAGTACTTTCTAAAAACATTAATTCCTTAAACCTTGAAATCTGCGGAAGCATTAGTCAACTCGAAAGGCAACCCAACCTTTTCTTAGCAGTTTTACAGCTGTCATCGCACTAATAATTCTGCCAGAGTCTCTAGGATGATGACTCTCACACATGCACTAAACCTTTATCTCATGTTACGATAATTGTCATCTTCTGGAAGTCACAGACACATTCTGTTCCTCAGCTCAGCCGAACCCATAGTCGTAAAATCCCACTTTCTCAGGTGTAGACCGAGTTCTCTGTTTCTTACTGCCTCAAGCATCAATAATATGATCAGAATCATCTATAGCGGTTTCCATAATCAATCACTCATCTACATACTGCTCAATGATCGTACAGCTATGCCTTACCATCAAAGGTTCATATCTGAATACAACCATATCTGAATGCGCTTAATCTATCCTGCTCAACCCTAACAATAACAGTAGCACACAACAAATCATACCGAATCATCACCACTAAACTACCTGCATCAACCTCTTGACGATAAGCCCAACGGCCTCATCCTCTACCATACTCATACTCCTTAAACCTCTAGCACGTCCCACTTACCAGGGAATGCACCATAAAATATAATTTAACAACTCAAAACATCACATATAAAATATATCAAACATTAGCACAAAACATCACAAACAGCACTTACTTACCAACACAACTCATTACGGTTGACAGCAAGGATTCCTGATCACCCGATCGTTCACAACAACAACGTATAAAAATTCTCAAGTTGAAAACTCGGAAAGAACACATTTTTTTTTTTGAAAAGAGCTCTGATACCAATTCTGTAACACCCCGGGCCAGAGGTGCTACAGTGCCATAGTCCCGATGGACTATAAGGCGGGTGGAATAAAAATTTGCAAAACATATCCCATACATATAATAAATATCAAAAGCAGCACAGCAGAAAAACCTGTACAACCTATAAAATCTGTCCAGAGTTTGAAACCACAATCAAACTTAACATACCGCAAAATACAACACTTTACAAACCAAAAACCAATACAACAAGTTCGACCCATACAAGGTCCAAAACCAAACGACACGTTCAATCAAGTCAAAGTCTCAAACCAAAAGTAGAGTTCTCGACTCCAAAACCGACGGTGATCAGGATCCTCCTTGCTGGCGCTAAATCTGCAAAGCCTGATTGACTGGGGGACCCGATACCCCAGCCAACCACGGCACGTAAACCGAGGTTGGTCAGTCTTTTGAAAGACTATGACAAGAATCCTCAAGCCAAAACAGTTCAAAACACATACGTATATCACCAATCAATTCACAACAACGACAACACGCCACACAATATATAATATCATAACTATACTTAATCATATAAACCAACCAATGCCAATCACACGTCAAAACATATACACACACTATCACATACCATTCATTACACATCCTTATCCAACTCTTCACTATACTAACCTCAATCAATCCATCCTCAAACTCATCACAAGCATAAACGAATAAAACGATCCAATCCAACTTCACTGACACGTCCAATCCATCATTCTCTCTATTACTAATACCTCAATCAACAACTCTATGCACATACAAATCTCTTACTACTGACTTACAACCAAAGCTAACCAATTATACTAAACTCATTACTCCACTAACACAACAAAATCAATTAACCTTCACATCAACAAACACATAAGCATCAACGGGAATCATTACATAATACAATCATAACCAAAATAACGACCAATTCATACATTCAAACCCAACTCATGCATTTAATTTCAAACCATGTTAACCCACACCCTCAAGATGGGAAACCATCCTTCACACTCAATCCACACAACCGACCTTCATAATCCACTAGCTGTCACCAATAACCCCACCAACATAAATCCACATCACCATAGCTAAAATAGATAATATTTAACCAGTCAACTAGCCAACAATCAATATGCAACATAAAACCAATAATCAAACACACCGTCAATATCATCACACAACTACTTAATCAAGTACACAACTAATAATCAACACACAACCCATAACCGAGCACCCAACCAATAATCAACACACAACCCATAACCGAGCACCCAACCAATAATCAAGTACACACCCACTATTCAACACATAACCAATATACACACACAACCAATAATCAACACACAATCCATAACCGAGCACACAACCAATATTCAACGCATAATCACTTAATCAAGTACTCAAGCAACCATTTTACATAATTAACACATCACAACACCTCCGTCTCCACCACCACATCACCGGGTGGGACCATTCACAACATCTCTGTCTCAACCACCACATCACCGGGTGAGACAATTCACAACATTTCCGTCTCAACCACCACATCACCGGGTGAGACAATTCACAACATCTCCGTCTCAACCACCACATCACCGGGTGAGACAATTCACAATACCAAACCAACTCTCCATCACTATACCAACCAATCAAACAACACGACGACAGTCAAAATCACATAACCATACCTCATCACACATTATCACATATCATCACACACACATCATGACACATTATCACTTATCCTCACACACACATCATCACACAATATCACACATATATATATATTCACCCAAGTAACTTTAAAATCAATAATCCTATCAAACCACATCAGTCCATCTACAACACGGGACAATTACTAATGTACCCACACATTCACACACACACACAATCCAACACACGCACACACACATTCAATCCAACACACACATACGATCCACACACACACACGTGTCAACAGACACTATCAACAACAATCAATCACATTTAGTCATAATTGACTACCACGTCAACATTTAATCAAATACGATACAAGACAAATCATATCACACGCACATACCCATATTCAACCAAGCAACGGTAAACTTAATTATGAAATAAACTGGGCATAACACAATTTATAAAAATATAAAGTTAGCAAGAATCCTCTTGCCTCAAGTGGAACCGCAACGACCCCAGAGGTCTCCAAACCACTCGAACGAACCTACGAAATCAATCCGAGCAAAACCCTGGCGTTAATTAACTCATACCAATCCACAACCAACAAACCCCAAATTTCAAACCCTAAAATTATACCTTCAAAAATTCCAATCAAGCCAACCCCACACAACCAACCAAAAATTCAGCAAACCACACCTTTCTTCAGCTGTCCACGATCACACACAACATCAATTCGAACAATTCAATATCAATTCGGAATACACAATATCAATTCGAACGCACACCAAAAATTCAGCCAATTCGAAATTAATCCAACCCATAAGCTCACCTTGTCGACAACCAAGCGGTAGTCACCGGGAAGAGGCTCCTCGTCGCCGAAACCACAACAACAACACAAAACCGCAGCTGCACAGCTCCAATTTCGGACACACACCCAAAATATTCAGCAAAGAATTTTCAGTCCACGCAGGACAACAACAACAAATCAGACCCAAATTCAACAACAACACCAACCAACCTTACCTCTTCGTTAGCCTCGCCGGAAAGAGGGCTCCCGACGCCGGAGACGACCACCACTACGACGGACTGCAGCAGCTCGCAGCAGTCGGCACAACAGCACAGCAGCCACGAACAGCACCCACCGATGGCTCCACGCAGAGGAGGAGGAAGAAGAGCGGCGGAGTGGTCCAAGACGGGTTCGCCGGAGAAGAACACTCGGCTGGCACCGGAGAAGGAACGAATTCGCCGGGGAAGAGAAGGAGCTTGGCTGGGCACCGGTGAATCGATCGGGAGAGAGAGATCCGAACTTAGGGAGTTAGGGATTTAATCCCCCAAATTCCCATTTTCCCCTTTTTAACATATCCCCTTAATTAATTTACCCAAAATGCCATTACCCATTTTTTTGGGGGGTATTTCAGGTAGTGTAGAAGGGGCCTGCTGGTGCCCACGTGGGCCTCGAGATATCGGGGGTGGAAGTGAGGGTGGTTTCGGTGGAAACCCTAGCGGTGGAGGGTGATTTAGGGTTGCGATTTGAGGGAGGCTTGGAAGCGTTGGGGGAGGCGCTTGGTGTTGGTTGGGTGGCTTATGAGGTGTAGTTTGAAGGGTGGAAATGGCGGCGGTGGAAGGTGGAAGTGCCGAGGGATAGCTTTCTCTCAATGGATGTGACTCACCACGTTGAACAAGGGTTCTTGAACCTAGCTTGGATATGACTCACCATGGGGATTCAAGGAGCGATTTGGCTGCTTTGATATGACTCACAAAGAAGCAAAATAGCATGAGCTTAAGGATGAAAATCTCTCTTGAGAGTGTTTGTTTGATTCAAGATTAAGCTAAAGAAGAAATGAGGGGTGACGGCGACCTTATACCCTAGCCGCCGGCCCTCAAGCAATTGTTTGCAGAAAATTAACTCCTAAAACCATGCATAAAATGCTAAACCAATGTCTTAAAAATGTCATTCAATCAATGCCTTAAAAAGGCCCTTGAAAAGTGCCTTAAGTCTCATTTGGCACCGAGATTGTCATCAAGGAGAAGAAGTCTCCTAGATGGCTTGTTGTAGGCCTCTTCTTTGGTGATTAGGAGAGTGGATGGGCCGTCCTCCTTGCTTGCCAAAAGCCCATTAGAAAGTAGGCCTAGATCAAGTGATCGTTGGAGCTCCTAATTGGCCTTTGCTCGAGTGATGCATATGGGCTTGTCCTTCTCTTCCTTGGGCTCCTCTTCCTTGGGCTCCTCATCCTTGGGCTTGCTACCTTGCTCCTTGGCTGGTCCTCCATGCCTTCCTCCTTGTTGAGCTTGTCCAAGTCTTGAAGATGGGACAGAATCACATCATCCTCCCCCCCTTCAAAAAGATTCGTCCTCGAATCTGAGTGCACTTTAAGAAATAGGTTTAGAGCACACAAAACTGCACAAAGAAAAACAAGGAAGTGAGAGACCAAGACATCTTTAGGGGAAGCAAGGTACATGTAAGCAAGCATGATTAGTTCCATTGAGTATCCATGGATGAATTTCCATGCACAAGTATTTTCCAACTTCAGCCTAAAGATGTGCGTAAGTATAGAACATGAGATGCACATGATATACTTTGTAACAAATGCAATGCATAGGACCATTTTTTTTATCATGAAATAAGAATTGTGAATGAGAACAATGATGCCCACATGAATGTCTAGTTCTACATGCAAAAACTGAATGCAAGGACTTGTATACATGTTGATCACAAACTAAAGGTATCTCACAAGTCATGAATAGAACAAGAGAACTATGATGTATGCATGAGTATCTAGTTTCACCTTCAAAAACAGATTCATGAACTAGGGACTCTCTAACCCTTGAAAAGAATTCAGTTTGATGCAAGGGGAAAAGAAGAAACTGAGTAGAGTCAAGTGATACTCCCCTAGAATGAGCCTTGGATTGAACATCCTTCTTGTCATGGTCTAAAGTGCTCTTGAGTTTGGAAGGCTTATCATCCTGAGCGTCAACCTCTTCTTGAAGTAGGAATGACAAACATGAAGGAACCTTAGATGTTGCATCCATCCATGGAGTAGCCAAAGAATTGAGTGAGCTACGGGCAATGATGGGTGGACGTGTTCCTTTTGTAGATGAAAGAGATAGTTCTTCAACTTCCTCCTCCTTTTGCGTAGGCTCTTCTTCTACGTGCTCAGTCGGTTCCTCATTTTCTTGCTTTGGCCGAGGTGGTGGAGCATATTTCCTAGGCTGCAAGGGTGGCAACTCACACTTATACTCTTGCACCTTTGGCAGGGTGGAAGTGGCACTAGGTGTAGAGGAATGCCACGATCGAGAGGCCTCAAGCCTTCTTTGTTGTGTCTCTTGAAGGCGCACATCAAGTCTACTTGCCCACCCCTGAATAGCCTCCATTAGGGATTGTAAGGTGGGGGGCTCGTTGATGGTCAAGGCGGTCTTTCCCCCACCGGATTCCTTGGAGTTGTCTCCCATAATAGACCTAGCAAAAGCACTCAAAGCACATCCAGAAGATAATCAAAGCAAATGGTCCCTTGAGCACACACAAGGGTCCTCACAATCTGAAATTTTCAAGCACAAAGTATTCACAAGAAATAGCAAGCTCAAGTGAGGTTACGAGCTAGGTTTTGTGGGTAGGGCAAAAATTGGTCTATATTTTCACTACTAAGTCGGAACCACAAGCAAAGGCAAGGAAGGTACCGACCACTATCACACCCAAGCAACCACAAACAATTCAACACCTCACGTAGAACAAAAGAAAGAAAATAAAATAAAATTTGCTCTTCAATGGCTCACTTTTTCTATGGTCTCTCCTATTTAGACCTGGTTTTTCTTGAGCACTTTTCTTCTCTCTCTTTTTTTTTTTTTGAGCAAGCTACAAGTTCTGAAGCTTAATACAATACTGAAGTAACAAACAAAGTCCCACAAAAATTTTGAGAACAATTCAAGTCACAATCTCTTTTTTGCACAATTTCGGTGTTGTCTTAGCCACAAAGTATGTGAAAGTGAAATTCCCTTAACCTAAGTCCAAAGCTTGATTTATGCAGCAACTTAGATACGCAAGAATATACACCAAAGTCAAGGTAAAAGTCGTGGCTAAGGATTGGCTGCAAAGAGGAGATATTGAATGCTAGCAAATATGGTAATAAAGCCAAATAAGGAAAGTAATGAACTAGCAAATGATGGCTGATTTGAGTTACGTTTTTTTGTGTTTTGTAATTGGATTTTGAGCATTCCAACGGTCTCCTTCAACCTTAGAAAGTTCAGAAGTCGAAGCAAGCAAAAGATCAAGACAACAATGGAGTTTGCACAACACAAAGGCCAAAAATCGGAAGTAAAAAGTCTAGGCAACCTAAGCTTGCACTTATAATGAGCAAATTGCACTTTAAAAAGACAGATTTGATGGCCAAACCTTGCGTGGCTTTGATACCACTTGACAAGGATCGACTTGGATGAGCTTCGGTGCAAGTGCTTGGCCGGTCGTCACCCTTCGGCAAACCGGGGAGGCGTCTTTGGGAGCGGGCTGTAGGGCGGCGTTGGAGTCATTTTGCGGCGGACTTGGGCTGCAGTAGTGGTGGATGAGGTTGAGATTGGTAGTGTAGAAGGGGCCTGGTGGTGCCCACGTGGGCCTCGAGATATCGAGGGTGGAAGTGAGGGTGGTTTCGGTGGAAACCCTAGCGGTGGAGGGTGATTTAGGGTTGCGATTTGAGGGAGGCTTGGAAGCGTTGGGGGAGGCGCTTGGTGTTGGTTGGGTGGCTTATGAGGTGTAGTTTGAAGGGTGGAAACGGCGGCGGTGGAAGGTGGAAGTGTCGTGGGATAGCTTGCTCTCAATGGATGTGACTCACCACGTTGAACAAGGGTTCTTGAACCTAGCTTGGATATGACTCATCAAGGAGATTCAAGGAGCGATTTGGCTGCTTTGATATGACTCACAAAGAAGCAAAATATCATGAGCTTAAGGATGAAAATCTCTCTTGAGAGTGTTTGTTTGATTCAAGATTAAGCTAAAGAAGAAATGAGGGGTGACGTCGACCTTATACCCAAGCAGCCGGCCCTCAAGCAATTGTTTGCAGAAAGTTAACTCCTAAAACCATGCATAAAATGCTAAACCAATGTCTTAAAAATGTCATTCAATCAATGCCTTAAAAAGGCCCTTGAAAAGTGCCTTAAGTCTCGTTTGGCACCGAAATTGTCATCAAGGAGAAGAAGTCTCCTAGATGGCTTGTTATAGGCCTCTTCTTTGGTGATTAGGAGAGTGGATGGGCCGTCCTCCTTGCTTGCCAAAAGCCCATTAGAAAGTAGGCCTAGATCAAGTGATCGTTGGAGCTCCTAATTGGCCTTTGCTCGAGTGATGCATATGGGCTTGTCCTTCTCTTCCTTGGGCACCTCTTCCTTGGGCTCCTCATCCTTGGGCTTGCTACCTTGCTCCTTGGCTGGTCCTCCATGCCTTCCTCCTTGTTGAGCTTGTCCAAGTCTTAAAGATGGGACAGAATCACATCACATAACTTTCCCTCAAAGTTGTGCCATGTGTTGCAAATGGTAAATCGAAGGTGTTTTTAGTGTTGTTTGCCGCACATACTCTTAGCTCTCTGTTTCCCCAAAATATTTTGACATTATAAGATGATTCAAGGAAAGAAATTTAAAAAATTTGATACTCATAACTTTCGCTCAATGTTGTGCCTTGTGTCATAAATGGTAAATCTTAGGTGTTTTTAGTGTTGTTTGCCGCCCATACTCTTAGCTCTCTGTTTCCCCAAAATATTTTGACAATATAAGATGATTCAGGGAAAGAAATTTACAAAATTTGATAGTCATAACTTTTGCTCAAAGTGGTGCCTTGTGTCGGAAATGGTAAATCGTAAGTGTTTTTAGTGTAGTTTATCTCCCATACTCTTAACTCTTTGTTTCCCCCAAATATTTTGACATTATAAGATGATTCAGGGAAAGAAATTTACAAAATTTGATACTCATAACTTTCGCTCAAAGTTGTGCCTTGTGTCGTAAATGGTAAATCGTAGGTGTTTTTAGTGTAGTTTATCGCCCATACTCTTAGGTATTTGTTTCCTATAATTATTTTGACAATATAAGATGATTCAGGGAAAGAAAATTACAAAACTTGATACTCATAACTTTCGCTCAAAGTTGTGCCTTCTGTCGTAAATGGTAAATCGTAGGTGTTTTTAGTGTTGATTGTCGCCCATACTCTAATCTCTTTGTTTCCCCCCAATATTTTGACATTCTAAGATAATTCAAGGAATGAAATTGACAAAATTTGAAATTCATAACATTCCCAAAAAGTTGTGCTGTGTGTCGTAAATGGTAAATCATAGGTGTTTTTAGTATTGTTTGCCACCCAAACTCTTAGATCTTTCTTTCCCCCAAATATTTCGAAAGTATAAGATTATTCATGGAAAGAAATTGAAAAAATTTAAAATTCATTAATTTCGCTCAAAGTTGTGTCTTGTGTTATAAATGGTAATAGCATGTCTTTTTGGTGTTATTTTCCCTCACACTCTTAGCTCTTTGTTTCCCCCCAATATTTTGATAATATAAGTTGATGCATGAAAAGAAATTGAAAAAATTTGATACTCATACCTTTCGCTCAGAGTTGTGCCTTGTGTCGTAAATGGTAAATCGTAGGTGTTTTTAGTGTTGTTTGCCTCCCATAATCTTAGCTCATTGTTTCCCCCAAATATTTTGACAATATAAGATGATTCTGGGAAAGAAATTTAGAAAATTTGATACTCATAACTTTCGCTCAAAGTTGTGCCATGTGTCGTAAATGGTAAATCGTAGGTGTTTTTAGTGTTGTTTGTCGCCAATACTCTTAGCTCTCTGTTTCCCCAAAATATTTTGACAATATAAGATGATTCAGGAAAAGAAATTTACAAAATTTGATACTCATAACTTTTGCTCAAAGTTGTGCCTTGTGTCGTAAATGGTAAATCGTATGTGTTTTTAGTGTAGTTTATCGCCCATACTCTTAGTTCTTTGTTTCCCCATATCATTTTGACAATATAAGAGGATTCAGGGAAAGAAATTTACAAAATTTGATACTCATAACTTTCGCTCCAAGTTGTGCCTTCTGTCATAAATGGTATTTTGTAAGTGTTTTTATTGTTGTTTGTTGCAAAAAACACTTATCTTTTTGTTTCCCCCAAATATTTCGATAATATAAGATGATTCATGGAAAAAAAAATAGATAAAATTTGAAACTCATACCTTTCGCTCAGAGTTGTGCCTTGTGTCGTAAAAAGTAAATCGTAGGTGTTTTTAGTGTTGTTTGTCGCCCATACTCTTAGCTCTTTGTTTCCCCCAAATATTTTGACAATATAAGATGATTCAAGGAAAGAAATTTACAAAATTTGATACTCATAACTTTCACTCAAAGTTGTGCAATGTGTTGTAAATGATAAATCGTAGGTGTTTTTAGTGTTGTTTTCCGCACATACTCTTAGCTCTCTGTTTCCCCAAAATATTTTGACATTATAAGACGATTCAAGGAAATAAATTTACAAAATTTGATACTCATAACTTTCGCTCAAAGTTGTGCCTTGTGTCGTAAATGGTAAATCTTAGGTGTTTTTATTGTTGTTTGCCGCCCCTACTCTTAGCTCTCTGTTTCCCCAAAATATTTTGACAATATAAGATGATTCAGGGAAAGAAATTTACAAAATTTCATACTCATAACTTTTGCTCAAAGTGGTGCCTTGTGTCGGAAATGGTAAATCATAGGTGTTTTTAGTGTTGATTGTCGCCCATACTCTAATCGTAAGTGTTTTTAGTGTAGTTTATCGCCCATACTCTTAACTCTTTGTTTCCCTCAAATATTTTGACATTATAAGATGATTCAGGGAAATAAATTTACAAATTTTGATACTCATAACTTTCGCTCAAAGTTGTGCCTTGTGTCGTAAATGGTAAATCGTAGGTGTTTTTAGTGTAGTTTATCGCCCATACTCTTAGCTCTTTGTTTCCTACAGTTATTTTGACAATATAAGATGATTCAGGGAAATAAATTTACAAAACTTGATACTCATAACTTTCGCTCAAAGTTGTGCCTTCTGTCGTAAATGGTAAATCGTAGGTGTTTTTAGTGTTGATTGTCGTCCATACTCTAATCTCTTTATTTCCCCCCAATATTTTGACATTCTAAGATAATTCTAGGAACGAAATTGACAAAATTTGAAATTTATAACATTCGCAAAAAGTTGTGCTGTGTGTCGTAAATGGTAAATCATAGGTGTTTTTAGTATTGTTTGCCACCCAAACTCTTAGATCTTTCTTTCCCACAAATATTTCGAAAGTATAAGATTATTCATGGAAAGAAATTGACAAAATTTAAAATTCATTAATTTCACTCAAAGTTGTGCCTTGTGTCATAAATGGTAATAGCATGTCTTTTTGGTGTTATTTGCCCTCAAACTCTTAGCTCTTTCTTTCCCCCAATATTTTGATAATATAAGTTGATGCATGAAAAGAAATTGAAAAACTTTGATACTCATACCTTTCGCTCAGAGTTGTGCCTTGTGTCGTAAATGGTAAATCGTAGGTGTTTTTAGTGTTGTTTGCGTCACATACTCTCAGCTCTTTGTTTCCCCCAAATATTTTGACAATATAAGATGATTCAGGGAAAGAAGTTTACAAAATTTGAAACTTATAACTTTCGCTCAAAGTTGTGCCATGTGTCGTAAATGGTAAATCGTAGGTGTTTTTAGTGTTGTTTGTCGCCCATACTCTTAGCTCTCTGTTTCCCCAAAATATTTTGACAATATAAAATGATTCAGGAAAAGAAATTTACAAAATTTGATACTCATAACTTTTGCTCAAAGTTGTGCCTTGCGTCGTAAATGGTAAATCGTATGTGTTTTTAGTGTAGTTTATCGCCCATACTCTTAGCTCTTTGTTTCCCCAGATCATTTTGACAATATAAGAGGATTCAGGGAAATAAATTTACAAAATTTGATACTCATAACTTTCGCTCCAAGTTGTGCCTTGTGTCATAAATGGTATTTTGTAAGTGTTTTTATTGTTGTTTGTTGCAAAAAACACTTATCTTTTTGTTTTCCCAAATATTTCGATAATATAAGATGATTCACGGAAAGAAAAAAGACAAAATTTGAAACTCATACCTTTTGCTCAGAGTTGTGCCTTGTGTCGTAAAAGGCAAATCGTAGGTGTTTTTAGTCTTGTTTGCCGCCCATACTCTTAGCTCTTTGTTTCCCCCAAATATTTTAAAAATATAAGATGATTCAAGAAAAGAAATGTACAAAATTTGATACTTATAACTTTCGCTCAAAGTTGTGCTATGTGTTGTAAATGGTAAATCGTAGGTGTTTTTAGTGTTGTTTGCCGCACATACTCTTAGCTCTCTGTTTCCCCCAAATATTTTGACATTATACGATGATTCAGGGAAAGAAATTTACAAAATTTGATACTAATAACTTTCGCTCAAAGTTGTGCCTTGTGTCGTAAATGGTAAATCGTAGGTGTTTTTAGTGTATTTTATCGCCTATACTCTTAGGTCTTTCTTTCCTACAATTATTTTGACAATATAAGATGATTCAGGGAAAGAAATTTACAAAACTTGATACTCATAACTTTCGCTCAAAGTTGTGCCTTCTGTCGTAAATGGTAAATCGTAGGTGTTTTTAGTGTTGATTGTCGCCCATACTCTAATCTCTTTGTTTCCCCCCAATATTTTGACATTCGAAGATAATTCAAGGAATGAAATTGACAAAATTTGAAATTCATAACATTCGCAAAAAGTTGTGCTGTGTGTCGTAAATGGTAAATCATAAGTGTTTTTAGTATTGTTTGCCACCCAAACTCTTAGATCTTTCTTTCCCCTGAATATTTCGAAAGTATAAGATTATTCATGGAAAGAAATTGACAAAATTTAAAATTCATTAATTTCCCTCAAAGTTGTGCCTTGTGTCATAAAGGGTAATACCATGTCTTTTTGGTGTTATTTGCCCTCAAACTCTTAGCTCTTTGTTTCCCCCCAATCTGTTGATAATATAAGTTGATGCATGAAAAGAAATTGAAAAAATTTGATACTCATACATTTCGCTCAGAGTTGTGCCTTGTGTCGTAAATGGTAAATCGTAGGTGTTTTTAGTGTTGTTTGCCTCACATACTCTTAGCTCTTTGTTTCCCCCAAATATTTTGACAATATAAGATGATTTAGGGAAACAAGTTTACAAAATTTGAAACTCATAACTTTCGCTCAAAGTTGTGCCATGTGTCGTAAATGGTAAATCGTAGGTGTTTTTAGTGTTGTTTGTCGCCCATACTCTTAGCTCTCTGTTTCCCCAAAATATTTTGACAATATAAGATGATTCAAGGAATGAAATTGACAAAATTTGAAATTCATAACATTCGCAAAAAGTTGTGTTGTGTGTCGTAAATGGTAAATCATAGGTGTTTTTAGTATTGTTTGCCACCCAAACTCTTAGATCTTTCTTTCCCCCAAATATTTTGACAATATAAGATTATTCATGGAAAGAAATTGACAAAATTTAAAATTCATTAATTTCGCTCAAAGTTGTGTCTTGTGTCATAAATGGTAATAGCATGTCTTTTTGGTGTTATTTGCCCTCAAACTCTTAGCTCTTTGTTTCCCCCCAATATTTTGATAATATAAGTGGATGCATGAAAAGAAATTGAAAAAAATTGATACTCATACCTTTCGCTCAGAGTTGTGCCTTGTGTCATAAATGGTAAATCGTAGGTGTTTTTAGTGTTGTTTGCCTCCCACACTCTTAGCTCTTTGTTTCCCCCAGATATTTTGACAATATAAGATGATTCAGGGAAATAAATTTACAAAATTTGATACTCATAACTTTCGCTCCAAGTTGTGCCTTGTGTCATAAATGGTATTTTGTCAGTGTTTTTATTGTTGTTTGTTGCAAAAAACACTTGACTTTTTGTTTTAACCAAATATTTCGATAATATAAGATGATTCACGGAAAGAAAAGTAGACAAAATTTGAAACACATAACTTTTGCTCAGAGTTGTGCCTTGTGTCGTAAAAGATAAATCGTAGGTGTTTTTAGTCTTGTTTGCCGCCCATACTCTTAGCTCTTTGTTTCCCCCAAATATTTTGACAACATAAGATGATTCAAGGAAAGAAATTTACAAAATTGGATACTTATAACTTTCGCTCAAATTTGTGCCATGTGTTGTAAATGGTAAATAGTAGGTGTTTTTAGTGTTGTTTGCCGCACATACTCTTAGCTCTCTGTTTCCCCAAAATATTTTGACATTATAAGATGATTCAAGGAAAGAAATTTACAAAATTTGATACTCATAACTTTCGCTCAAAGTTGTGCCTTGTGTCGTAAATGGTAAATCGTAGGTGTTTTTAGTGTTGTTTCCGCCCATACTCTTAGCTCTCTGTTTCCCCAAAATATTTTGACATTATAAGATGATTCAGGGAAAGAATTTTACAAAATTTGATACTGATAACTTTCGCTCAAAGTTGTGCCTTGTGTCGTAAATGGTAAATCGTAGGTGTTTTTAGTGTAGTTTATCACCCATACTCTTAGGTCTTTCTTTCCTACAATTATTTTGACAATATAAGATGATTCAGGGAAAGAAATTTACAAAACTTGATACTCATAACTTTCGCTCAAAGTTGTGCCTTCTGTCGTAAATGGTAAATCGTATGTGTTTTTAGTGTTGATTGTCGCCCATACTCTAATCTCTTTGTTTCCCCCCAATATTTTGACATTCTAAGATAATTCAAGGAATGAAATTGACAAAATTTGAAATTCATAACATTCGCAAAAAGTTGTGTTATGTGTCGTAAATGGTAAATCATAGGTGTTTTTAGTATTGTTTGACACCCAAACTCTTAGATCTTTCTTTCCCCCACATATTTCGAAAGTATAAGATTATTCATGGAAAGAAATTGACAAAATTTAAAATTCATTAATTTCGCTCAAAGTTGTGCCTTGAGTAATAAATGGTAATAGCATGTCTTTTTGGTGTTATTTGCCCTCAAACTCTTAGCTCTTTGTTTCCCCCCAATATTTTGATAATATAAGTGGATGCATGAAAAGAAATTGAAAAAATTTGATACTCATACCTTTCGCTCAGAGTTGTGCCTTGTGTCATAAATGGTAAATCGTAGGTGTTTTTAGTGTTGTTTGCCTCCCACACTCTTAGCTCTTTGTTTCCCCCAAATATTTTGACAATATAAGATGATTCAGGGAAAGAAATTTACAAAATTTGATACTCATAACTTTCGCTCCAAGTTGTGACTTGTGTCATAAATGATATTTTGTAAGTGTTTTTATTGTTGTTTGTTGCAAAAAACACTTGACTTTTTGTTTTCCCCAAATATTTCGATAATATAAGATGATTCACGGAAAGAAAAATAGACAAAATTTGAAACTCATAACTTTTGCTCAGAGTTGTGCCTTGTGTCGTAAAAGGTAAATCGTAGGTGTTTTTAGTCTTGTTTGCCGCCCATACTCTTAGCTCTTTGTTTCCCCCAAATATTTTGACAACATAAGATGATTCAAGGAAAGAAATTTACAAAATTTGATACTTATAACTTTCGCTCAAAGTTGTGCCATGTGTTGTAAATGGTAAATCGTATGTGTTTTTAGTGTTGTTTGCCGCACATACTCTTACGTCTCTGTTTCCCTAAAATATTTTGACATTATAAGATGATTCAAGGAAAGAAATTTACAAAATTTGATACTCATAACTTTCGCTCAAAGTTGTGCCTTGTGTCGTAAATGGTAAATCATAGGTGTTTTTAGTGTTGTTTGCCGCCCATACTGTTAGCTCTCTATTTCCCCAAAATATTTTGACAATATAAGATGATTCAGGGAAAGAAATTTACAAAATTTGATACTTATAACTTTTGCTCAAAGTGGTGCCTTGTGTCGGAAATGGTAAATCGTAAGTGTTTTTAGTGTAGTTTATCGCCCATAATCTTAACTCTTTGTTTCCCCCAAATATTTTGACATTATAAGATGATTCAGGGAAAGAAATTTACAAATTTTGATACTCACAACTTTCGCTCAAAGTTGTGCCTTGTGTCGTAAATGGTAAATAGTAGGTGTTTTTAGTGTAGTTTATCTCCCATACTCTTAGCTTTTTGTTTCCTACAATTATTTTGACAATATAAGATGATTCAGGGAAAGAAATTTACAAAATTTGATACTCATAACTTTCGCTCCAACTTATGCCTTGTGTCATAAATGGTATTTTGTATGTGTTTTTATTGTTGTTTGTTGCAAAAAACACTTATCTCTTTGTTTCCTCCAAATATTTTGATAATATAAGATGATTCACGGAAAGAAAAATAGACAAAATTCGAAACTCATACCTTTCGCTCAGAGTTGTGCCTTGTGTCGTAAATGATAAATCGTAGGTGTTTTTAGTGTTGTTTGCCGCCCATAATCTTAGCTCTTTGTTTCCCCCAAATATTTTGACAATATAAGATGATTCAAGAAAAGAAATTTACAAAATTTGATAATCATAACTTTCGCTCAAAGTTGTGCCATGTGTTGTAAATGGTAAATCGTAGGTGTTTTTAGTGTTGTTTGCCGCCCATATTCTTAGCTCTCTGTTTCCCCAAAATATTTTGACAATATAAGATGATTCAAGGAAAGAAATTTACAAAATTTGATACTCATAACTTTTGCTCAAAGTGGTGCCTTGTGTCGGAAATGGTAAATCATAAGTGTTTTTAGTGTAGTTTATCGCCCATACTTTTAACTCTTTGTTTCCCTCAAATATTTTGACATTATAAGATGATTCAGGGAAAGAAATTTACAAATTTTGATACTCATAACTTTCGCTGAAAGTTGTGCCTTGTCTCGTAAATGGTAAATCGTAGGTGTTTTTAGTGTAGTTTATCGCCCATACTCTTAGATCTTTGTTTCCCCCAAATAGTTTGACAATATAAGATGATTCAGGGAAAGAAATGTACAAAATTTAATACTCATAACTTTCGTTCCAAGTTATGCCTTGTGTCATAAATGTACACATCTCTTACTACTAACTTACAACCAAAGCTAACCAATTATACTGAACTCACTACTGCACTAACGCAACAAAATCAATTAACCTTCACATCAACAAACACATAAGCATCAACGAGATAATCATCACATATAAACATAACAAAATAACGATCCAGGCCAGCCACCCTTCTGGTGCCGCCTGTTCGTTAACATAGACTGTAACTCATACACTCAAATTCAAACCATGTAGCCCACACCCCATGTAGCCCACACCCTCAAGATGGGAAACCAACCTTCACAACATCCAGACAATCGACCTTCATAATCAATCAACATACCCTTTTATCCGAAACTAGCTAATACCAACATCCACATCAACAGAGATTCACAACTTTGACTAGTTACAATTAACAATATAACACACGAAATTCACAACCACAACCAATGGCCAACAATGACCCATAACCACAACTAATAACAATCAACGTCCAACATAAACCAATTATCAAACATACAACCAAATTACCAACACTACCACTTAATCAAGTACATAATCAACATTCATCACAAATCCACGTATTCAGGTACACAACCAATATCATGAACACAACCACTTAATCAAGTACACAACCAACATTCAACACATAACCAACACACACAACCACCAACACCTCCAATCCAACCTCCGTCTCCACCACCACATCACCGGTTGAGAAAATCAACACACACTTTCCGGATGGGACTTTCACCATCCAACCCTTGGCCCTTAACGACGTAGGCGTGCACCCTACGCGGTTTGGTGAGACTATCATCACCTGACCCTTCGACCTTCGGGGGTTCATACCCACCGAGGCCCTAAATATAAGGACTTTCACCAACCAACAACATTCCACCACTACACCGACACCAATTCAAACACTTCATACGACAACCAATCAAATATCACATAATCACATACACACACACAATCCAACACACGCACACACACACATTCAATCCAACACACACACACGATCCAACACACGCACACACACACACACATTCAATCCAACATACACACACGATCCAACACCCACACACACACACACACATTCAATCCAACACATTATCACACCTCATCACACATTATCACACAAGCCATTATATAGTCAAACAAACCAATTAAAATAATAGCTCAAGCAACGGTAAAATTAAACATAATCAGTTTATAAAAATATATAAGTTAGCAAGGATCCTCTTGCCTCAAGTCAAACCACAACGACCTCAGAGATCTCCAGTCAATCCGAACGAACCTGCGAAATCAATCCGAGCAAATCCCCGGGCATTAATTAACTCATACAAATCCACAACTAATAAACCCACAATTCAAACCCTAAATCATACCTTCAAATTCCAATTTAGCAAACCCCACACAAACCAATTCAAGCTAAAAAATCATCAAATTGCTGCTCCTTAACCCACTGAATTCAACCCAACAACATCAATTCGATCACACACCTTTCTTCAGATGTCCACGTATAACCACAACATCAATTCGATCACACACAACCTCAATTCGAAATTAACCCATAAGCTTACCTTGTCGATGGCTGACTTTACTGCCGAGAAGCTCCTCATCGCCGGAGACGACCGCAGCGGAGAACCAACAGCAGCAGCAGCTCAACAACAACAGCAACACGGCGGCATCAGCAACAACGAACTAGCACGACATCAGCAAGGGAGGAGGAGCAGCGCGTCGTCCGGGTCGGCTCGTCGGAGAAGAAGCTGGCTTCGGCTGGGCATAGGGGAGGGAGTCGGAAAGGAGAACTTGGCTGAGCTGCTCGCAGGGGAAGGGATTCACGAGAGGGAGAGAGCAACGAGAGAGAGAGGGACCGAAAGTTTAGGAATTTTAATCCCAAATTCCATTTCTCCCCTTTTAAACAAAACCCATAATTAATTTACCAAAATGCCATTATCAACTTATTTGGGGTATTTCAATTTGATACTCATAACTTTCGCTCCAAGTTGTGCCTTGTATCATAAATGGTAATAGCATGTCTTTTTGGTGTTTTTTGCCCTCAAACTCTTAGCTCCTTGTTTCCCCCAATTATTTTGACAATATAAGATGATTCAGTGAAAGAAATTTACAAAACTTGATACTCATAACTTTTGATCAAAGTTGTGCCTTCTGTCGTAAATGGTAAATCGTAGGTGTTTTTAGTGTTGTTTGTCGCCCATACTCTAATCTCTTTGTTTCCCCCCAATAGTTTGACATTCTAAGATGATTCAAGGAATGAAATTTACAAAATTTGAAATTCATAACATTCGCTCAAAGTTGTGTCGTGTGTCGTAAATGGTAAATCGTAGGTGTTTTTAGTATTGTTTGCCACCCAAACTTTTAGTTCTTTCTTTCCCCCAAATATTTCAAAAGTATAAGATTATTCATGGAAAGAAAATGACAAAATTTAAAATTTATTAATTTCGCTCAAAGTTGTGCCTTGTGTAATAAATGGTAATAGCATGTCTTTTTGGTGTTATTTGCCCTCAAACTCTTACATCTTTGTTTCCCCCTAATAATTTGACAATATCAGATTATACACGAAAAGAAATTGAAAAAATATGATACTCATACCTTTCGCTCAGAGTTGTGCCGTATGTCGTAAATGGTAAATCGTAGGTGTTTTTAGTTTGTTTTCCGCCCAAACTCATAGCTCTTTGTTTCCCCCAAATATTTTGACAATATAAGATGATCCAGGGAAAGAAATTAACAAAATTTGATACTCATAACTTTCGCTCCAAGTTGTGCCTTGTGTCATAAATGGTACATCGTAGGTGTTTTTAGTGTAGTTTATCGCCCATACTCTTAGCTCTTTGTTTCCCCCAAATATTTTGACAATATAAGATGATTCAAGGAAAGAAATTTACAAAATTTGATACTCATAACTTTCGCTCAAAGTTGTACCTTGTGTCGTAAATGGTAAATCGTAGGTGCTTTTAGTGTTGTTTGTCGCCCAAACTCTTAGCTCTTTCTTTTCCCCAAATATTTTGAAAATATAAGATTATTCACGGAAAGTAATTGACAAAATTTGATACTCATAACTTTCGCTCAAAGTTGTGCCTTGTGTCGTAAATGGTAAATCGTAAGTATTTTTAGTGTAGTTTATCGCCCATACTCTTAACTCTTTGTTTACCCCAAATATTTTGACAATATCAGATGATTCAGGGAAAGAAATTTACAAAATTTGATACTCATAACTTTCGCTCCAAGTTGTGCCTTGTGTCATAAATGGTATTTTGTATGTGTTTTTTTTTTGTTTGTTGCAAAACACACTTATCTCTTTGTTTCCCCAAAATATTTTGATAATATAAGATGATTCACGGAAAGAAAAATAGACAAAATTTGAAACTCATACCTTTCGCTCCGAGTTGTGTCTTGTGTCGTAAATGGTAAATCGTAGGTGTTTTTAGTGTTGTTTGCCGCCCAAACTCTTAGCTCTTTCTTTTCCCCAAATATTTTGAAAATATAAGATTATTCACGGAAAGTAATTGACAAAATTTTGATACTCATAACATTCGCTCAAAGTTGTGCCTTGTGTCGTAAATGGTAAATCATAGGTGTTTTTAGTGTAGTTTATCGCCCATACTCTTAGCTCTTTGTTTCCCCCAAATATTTTGACAATATAAGATGATTCAGGGAAAGAAATGTACAAAATTTAATACTCATAACTTTCGTTCCAAGTTGTGCCTTGTGTCATAAATGGTATTTTATGTGTTTTTTTTGTTGTTTGTTGCAAAAACCACTTATCTCTTTGTTTCCCTCAAATATTTTGATAATATAAGATGATTCACGGAAAGAAAAATAGACAAAATTTGAAACTTAAACCTTTCCTCAGAGTTGTGTCTTGTGTCGTAAATGGTAAATTGTAGGTGTTTTTAGCGTTGTTTGCCGCCAAACTCTTAACTCTTTCTTTACCCCAAATATTTTGAAAATATAAGATTATTCACGGAAAGTAATTGACAAAATTTGATACTCATAACTTTCGCTCAAAGTTGTGCCTTGTATCGTAAATGGTAAATCGTAGGTGTTTTTAGTGTAGTTTATCGCCCATACTCTTAGCTCTTTGTTTCCCCCAAATATTTTGACAATATAATATGATTCAGGGAAAGGAATGTACAAAATTTAATACCCATAACTTTCGCTCTAAGTTGTGCCTTGTGTCATAAATGGTATTTTGTATGTGTTTTTGTTGTTGTTTGTTGCAAGAAACACTTATCTCTTTGTTTCCCTCAAATATTTTGATAATATAAGATGATTCACGGAAAGAAAAATAGACAAAATTTGAAACTCATAACTTTCGCTCAGAGTTGTGTCTTGTGTCGTAAATGGTAAATCGTAGGTGTTTTTAGTATTGTTTGCCGCCCAAACTTTTAGCTCTTTCTTTTCCCCAAATATTTTGAAAATATAAGATTATTCACGGAAAGTAATAGACAAAATTTGATACTCATAACTTTCACTCAAAGTTGTGCCTTGTCTCGTAAATGGTAAATCGTAGGTGTTTTTAGTGTAGTTTATCGCCCATACTCTTAGCTCTTTGTTTCCCCCAAATATTTTGACAATATAAGATGATTCAGGGAAATAAATTAACAAAATTTGATACTCATAACTTTCGGTCCAAGTTGTGCCTTGTGTCATAAATGGTACATCGTAGGTGTTTTTAGTGTAGTTTATCGCCCATACTCTTAGCTCTTTGTTTCCCCCAAATATTTTGACAATATAAGATGATTCAGGGAAAGAAATTTACAAAAATTGATACTCATAACTTTCGCTTAAAGTTGTACCTTGTGTCGTAAATGGTAAATCGTAGGTGCTTTTAGTGTTGTTTGCCGCCCAAACTCTTAGCTCTTTCTTTTCCCCAAATATTTTGAAAATATAAGATGATTCACGGAAAGAAAAATAGACAAAATTTGAAACTCATAACTTTCGCTCAGAGTTGTGTCTTGTGTCGTAAATGGTAAATCGTTGTTGTTTTTAGTGTTGTTTGCCGCCAAAACTTTTAGCTCTTTCTTTTCCCCAAATATTTTGAACATATAAGATTATTCACGAAAAGTAATTGACAAAATTTGATACTCATAACTTTCGCTCAAAATTGTGCCTTGTGTCGTAAATGGTAAATCGTAGGTGTTTTTAGTGTAGTTTATCACCCATACTCTTAGCTCTTTGTTTCCCCCAAATAATTTGACAATATAAGATGATTCAGGGAAAGAAATTTACAAAATTTGATACTCATAACTTTCGCTTCAAGTTTTCCCTTGTGTCATAAATGGTAATTTGTATGTGTTTTTATTGTTGGTTGTTGCAAAAAACACTTATCTCTTTGTTTCCCCCAAATATTTTGATAATATAAGATGATTCACGGCAAGAAAAATAGACAAAATTTGAAACTCATACCTTTCGTTTAGAGTTGTGCCTTGTGTCGTAAATGGTAAATCGTAAGTGCTTTTAGTGTTGTTTGCTGCCCAAACTCTTATCTCTTTCTTTTCCCCAAATATTTTGAAAATATAAGATTATTCACGGAAAGTAATTGACAAAATTTGATACTCATAACTTTCGCTCAAAGTTGTGTCTTGTGTCGTAAATGGTAAATCGTAGGTGTTTTTATTGTAGTTTATCGCCCATACTCTTAGTTCTTTGTTTCCCCCAAATATTTTGGCAATATAAGATGATTCGGGGAAAGAAATTTACAAAATTTGATAATCATAACTTTCGCTTCAAGTTGTGCCTTGTGTCATAAATGGTATTTTGTACGTGTTTTTATTGTTGTTTGTACGTGGTATTCACGGAAAGTAATTGACAAAATTTGATACTCATAACTTTCGCTCAAAGTTGTGCCTTGTGTCGTAAATGGTAAATCGTAAGTGTTTTCAGTGTAGTTTATCGCCCATACTTTTAGCTCTTTGTTTCACCCAAATATTTTGACAATATAAGATGATTCAGGGAAAGAAATTTACAAAATTTGATACTCATAACTTTCGCTCCGAGTTGTGCCTTGTGTCAGAAATGGTATTTTGTATGTGTTTTTTTTTGTTTGTTGCAAAAAACACTTATCTCTTTGTTTCCCCCAAATATTTTGATAATATAAGATGATTCATGGAAAGAAAAATTGACAAAATTTGAAACTCATACCTTTCGCTCCGAGTTGTGTCTTGTGTCGTAAATGGTAAATCGTAGGTGTTTTTAGTGTTGTTTGCCGGCCAAACTTTTAGCTCTTTATTTTCCCCAAATATTTTGAAAATATAAGATTATTCACGGAAAGTAATTGACAAAATTTTGATACTCATAACTTTCGCTCAAAGTTGTGCATTGTATCGTAAATGGTAAATCGTAGGTGTTTTTAGTGTAGTTTATCGCCCATACTCTTAGATCTTTGTTTCCCCCAAATAGTTTGACAATATAAGATGATTCAGGGAAAGAAATGTACAAAATTTAATACTCATAACTTTTGTTCCAAGTTATGCCTTGTGTCATAAATGGTATTTTATATCTGTTTTTTTTTTTGTTGCAAAAAACACTTATCTCTTTGTTTCCCTCAAATATTTTGATAATATAAGATGATTCACGGAAAGAAAAATAGACAAAATTTGAAACTCATACCTTTCGCTCAGAGTTGTGTCTTGTGTCGTAATTGGTAAATCGTAGGTGTTTTTAGTGTTGTTTGCCGGCCAAACTTTTAGCTCTTTCTTTACCCCAAATATTTTGAAAATATAAGATTATTCACGAAAAATAATTGATAAAATTTGATACTCATAACTTTCGCTCAAAGTTGTGCCTTGTATCGTAAATGGTAAATCGTAGGTGTTTTTAGTGTAGTTTATCACCCATACTCTTAGCTCTTTGTTTCCCCCAAATATTTTGACAATATAATATGATTCAGGGAAAGGAATGTACAAAATTTGATACCCATAACTTTCGCTCTAAGTTGTGCCTTGTGTCATAAATGGTATTTTGTATGTGTTTTTTTTGTTGTTTGTTGCAAGAAACACTTATCTCTTTGTTTCCCTCAAATATTTTGATAATAGGGAGAATTGCAAAAACTATCAGAATTTGATAGACCGTTTGCAAAAATATCAAGTTTTGAAAAGTATAGCAAAAATGTCATAAAGCTGCAGAACTTTATTTTTAGAAAGAGATAAATTCATATTTGCTTTTACCTTTTCTTTTGATAAAAATTCTACTTTTAAGAAGTCATAATTATACTTATCAATTAATAACCTCGTTTAAGCAAAAATATCCCAATCCCTCCCTGTCGCCTGGTTTTAGGGCTCCGAGTTCAATCCCCTTTTCCATCCGTGATGCTCAGCTTCTCTGCCTTTCTTCTGTGAGATCTTTCTCCGCCTTTCTCGTCTTCGTGAGCTCCGTCGGTCTTCCAGAAAAGGGGGCCCAAATTGAACCCCAACCCAACCCCCCACGCTACCATTCACTCCATATCTCTCTATCCGCCCACTCCTCCGTCCTCCTCCTCCTCTCCTCCAGCGCTCCCTCTGCACCGTCTGGACTCCGACGACAATGACGACGTCGTCGAACGCAGCGGGAGCCGGCGGTTCTGGCGCTCTCTTTGGCTCTGTTCTGCTTCGAATTCGTGGCTTATTCCAAAGGGTGGCATTTCGGTGCCCCCAATTTGCAGCTCAAGAGTTTGATTTCAAGCCCGTTTTGGATTACAGATTTCTTCGATTGGATTTACGCGACATGGGTCTTGATCCTGGTCGGGTATTTGACCCCGCCGTTTCAGATGCTGGTAAATGTGTGTATTGTGTTGTTCATGATTCAGAGCCTTGATAGACTAATCTTGTGCTTGGGTTGTTTCTGGGTCTGGGTTAAGAAGGTTAAGCCTCTCCCAAAATCAAATTTCGATGTTGAAGTTGGTGAGGGTGGTAAGGGTTACTTCCCCATGGTGCTTGTTCAGATCCCCATGTGTAATGTGTCAAAAATTCCCTGAGGGTAAGTGTCAAAAATTCCCTTGTTTTTTGCTTGCCATGTGTAACAGATGAAGCATGTGAGTGATGCACATGTAGCTTGAAAAAGGAACGAGTTCTGTCTGGGACAAGATTCAAGCCAAATCAGCCAATCAAGCAAGTTGGAAGCATTGGAAGGGATAGAGATACGAAGCGGATCAGGTGGAGAAATGCTATGGTTTGTACCCATGGTGCTTGTTCAGATCCTCGTGTGTAATGGTTTGTCTCTCAAAAATAGACAACTCATATTTGAGCCTTCACCATTCCCATCTTTTCCTCCTAAGCAGAATGATAATAGAATAACAAGCTAGAGCTATTCTCTACTCCTTACAAGCTCCCAATATATGTTGTAATTCTCTTCTTCTTTTTTGTCAAGAGGTCTGCTACACTTGTTTTTAAGTGAATAAAACTTGAAGGGGTGATGTGCTTTATGGTACTAAGTGGCAGTGCTAAGTAATTTTTGCCAAGGAATTAGGAAAGCATATAGATGATTCTATGGTCTTGCTGCCTTTTTATCTTGTTGAATGTGCTTTGATTCAAATTAACAGCAGCTTCTAAGCTAATATGCTAATATGCTATGTTTGGAACATTTAATTGGTGCTCGATCTGCTATGTTATATTGAGAATTTAAATGCTTTGAATTAGTTCAAGCCTAATCATAACTACCTAAAATAAATTGGTTCAAGTTATGCTAAAAAAAGGGTTCAAGCTAAAGAGCCACATAGATTAATCTAAATGTAAGCAGTAAAATGGATCGTAACTACTTAATAATCCAGTGGGTGTAGTTTCTTACTCGGACATTGACGGGTTTAAAGTTAGTTAATATAACAGAGTAATGACCTGACTACGTACAAATATGGCCTAATAAAGTGAATATTGCTCTGAAATTTGAACTCAGCTAACATTTAAAAATTTGTGATATAATAGAGCATTGACCTGACTTCATATAAATATGGCCTGACTTCGTACAAATGTGGCCTGATAAAGTGAATATTGCTATGAAATTTGAAATCAGCTAACATTTAAAAATTTGTGATATAACAGAACATTGACCTGACTTCATATAAATGTGGCCTGAATTCGTACAAATATGGCCTGATAAAGTGAATATTGCTATGAAATTTGAAATCAGCTAACATTTAAAAATTTGTGATATAACAGAACTTCATATAAATGTGGCCTGACTTCGTACAAATGTGGCCTGATAAAGTAAATATTGCTATGAAATTTGAAATCAACTAACATTTAAAAATTTGTGATATAACAGAACATTGACCTGACTTCATATAAATGTGGTCTGACTTCGTACAAATATGGCCTAATAAAGTGAATATTGCTATGAAATTTGAAATCAGCTAACATTTAAAAATTTGTGATATAACAGAACTTTGACCTGACTTCATATAAATGTGGTCTAACTTCGTACAAATGTGGCCTGATAAAGTACATAATGCTCTATTATGTAACAAAATTTACGAAAATGAAGTAATAAATGTCTGGGCAATATTCACTTTATTTGTAAGTGCAATGTTCTTTCACTAATCTGTGATGGTTAATCTAGACAACTCTAAAATAACATCTCTTGGGAGGTGATTCGATGTCGTTCGGATGTGATTTTAAATGATTCAAGAGTCGGATTTAAGTAACTTGAGCACGACAAATACGATGGTGTGGTCAGATTTTGAATTTAATGAATTGAAAGGTGTTTTTTTTGTCGAACAAGGCTTGGTGGTTATGTATATAGGCGATATGTTTGTGAACCTCCCTAGATATTGGGAAGTAAAAGTCTTACGAGTCATTTCTTTTTAGAGCTAAAAAGTGAGGCAGATTATTAAGAGGTTAAATACAAAGCTCCAACAGGAATAGTTTTACTTTTAAAAGGCCTTATTATGTGTCTTAAAATCTTGATGACAATTCATAGATTATATATTACTGTTTATAAGTTTTATTGTCCTTAGATTCAAAGGGCATTTTATGCAATTTGTAAGTGCACTCTTCTTACATTAGCAAGGGAATTTAGCAGGGGAAATAGAAAGGAACTGAAAGTAAAGGAGATGCAAATGATATACTCGCTTTATTATGAATACTTGATATTTGCAAGGTGTTCAGCCTCTTACATTTGATCGTTTCACTAGGTATTATGCTAGCAGCAGACAAGCTACTCAAGAAGGCATTTTTAGCAGCATCCATTAACTTCCCAAGTGCTTTGTTTGGGATGTTTTGCGTGTTCTCATTACTTGTGATCCTTTACTCCATAATCCTAGTGGTTGCTTCTGGATTGATGAAATTCTTCCAGCCTGCAAACTTGTTTATTCAGCGGTGGCTTCCACTTTTCTATGTGACATCATTGGTGGTTCTCCCCCTTGCTATGAAGGATATCCCTCTAGCTTATTGTCATAACTAAGCTTTGTCATGCACTTGTACTTAGGTTATTTCCCAT
The DNA here is from genome assembly GCA_027886185.1 of Rheum nobile. Classification (NCBI taxonomy): domain Eukaryota; kingdom Viridiplantae; phylum Streptophyta; class Magnoliopsida; order Caryophyllales; family Polygonaceae; genus Rheum; species Rheum nobile. Next base: position 50,004 of record WOAB01000437.1, read on the forward strand.
ATTCTCAACACAATTTTTACCATAGTCAGCTCAACACAATTTTTAAGTTTGAATGTGGCGTGATAAACACAATTTTTAAGTTTGAAGGTGATTATTTTCATATATTTATAAGTAGTGTTAATCGTTGCTTGTAAATGTTCTTTTCCAAACCCACATTGACCTGACTTGGTATAAATGTGGCCTGATAAAGTAAATATTGCTCTGAAATTTGAAATCGGCTAACATTTGAAATTTTGTGATATAACAAAGCATTGACCTGACGTCGTATAAATGTGTCCTGACTTCGTATAAATGTGGATTGATAAAGTACATAATGCTCTGAAATCTAGCTTTTACTTTTTATGAAATATGTGATCTTTTGTCTTGAAATATTACTTAAAAGCCTAATAGCTCAAAAGGAAGAGCAATGTATTTATTGCACATGATGTGGGTTCGATTCCCATATAGGTTGATCAAAATTTCCTTAATCAATTTACTCAATTACCTACTATGATCAAACAACTTTCTGAGCATTATCAGGCCACATTTGAAACATCATTTCTGTAAATTTATATTGAATGGTACGGTTTGCTTGGTTTAAGGCATATTTCTCTTATCAAAACTAGTAAATATCTTGAGTGGTTATCAATTCAACGAGGATCACAACTAATAAATGCAAATTTAAGTATTTCTTATTATGGAACCAACCAACGGTGGTTTCAAATTTAAAGTCAATATAACATAGTAATGACATGACTACGTACAAATGTGGCTTGATAAAGTGAATACTGGTCTGAAATTTGAAACCGGCTAACATTTGAAACTTTGTTTCTGTAAATTTTGTGACCTGACTTCGTATAAATGTGGCCTGATAAAGCACATAATGTTCTAAGTATGCTGTTATGTACTTTATCAGACCACATTTATACGAAGTCAGGCCACAATTATACCAAGTCAGGTCAATGCTCTGTTATATCACAAAATTTCAAATGTTAGTCAATTTCAAATTTCAGAGCAATATCTCAACTATAAAGAGAGTTCTTGCATCTTGTACATGATCCGGTGAGTTGGTTAAGATGATAATAAAACCATACTACAAAATAACATATAACATTGTCTTGTATTTTCCAAGCTAAAAACCTTTTTTCTTTTAAAAAATACTATCGAAGTTCAAAGAACTGTGAAATGATCACTGCAATCTAACTAGCTTGAAGCATGTAACCATGCCATACTGAATTGTAACATTTGCTCAACTCCAACTTCTTTGTGGCAAATCTCAATACCTTTGTTGTGAGCATGACATGCATTCAAAGGAGATACTAGTTAAAAATACAAGTCGACCGAGTATGTTGTTATGTACTTTATCAGACCACATTTATACGAAGTCAGGCCACATTTATACCAAGTCAGGTCAATGCTCTGTTATATCACAAAATTTATAGAAATGAAATTTCAAGTGTTAGGAGGTTTCATATTTCAGAGCAATATTCGCTTTATCATACCATATTACACGACGTCAGGTCGTTGCTCTTATACAAGTCGACCGAGTATGTTGGAGAATGTTTGTTTAAAGAAATGGCAATTGGAAATTCGGCATCTCAGGTGTCTCTTGATGCCGGACTATCACTTATCTAATCGGGCCAATCGGCATCTATAATTTTGCCTCTGTTTACAAGCAGAAAACTGAGCTTTGCCTCTGTTTGGTGTAAGAGCTGAGGAAGAGTGTGAAGAATGTACAAAGTAGGAAGTTAAACCTATTTACAAGCAGCAATTATTTGATACCTTGAGATGAAGGTCTTCGTTCACTCGCTGATGTGACTTGGTTAAGAGCAAGAAGCCTCGATAACAACTCTCTTTAGCCATCTTTTAAGTAGCTCTTTGGTTGGTCGAACGACAACCCTATGTGGTAAGGGCGGTGTTGTTGAGTTTGTGAGGCTGCAAGGTTTCTCCGAAGATAGGTCGCGGAGTCTAGGATCTTCCACCGACATTGCAAAAGAGCTTCAAAGTGGCATAATTACCGGTTTTCTATGCACAACGTGGGCCGATACGGAGGTGATTCGATGTCGTTCAGAGATGATTTCAAATGATTCAAAAGTCGGATTTAAGTAACTTGAGCATGACAAAGACGATGGTGTGGTCAGATTTTGAATTTAATGAATCGAAAGGTGTTTTTTTTTTGTCGAACAAGTCTTGGTGGTGATGTCCACATGGGTTGCTTTGCTTGAATGAACACTGAAGTTGAACGCGGATCACTATGCCTCATTCGTGTCATACCTTGGTGGTGCAAAGTTGGTACTCTATAATGGTCCATAACTAATAAATGCAAATTTAAGTGTTTCAAATTAGGGTAAGTAATATAAGTAATGACCTGACTACGTACAAATGTGGCATGACAAAGAAAATATTGCTCTGAAATTTAAAATTGGCTAACTTTTAAAATTTTGTGATATAACAGAGTATTGACCTGACTTCGTATAAATGTGGTCTGACTTCGTACAAATGTGGCCTGATAAAGTACATAATGCTCTATTATGTAACACAAATGTGGCCTGATAAAGTACATAATGCTCTCATGAGGGCTAGTTCAACAACTTCCTCCCATCTCCCATGTGGATGTCTATCATTCTTCAGCAATATAGCAGTTGCACATAGATCATTAAGTTTCACGTGAACAACAACTCTCTCTGCCTGGTAGAACTTCATATTTTCCTTGCAGAGGCAAGCAACCGAGAAGGGAAGGTTCTCATCGCTCCAAAATGCCTCCCACAACCCCTTCACGCTAGCATATAGAAAATCTTCTAGAGTTAGATAAGCAGTAGCTTCTGCAGAGTGAGATGTTAAAGCATAAACAGCACTGGGCATTCGGATTAGCTGTTGGAAAGGAACCTCTTCTAGTGCATAATCAAACTTTTGAAGATAACTCAAAGGGAACTTCAATCGCATCAGGCACCAAATGTTCAGACATTGATTCAAGCCAGATAAAGTGAATATTACTCTGAAATTAAGTCAGGTCAATGGTCTTTTATTTTGAGTGGTTATCAATTCAACGAGAATTACAACTAATAAATGCAACTTTAAGTGTTTCAAATTTAAAGTTAGTTAATATAACAGAGTAATGACCTGACTACGTACAAATGTGGCCTGATAAAGTGAATATTACTCTGAAATTAAGTCAGGTCAATGCTCTTTTATTTTACATAATTTTAAATTTCAGAGCAATATTTACTTTGTCAGGACACATTTATTCAAAGTCAAGTCACATGTATACTATGTCAGGTCAATGGTCTTTTATTTTACATAATTTTAAATGTTAGTCAATTTTAAATTTCAGAGCAATATTTACTTTGTCAGGACACATTTATTCAAAGTCAAGTCACATGTATACTATGTCAGGTCAATGGTCTTTTATTTTACATAATTGTAAATGTTAGTCAATTTTAAATTTCAGAGCAATATTTACTTTGTCAGGACACATTTATTCAAAGTCAAGTCACATGTATACTATGTCAGGTCAATGCTATTTTATTTTACATAATTTTAAATGTTAGTCAATTTTAAATTTCAGAGCAATATTTACTTTGTCAGGACACATTTATTCAAAGTCAAGTCACATGTATACTATGTCAGGTCAATGGTCTTTTATTTTACATAATTTTAAATGTTAGTCAATTTTAAATTTCAGAGCAATATTTACTTTGTCAGGACACATTTATCCAAAGTCAAGTCACATGTATACTATGTCAGGTCAATGGTCTTTTATTTTACATAATTTTAAATGTTAGTCAATTTTAAATTTCAGAGCAATATTTACTTTGTCAGGACACATTTATTCAAAGTCAAGTCACATGTTTACTATGTCAGGTCAATGTTCTTTTATTTTACATAATTTTAAATGTTAGTCAATTTTAAATTTCAGAACAATATTTACTTTGTCAGGCCACACTTATTCAAAGTCAAGTCACATGTATATTATGCCTCTCCTGGAGGACCATGAGAGGCATCTTGTTGTTAAGGTAATTGATAGAATTTTGTTTAAGATGCACCCTTTGTAATTCTTTACATACTTGTTTCTTCTTGTATATTACAAAGTCTAACAACTCCAATTTCGGGTGTTTGTACAGCACGTCATGAACTACTAGATATGATTGGTGTCAGTGCAGATGCAATTGCTCGCACTAGGGAAGCTTTAGCACTTTCTGAGTTGTCATTCAAATACCGTGCACCTCTAAGAGTATGTCTTTCATGTCCATGTTATCCTACATCCATCAGCATTGAAAGATGGCAATCTAGAATCATTTTTTCTTATCATAATATTTTCTTATAACTCGTAATTTTCAAGGTTTTGATGTTGAAAACCTCAATTTTGTGGCGGTAATTGCTCTCTTATAAATTATAATTCTGTCTATGGTCGGATTTTAACAAAGAATTCTTGGTGTGTGATATGATCAGAGTGGAGACAAGTTTAGGGTCAGAGTAAGGGTAACCGACTCCTCAGCTGCTCGCTTGTACTTCGAACATCTTATTTTCAAGTTGCCAAATCTAGATGAAACACTCTGTGGAGTGTTTCATCTTAGCTACACTTGTCTTTCAGCTGACAAACTTGATTAGTCTTTGTGAACAACAAGATCTCTCATCAGATTGTGAGTGAAATGACCTGATATTTGGGTGTGACAGGAGAAGGGTATTGTTCTAATTTATAAGTGAGCCAACAAAAGAAAAACAAAGATGTCGTATCAGATATCTCGAACCCAAGCCTTAGTTTGTGAGAAACAAAGATTATGAGTTTGATGTGGGTGCTTGAAAACCTGGGTAAGCCTCTAAAGGAGACTCCAAATTCACTTGTAATCTTTATGGCTCAGCCATTGTCTCCTAGTTATGCTTTTCTCCCCCCCCTCCTCTTTTTCTCTGCTTCATCTTCTTCATGTTCAGTGCTCTTTTTCTCTTTCCTTGGCTGCTATTGCGGAAGCATCTGCTCCATACGGTATCGAGAGTTTCGACTCTGTTTTGGGTTCATCAGATATCGATGCCTGCTAGATGGTATTCTCATAGATATCGATGCGTACAGCCCTCACCTCTGGATGAACTGTGAGTACTCCGCAATTCGGCCGAAGAAACACAAGAAGAAGAGAATGAAGATCAAGATTGGCGGGAGGCGGGAGCCGGTGACCGGATGCAGCGTCGAGGCATTCGACTGTGTTCCGGGAGGCTGGTGCCTTGCGCAACGATTCCATATACTACGACTAATCGACCGGCAAGCAACGATCGTCGCCGGCGGCCCAGTAGGAGGACAGGAAGCGAGGAAAATTGTATGCTCCAAGGAAAAACTTCAGAACATTATGTACTTTATCAGACCACATTTATATGAAGTCAGGTCAATGCTCTTATAAAGTGAATTTTGTAATATAACAAAGTAATGACCTGAATACGTACAAATATGGCCTGATAAAGTGAATATTGCTCTGAAATTTGAAATCCGCTAACATTTGAAATTTTGTGATATAACATAGCATTGACCTGACTTCATATACATGTGACATGACGTTGTATAAATGTGCCCTGACAAAGTACATAATGCTTTGTTATGTAACATTTGAAATTCTGTGATATAACAAAGCATTGACCTGACTTTGTATAAATGTGACATGACTTCGTATAAATGTGCTCTAACAAAGTATATATTGCTCTGTTACATAATAGAGCATTATTTTCGTTATCAGGCCACATTTGTACGAAATCAGGCCACATTATTTTCATTATCAAGCCACATTATTTTCGTTATCAGAAGCATAAGCATTGACACTTTGAATGATATGTGAAGAGAATAATCGATATACAATGCATGGAAATTGAGCGCAATGCAATAAATTGATCATTCTCACAAAAATGACAACTCTTAACCCATGCTTGAAATGAATAAGGAGAATCCTCTTGTCATCTCACTATCTCAGTATAAAAATTTAAACATAAATCTCAATGAACATATCTAGATACTTCCAAAATTTATCCAACAAGCAAAAATGACAAGAAGTTCAAGACCTACGAGTTCAACTGTATTCAAATGACACCGAGGAGAGATCAACGTCTAAGAATCTGCTATGGTTACCTCGACCTCAACACCAGGCTTGATGGTGATGGAGGTGATCTGCTTCACCACATCTGGGGACGAAAACAGATCGATGACCCTCTTGTGAATACGGAGCTCAAGTCGATCCCACGTGTTGGTTCCTGTATAATGATTATTGACAAGGAATCTCATTATACGGTTCCATTATTATATCCATAACAAAACTTAATACACTGAACTGAATATTGGAATCTTTGTAAATGCAAACAAACAAGAAACCAATTGCATATAGCTAGCTCTGTGTTGGGTAGGCTTTGGATTACAAATCAAAGGTAACCCCTAACCATAAAATCATGTCTAACATACTCCAATCAGATTAGATTATAGAGTATGATTGCAGCCAGAAACAAAATTCAGCAAGAAAACAATCTAAATGAATAATAAACAACAAAAGCAGCTAGACCACCGTTGAACTATCACCAATATACTAATAACACTTGTGCATACCTTCACCGTAGGGAGCTTTTCTGGTGGTGATTTGAAGAACCTTGGTGGGCATTCTAACTGGTCTCTTGACCCTCAGATTCTTGTCTTTTGCCCCACGAATCAAATCACCACAAACTGCATTGCATTTAGAAGGTTCATATAATTCAAATGGAGTTCTTGTCACGCTAACCATAGAAACAAAATGCATATCCACATTGCAGAGACATGACAAAATTAGAGAATGGAAATAACTAAGCTAAAACTGATGAGGAATTTAAACGCAAATCCAGGAGAGACATGACCCTCAGATTCTTGTCTTTATTAGGCTTTTACAATGTCAAGTTCAATTTCCCCCCTTGAATCTACATTGCAAAAACTGATGAGGAATTTAAACGCAAATCCAGGAGAGTAAAACCAAATTTATAAGTAATTCTCGAATTCGACGCACTCTCGTTTACTAAGCGCAAAGTCATAAGGAAAAGTGGTAACCTTTCTCTAGATTCTTGACATTCTTAGAGGAGAGAGTGATTCGGATTTTGTGAATCTGCTGCAGAGGCTCCTCCAGACCCTACTTTGTGGACAAAAATAGATCGTTGGCTATAGAAGAAGCCTCTCTAAGATAGTAGATATGGTGGTGGGGCTCTTCGTCTGTTATTGAGAGAGAGAAAAAGACGAAAATGGAGCGACGACGATTACAGGAGGTGGGTAGGATCCAAATTCAGGGATCTGGGAGTTTGTCTTACCCTATTTCTCTACGTTTGATGATTGATGTGGAATTGCAAAGAATGGGGCTTCAATTAACGTGGGGAAGACGACGGCGATTACAGGAGGTGGGTAGGATCCAAATCGGGGAAGACGAAGAGGTAGGTGAGATTTGGAATAAATAGGGTTTAATTAGTGGAATTAAGATTTTTATTTATCTTTTACTTTTAGAAAATTTAATGATTTATCTTCTTTTTGTATTTAAAAGAAAAGATAAATTAAAGCTTTATCAATTGCAAGAATCCAAGAAATCTGGTATTTTTGCAATACTTTTGAAAATCTTGGATTTTTCCAAGTTGCTTTAACAAATCTTGTATATTTGCTAATGGGCCTTGATAATATAAGATGATTCACGGAAAGAAAAATAGACAAAATTTGAAACTCATAACTTTCGCTCAGAGTTGTGTCTTTTGTCGTAAGTGGTAAATCGTAAGTGTTTTTAGTGTTGTTTGCCGCCCAAACTTTTAGCTCTTTCTTTTCCCCAAATATTTTGAAAATATAAGAGTATTCACGGAAAGTAATTGACAAAATTTGATACTCATAACTTTCGCTCAAAGTTGTGCCTTGTGTCGTAAATCGTAGGTGTTTTTAGTGTAGTTTATCGCCCATACTCTTGCTCCTTGAATCCCCTTGGTGAGTCATATCCAAGCTAGGTTCAAGAACCCTTGTTCAACGTGGTGAGTCACATCCATAGAGAACAAGCTATCCCTCGGCTCCTCCACCTTCCACCGCCGCCGCTTCCACCCCTCAAACTACACTTCATAAGCCACCCAACCACCACCAAGCGCCACCTACATCGCTTCCACGCCTCCCTCAAACCGAAGCCCTAATTCACCGTCCATCGCTAGGGTTTCCACCAAAACCACCACTCTTCCATCCTCCATAAGTCAAGGCTCGCATCGGCGCCACCAGGCCCCTTTTGCACCACCATTCCTAACATCCTCCACCACCATTGGAGACCAAGGCCGCCGCAAGCCGCCTCCAACACCGCCCTACAGCCCGCTCCCAAAGACGCCTCCCCGGATTGCCGAAGGTTGACGACCGGCCAAGCTCTTGCACCGAAGCTCATCCAAGTCGATCCTTGTCAAGTGGTATCAGAGCCATGCAAGGTTTGGCCATCAAATCTGTCTTTCTTTAGTGCAATTTGTTCATTAGAAGTGCAAGCTTAGGTTGTCTAGACTTTAACTTCCGAATTTGGCCTTGTTTTGTGCATTTCTCCATTGTTGTCTTGATCTTTTGCTTGCTTCGACTTCTGAACTTTCTGAGGTTGAAGGAGACCGTTTGCATGCTCAAAATCCAGTTACAAAACACAAAAAAAACGTCACTCAAATCAGCCATCATTTGCTAGTTCATTACTTTCCTTATTTGGCTTTATTACCATGTTTGTTGGCATTCAATATCTCCTTTTTGCAGCCAATCCTTAGCCACGACTTTTACCTTGACTTTGGTGTATATTCTTGCTTACTAAGTTGCTGCATAAATCAAGCTTTGGACTTAGGTTAAGGGAATTTCACTTTTACATTTCTTGTGGCTAAGACAACACCGAAATTGTGCAAAAAAGAAGATTGTTGGTGTGATTGTTCTCGAAATTTTGTGAGACTTTGATTGTTAATTCAGTATTGTAATAAGCTTCAAAACTCATAACTTTCGCTCAAAGTTGTGCCTTGTGTCGTAAATGGTAAATCGTAGGTGTTTTTAGTTTAGTTTTGTAACACCCCCAGGCCAGTGGTGCTACAGTGCCATAATCCAGAAGGATTATAAGGCGGGTGAAATAAAAAATGCAAAACATAACCCATATATAATATATATCAAAAGCAGCACAGCGGAAAACCTGTAAAACATGTCTAGAGTTTGAAACCATAATCAACTTAACATACAGAAAATACAACACTTTACCAACCAAAAACCAATACAACAAATGCAACCCATTCAAAGTCCAAAACCAAAACGACTCGTACAACCAAGTCAAAGTCCAAACCAAAAGAGTAGAGCCTTCGACTCCAAAACCGACGGTGATCAGGATCCTCCTTGCTGGCGCTAAATCTGCAAAGCCTGATTGACTGGGGGACCCGATACCCCAGCCAACCGCGGCACGTAAACAGAAGTTGGTCAGTCTTCCATCAAGACTGGTAAAACTCCTCAAGCCAAAACAGTTTAAAATCCAGATATTTATCACAACAACCACTTAATATCAAAAAACAACATGCCACACAATATATATACATATATTTGTACTAAATCATAATTATATCATTATCATATCAACCAATCATTACCAACCATACGTCAAAACATAAACACACACTATCACGTAACCATTCCTTTCTCATCCTTATGCAACTCTTTGCCATGCTAACCTCATTCAATTCAACCTCAACATCATCAACCCTATGAACATATACACATATCTTACTACTGACTTACAACCAATGCTAACCAATTATACTGAACTCCCTACTGCACTAACACATCCAATTGACCTTCACATCAACAAACACATAAGCATCAACGAGACAATCATCACATAATACAAACATAACAAAATAACGATCCAGGCTAGTCACCCTTCCTGTGTCGTCTGTTCGTTAACATAGACCGCAACCCATACATCTCAAATTCAACCATTGTTGGCCCACACCCTCAAGATGGGAAACCAACCTCCACACTTAATCAACATAACCATCTTTCTGCAACTAGTTACCACCAACAATCATACCAACAGAGATTCGTATCACAACTAACTACAATAACCAACATTTGACAACAAGTCAAACTAGCCAACAATCAATATCTAACATAAAACCAATAACTAAACACACAGTCAATATTTACCAACACAACCACTAAATCAAACGCACAACAATCATCATCACGAAACCACTTTAATCAGGTACGCAACCAACATCCAACACAAAACCACTTAATCAGGTATGCAACCAATATTCAATACATAATCAACACACAACCGCCAACCCTCCAATCCAACCTCCATCTCCACCACCACATCACTGGGTGAGACAATTCACAATACCTCCGTCTACACCACCATATCACCGGGTGAGACAATTCACAATACCTCCGTCTATACCACCACATCACCGGGTGAGACAATTCACAATACCTCCGTCTCCACCACCACATCACCGGGTGAGACAATTCATCATCCGAAACCAACTATCCATCACTACACCGACACCAAATCAAACACAAACGATAATCAAAATCACATAATCACACATCATCACACATCATCACACGTCATCACACATCATCACACATCTTCACACATTATCACACATCATCACACATCTTCTCACATTATCACACATCATCACACATCTTCACACATTATCACACATCATCACACATTTCAACCAAGCAATTATATAGTCAAGTGATCCAATCAATCCACAACAATCAAACCACAACAATCAAACCACACAATTACTAACACACCCACACATTCACACACACACACACGCAATCTCAACACACAACTACTAGCACGCACACAATCCAACACTCAACCGCCAACACACACAGGTGTCGACATACACAACCCAACACACACACACAAGTGTCAACAAACACTATCAACAACAATCAATCACATTTAGTCACAATTGACTATCACGTCAACATTTATTCAACACGATACGAGACAAAATACTAACACACGCACACACACCCATTTCAACCAAGTATCTATATAGTCAATTAATCCAATTTAAATCACTCAAACAAGGATAAAATTAATTATGAAACACTAGGCATAAATCAATTTATAAAAAAAATATATAAAGTTAGCAAGAATCATCTTGCCTCAAGTCGAACCACAACGACCCCAGAGGTCTCCAAACCACTCGAACGAACCTGTGAATTCAATTCGAGCAATACCTGGCATTAATTACTCATCCAATTCAATACTAACAAACCCCCAATTTCCTTATCAATAACCCTTAATTAATTAGGCAAATCACACCCCAAAATCCACCCAATTCAGTCCAAAACTCAACAAACAAATCAACCCAATTTCAGTCCAATATTCAACCACACACATCAGCCAAAACGGCCCCAAAATTCAGCAAAGAAATTCAGTCTCCACAGGACAACAACAACAACCAGCCACAAATTAAATCAACAACACAAACCAACCTTTACCTCTACGTTGAACACACAGTCGCCACCGGAAAGGGCTCCTCGTCGTCGGAACCACAGCGGGACACGAGCAGCAGAACGAACAACGACGGCAGTAGCACCTCGAACAGTAGCTGCACAGCTCCACCAGTCCACGCACATAAACATCACAAATTCAGCAAAGCTTGAAGTCCGAACATTAAACCGACCAAACACCCCTTTCTTACCTCGTTGGTGGCCACAACTCAGCCCCGGAAACACCACCTCTCGCCACCGGAAAGCTACAGCACGATGGCCTATAGAACCACAACAGCAAAGCTACAGCACGGACAGCAGAAGAAGTTCGGCTCGCCGGAGAAGAGCAGTCGCGCGGTCCAAGATGGCTCGTCGAAGGGGAAGAGACTCGGCTGGGCACGGAGACGGTCGGATTCGGGAGGAGATGGCTGGGCACAGGAGGGAGTGCTTCACGGGAGAGACGACCACTGAACGTTTTTTAGGGATTTAATACCCAACATTTTCCATTTCACCCCTTTATAAGCAAAACCTTAATTAATTTACCATTTTGCCATTATCAACTTATTTGGGGTATTTCAAGTTTATCGCCCATACTCTAAGGTCTTTGTTTCCCCCAAATATTTTGGCAATATAAGATGATTCGGGGAAAGAAATTTACAAAATTTGATATTCATAACTTTCGCTTCAAGTTGTGCCTTGTGTCATAAATGGTATTTTGTATGTGTTTTTATTGTTGTTTGTTGCAAAAAACACGTATCTCGTTGTTTCCCCCAAATATTTTGATAATATAAGATGATTCACGGAAAGAAAAATAGACAAAATTTGAAACTCATACCTTTCGCTTAGAGTTGTGTCTTGTGTCGTAAATGGTAAATCGTAGGTGTTTTTAGTGTTGTTTGCCGCCCAAACTCTTATCTCTTTCTTTTCCCCAAATATTTTGAAAATATAAGATTATTCACGAAAAGTAATTGACAAAATTTGATACTCATAACTTTCGCTCAAAGTTGTGCCTTGTGTCGTAAATGGTAAATCGTAGGTGTTTTTAGTGTAGTTTATCTCCCATACTCTTAGCTCTTTGTTTCTCCCAAATATATTGGCAATATAAGATGATTCAGGGAAAGAAATTTACAAAATTTGATACTCATAACTTTCGCTCCACGTTGTGCCTTGTGTCATAAATGGTATTTTGTATGTGTTTTTATTGTTGTTTGTTGCCAAAAACACTTATCTCTTTGTTTCCCCCAAATATTTTGATAATATAAGATGATTCACGGAAAGAAAAATAGACAAAATTTGAAACTCATACCTTTCGCACAGAGTTGTGCCTTGTGTCGTAAATGGTAAATTGTAGGTGCTTTTAGTGTTGTTTGCCGCCCAAACTCTTAGCTCTTTCTTTTCCCCAAATATTTTGAAAATATAAGATTATTCACGGAAAGTAATTGACAAAATTTGATACTCATAACTTTCGCTCAAAGTTGTGCCTTGTGTCGTAAATGTTAAATCGTATGTGTTTTTAGTGTAGTTTATCGCCCATACTCTTAGCTCTTTGTTTCCCCCAAATATTTTGGCAACATAAGATGATTCTAGGTAAGAAATTTACAAAATTTGATACTCATAACTTACGCTCCAAGTTGTGCCTTGTGTCATAATTGGTATTTTGTATGTGTTTTTTTTTTTTTTTGTTACAAAAAACACTTATCTCTTTGTTTCCCCCAAATATTTTGATAATATAAGATGATTCACGGAAAGAAAAATAGACAAAGTTTTAAACTCATACCTTTCGCTCAGAGTTGTGCCTTTTATCGTAAATGGTAAATCGTAGGTGTTTTTAGTGTTGTTTGTCGCCCAAACTCTTAGCTCTTTCTTTTCCCTAAATAATTTGAAAATAGAAGATTATTCACGGAAAGTAATTGACAAAATTTGATACTCATAACTTTCGCTCCAAGTTGTGCCTTGTGTCGTAAATGGTAAATCGTAGGTGTTTTTAATGTAGTTTATCGCCCATACTCTTGGCTCTTTGTTTCCGCCAAATATTTTTACAATATAAGATGATTCAGGGAAAGAAATTTACAAAATTTGATACTCATAACTTTCGCTTCAAGTTGTGCCTTGTGTCATAAATGTTACTTTGTATGTGTTTTTATTGTTGTTTGTTGCAAAAAACACTTATCTCTTTGTTTCCCCCAAATATTTTGATAATATAAGATGATTCACGGCAAGAAAAATAGACAAAATTTGAAACTCATACCTTTCGCTCAGAGTTGTGCCTTGTGTCGTAAATGGTAAATCGTAGGTGCTTTTAGTGTTGTTTGCGGCCCAAACTCTTAGCTCTTTCTTTTCCCCCAATATAATGAAAATATAAGATTATTCACGGAAAGTAATTGACAAAATTTGATACTCATAACTTTCGCTCAAAGTTGTGCCTTGTGTCGTAAATGTTAAATCGTAGGTGTTTTTAGTGTAGTTTATCGCCCATACTCTTAGCTCTTTGTTTCCCCCAAATATTTTGGCAATATAAGATTATTCAGGGAAAGAAATTTACAAAATTTGATACTCATAACTTATGCTCCAAGTTGTGCCTTGTGTCATAAATGGTATTTTGTATGTGTTTTTATTGTTGTTTGTTGCAAAAAACACTTATCTCTTTTCTTTCCCCCAAATATTTTGATAATATAAGATGATTCACGGAAAGAAAAAAAGACAAAATTTGAAACTCATACCTTTCGCTCAGAGTTGTGCCTTGTGTCGTAAATGATAAATCGTAGGTGTTTTTAGTTTAGTTTTGTAACACCCCCAGGCCAGTGGTGCTACAGTGCCATAATCCAGAAGGATTATAAGGCGGGTGAAATAAAAAATGCAAAACATAACCCATATATAATATATATCAAAAGCAGCACAGCGGAAAACCTGTAAAACATGTCTAGAGTTTGAAACCATAATCAACTTAACATACAGAAAATACAACACTTTACCAACCAAAAACCAATACAACAAATGCAACCCATTCAAAGTCCAAAACCAAAACGACTCGTACAACCAAGTCAAAGTCCAAACCAAAAGAGTAGAGCCTTCGACTCCAAAACCGACGGTGATCAGGATCCTCCTTGCTGGCGCTAAATCTGCAAAGCCTGATTGACTGGGGGACCCGATACCCCAGCCAACCGCGGCACGTAAACAGAAGTTGGTCAGTCTTCCATCAAGACTGGCAAAACTCCTCAAGCCAAAACAGTTTAAAATCCAGATATTTATCACAACAACCACTTAATATCAAAAAACAACATGCCACACAATATATATACATATATTTGTACTAAATCATAATTATATCATTATCATATCAACCAATCATTACCAACCATACGTCAAAACATAAACACACACTATCACGTAACCATTCCTTTCTCATCCTTATGCAACTCTTTGCCATGCTAACCTCATTCAATTCAACCTCAACATCATCAACCCTATGAACATATACACATATCTTACTACTGACTTACAACCAATGCTAACCAATTATACTGAACTCCCTACTGCACTAACACATCCAATTGACCTTCACATCAACAAACACATAAGCATCAACGAGACAATCATCACATAATACAAACATAACAAAATAACGATCCAGGCTAGTCACCCTTCCTGTGTCGTCTGTTCGTTAACATAGACCGCAACCCATACATCTCAAATTCAACCCTTGTTGGCCCACACCCTCAAGATGGGAAACCAACCTCCACACTTAATCAACATAACCATCTTTCTGCAACTAGTTACCACCAACAATCATACCAACAGAGATTCGTATCACAACTAACTACAATAACCAACATTTGACAACAAGTCAAACTAGCCAACAATCAATATCTAACATAAAACCAATAACTAAACACACAGTCAATATTTACCAACACAACCACTAAATCAAACGCACAACAATCATCATCACGAAACCACTTTAATCAGGTACGCAACCAACATCCAACACAAAACCACTTAATCAGGTATGCAACCAATATTCAATACATAATCAACACACAACCGCCAACCCTCCAATCCAACCTCCATCT
Source organism: Rheum nobile (assembly GCA_027886185.1). Lineage (NCBI taxonomy): Eukaryota > Viridiplantae > Streptophyta > Magnoliopsida > Caryophyllales > Polygonaceae > Rheum > Rheum nobile. The sequence goes on from WOAB01000437.1 coordinate 65,517, forward strand.
CCACCACCACATCACTGGGTGAGACAATTCACAATACCTCCGTCTACACCACCATATCACCGGGTGAGACAATTCACAATACCTCCGTCTATACCACCACATCACCGGGTGAGACAATTCACAATACCTCCGTCTCCACCACCACATCACCGGGTGAGACAATTCATCATCCGAAACCAACTATCCATCACTACACCGACACCAAATCAAACACAAACGATAATCAAAATCACATAATCACACATCATCACACATCATCACACGTCATCACACATCATCACACATCTTCACACATTATCACACATCATCACACATCTTCTCACATTATCACACATCATCACACATCTTCACACATTATCACACATCATCACACATTTCAACCAAGCAATTATATAGTCAAGTGATCCAATCAATCCACAACAATCAAACCACAACAATCAAACCACACAATTACTAACACACCCACACATTCACACACACACACACGCAATCTCAACACACAACTACTAGCACGCACACAATCCAACACTCAACCGCCAACACACACAGGTGTCGACATACACAACCCAACACACACACACAAGTGTCAACAAACACTATCAACAACAATCAATCACATTTAGTCACAATTGACTATCACGTCAACATTTATTCAACACGATACGAGACAAAATACTAACACACGCACACACACCCATTTCAACCAAGTATCTATATAGTCAATTAATCCAATTTAAATCACTCAAACAAGGATAAAATTAATTATGAAACACTAGGCATAAATCAATTTATAAAAAAAATATATAAAGTTAGCAAGAATCATCTTGCCTCAAGTCGAACCACAACGACCCCAGAGGTCTCCAAACCACTCGAACGAACCTGTGAATTCAATTCGAGCAATACCTGGCATTAATTACTCATCCAATTCAATACTAACAAACCCCCAATTTCCTTATCAATAACCCTTAATTAATTAGGCAAATCACACCCCAAAATCCACCCAATTCAGTCCAAAACTCAACAAACAAATCAACCCAATTTCAGTCCAATATTCAACCACACACATCAGCCAAAACGGCCCCAAAATTCAGCAAAGAAATTCAGTCTCCACAGGACGACAACAACAACCAGCCACAAATTAAATCAACAACACAAACCAACCTTTACCTCTACGTTGAACACACAGTCGCCACCGGAAAGGGCTCCTCGTCGTCGGAACCACAGCGGGACACGAGCAGCAGAACGAACAACGACGGCAGCAGCACCTCGAACAGTAGCTGCACAGCTCCACCAGTCCACGCACATAAACATCACAAATTCAGCAAAGCTTGAAGTCCGAACATTAAACCGACCAAACACCCCTTTCTTACCTCGTTGGTGGCCACAACTCAGCCTCGGAAACACCACCTCTCGCCACCGGAAAGCTACAGCACGACGGCCTATAGAACCACAACAGCAAAGCTACAGCACGGACAGCAGAAGAAGTTCAGCTCGCCGGAGAAGAGCAGTCGCGCGGTCCAAGATGGCTCGTCGAAGGGGAAGAGACTCGGCTGGGCATGGAGACGGTCGGATTCGGGAGGAGATGGCTGGGCACAGGAGGGAGTGCTTCACGGGAGAGACGACCACTGAACGTTTTTTAGGGATTTAATACCCAACATTTTCCATTTCACCCCTTTATAAGCAAAACCTTAATTAATTTACCATTTTGCCATTATCAACTTATTTGGGGTATTTCAAGTTTATCGCCCATACTCTAAGGTCTTTGTTTCCCCCAAATATTTTGGCAATATAAGATGATTCGGGGAAAGAAATTTACAAAATTTGATATTCATAACTTTCGCTTCAAGTTGTGCCTTGTGTCATAAATGGTATTTTGTATGTGTTTTTATTGTTGTTTGTTGCAAAAAACACGTATCTCGTTGTTTCCCCCAAATATTTTGATAATATAAGATGATTCACGGAAAGAAAAATAGACAAAATTTGAAACTCATACCTTTCGCTTAGAGTTGTGTCTTGTGTCGTAAATGGTAAATCGTAGGTGTTTTTAGTGTTGTTTGCCGCCCAAACTCTTATCTCTTTCTTTTCCCCAAATATTTTGAAAATATAAGATTATTCACGAAAAGTAATTGACAAAATTTGATACTCATAACTTTCGCTCAAAGTTGTGCCTTGTGTCGTAAATGGTAAATCGTAGGTGTTTTTAGTGTAGTTTATCTCCCATACTCTTAGCTCTTTGTTTCTCCCAAATATATTGGCAATATAAGATGATTCAGGGAAAGAAATTTACAAAATTTGATACTCATAACTTTCGCTCCACGTTGTGCCTTGTGTCATAAATGGTATTTTGTATGTGTTTTTATTGTTGTTTGTTGCCAAAAACACTTATCTCTTTGTTTCCCCCAAATATTTTGATAATATAAGATGATTCACGGAAAGAAAAATAGACAAAATTTGAAACTCATACCTTTCGCACAGAGTTGTGCCTTGTGTCGTAAATGGTAAATTGTAGGTGCTTTTAGTGTTGTTTGCCGCCCAAACTCTTAGCTCTTTCTTTTCCCCAAATATTTTGAAAATATAAGATTATTCACGGAAAGTAATTGACAAAATTTGATACTCATAACTTTCGCTCAAAGTTGTGCCTTGTGTCGTAAATGTTAAATCGTATGTGTTTTTAGTGTAGTTTATCGCCCATACTCTTAGCTCTTTGTTTCCCCCAAATATTTTGGCAACATAAGATGATTCTAGGTAAGAAATTTACAAAATTTGATACTCATAACTTACGCTCCAAGTTGTGCCTTGTGTCATAATTGGTATTCTGTATGTGTTTTTTTTTTTTTTTTGTTGCAAAAAACACTTATCTCTTTGTTTCCCCCAAATATTTTGATAATATAAGATGATTCACGGAAAGAAAAATAGACAAAGTTTTAAACTCATACATTTCGCTCAGAGTTGTGCCTTTTATCGTAAATGGTAAATCGTAGGTGTTTTTAGTGTTGTTTGTCGCCCAAACTCTTAGCTCTTTCTTTTCCCTAAATAATTTGAAAATAGAAGATTATTCACGGAAAGTAAT
>WOAB01000438.1:5000-7500 GCA_027886185.1 Rheum nobile
TCGCCCTAGAGGAGATGTGGCTAAACTCCGACTTGTTGAGGTTCTTCAGGGGATTCTTCAAGCCAAGGAGGAGTTTGGCAAGCCGGAATTGGTAGGAGCCTCGATGATGAGTCACCCACCCTTCCCGGATAACCTCCTTGAACTTCGGATGATCGGCCCACATGTTAAAAAACTTGAAATACTTCTTGCCATTCCCGGCGACCCTACGCAAGGACACAATACCCGGTTTGTGGTCCGAGAGATGCCACATATCCGGAAAGTTAGAATGACAATAAAATTCAGAATTTAGCCAAGAAGGATTTACCAAGACACGGTCAATTTTGCTCCACACGGTGTTGTTGGTCCAAGTGAAGGGGTTGCCACTTGTGCTTGGTGCGTCCACAAGCCCTAGGCGCCGACAAGCATCAACCATGTCCTTGCTCTCATACATAGAAACCGGGGCCCCATTGAACCTCTCCTCCTCGGCCATCACACAATTGAAGTCTCCCATCACAAGCCAAGGTAAGTCATGAGCCTCAAAAAGCTCATCCACATGTCCCCAAATTGCCCGGCGAGCCACCACACTATGCAATCCATAAACAAAGCAAACACCAAATTTCTCCCCGGTTGTCTTGCACATAAGAAGGCAACCAACATGTTGGGTAGACATGCCAACAATCTCAACATCATACCAACTAGCATCCCACATGACAAGGATACGCCCACGAGAATCAAGATGGAAATTTGAAGCAAATTCCCAACCCGGTGCCACTAGGCGCCCTAACTTAGCAATATTAAGACCACCACATTTAGTTTCAAAAATACCACAAATCTTTACCTCGAAATCACGAAGCACTCCAAGCAAGCCATTTTGTTTCCGGGCTTGGCCAAGCCCTTGGATGTTCCATGCGAGGACCTTCATGAGGACACCTTGTTGTTGTGTCCCCGGGTTCTCCTTGAGCTTCGGAGAGGAGCCGAATCCTTAGGCCATTTTGGGGCAGCCGGGAGCCCAATCACCAAGGGCCTAGATTCCGCCAACTTAGCCTTTTTCTTTTGTGATCTAGACATAACCATCTCAAAGGGGGTGTCCACCTTCTCCATACGCGTTCCACAACTTCCATCCCCGGAATGTTTGGATAGCTCAACCTCCCCACGGTCATCACCCTCATCCGAAGACTCATCACCACTAGGGGACACCACATCATCACAATAGTTCAAAAGGGATTCGCTCACACTTTCATTAGAGGACTCACACTCATCGTCGGCGTCCAAGGACAAGGCTTCCGAAGCCTTGGCATCCTCCACAATGACATTGTCCTCATCATCCGAGATATTGGCTTCTGAGGCGCCTTGCCCATGGGCATTCTCCACGGCCTCCGAAGGCAAACCACTCCCGGCCTTAGCATTCACCGCGCCCCTCACATTGGCCATCATGTCGGCACCCGCGGCCTTGACAACGGAGGCATCAACAACATTCCCCTTAGTGGCATTGATATTCACCTTGGCCTTGCCCTTAGGCTCTTTGGAAGCCCTTTTGGCTTTGACTCCCACGGCCTCCTTTTTCTCTTTGAAAGGGCACCCCAAGTCATCATGTCCGAAAGAACAACAACCCTTGCAATACAACGGTTCATTTTCAACAAGGAAAGTGCATTTCACCGAATCCCCATCATCAAAGTCAAGCGACACTTCCCTAACAATATCCTCGGCAAAATTGATTTCCACTAGCACCCGGGCATACGAACCTCTCTTCCTACTATCGGTTACGGGATCCATGAAGAGAGGCTTTCCCACATGAGATGCAATTCGGCCAAGCACTTCCGAAGTCCAAAAAATCTTAGAAAGGCCAAAGATACGTACCCAAAGCGGGATGGTGGCAATGTCACGGCGGTTGAAGGCAAACTTCTCCGGGATGTGCTTGAGGATCAACGGCTTGCCATAGATAAAGTAAGGGCCTCCTTTAAGAACCTTTTCTTGATCCTCTTCGGACTCAAATTGGAAGATCATCCAACCCTCTTCCACACGGTATCTTGCCTTGACACCCCAAGCTTTCATCATGGCTACGATCAAGAAATGGCCCGGTTGATAGCCCACATATTGGCCAAGGAGAGACCACCCCCATACGGCTTGCATGGGGAGGCCCTCGGCGACTTTGATGGCCACACGGTTGGATGATGGTGGCGTGAAGGCTAGCTTCCCTCCAAGGCCAGAGTTCATGAAGATTTTCTTGGAGGCGGTGGCCCATGCATTCGGCTTTGCTATGCCGACACCGGGCCGAGCGGCGGGGGCGGGGTTTTTGGCCACGGCGGCGTAGGAATTCGGTGCGGTGGCACTAGTGCCAAAATGGCCATCAACATTGGCGTCTCTTGGAGTATCTTTGTCGTGACCGGTTGCCACGGCGCCCCTCGTGGCTATGGCATGCTCGCCACCATCCGGGCGCAACGCCACCTTTGGATCAACTTCGGTCGCCGGAATCAATTCGCCGACCTCAACATCTCCCTCGGAAAGAACATCTCCATTATTA
>WOAB01000438.1:20000-22500 GCA_027886185.1 Rheum nobile
GCATTGAGGTACCCACTGATCTTATCAAGGAGGGGTTTGTAGTCCATAACCCGGAGGCCGTGAGGGCTAATAGGAATACCCAAGTAGCGGAAAGGAAACACACCAACCTTGAACCCGGTGGAAGCGAGAATGGGCCCTCTCTCAATGTCCGGAACCGAGGCAAGAAAGATGGAAGACTTCTCCACATTAATACTTAAGCCGGACATAAGCTTGAATTGCTTCAAGCAATCCATGAGCACACCAACCGAGCCCATATCCCCACGGCAAAAGAGCACAACATCATCAGCAAAGATCAAGTGGGAGAGCCTCAAACTTTCACAATGTTGGTGGAAGTGAAAGCCACTCCGGGCGGTCTCCTTTCTTAGGAGGCGAGAGAGAAGTTCCATACAAATCACAAAAAGGAGAGGAGAGAGAGGGTCACCTTGCCTAAGGCCCCGTTTGCCCGGGAAGAGTCCATGGATGCCTTTGTTGATCTTGATAGAATAAGAGGCCGAGCTAACACACTCCATGATCCAAGCCATAAACTTGGGAGGGAAGCCAAGGTGAACAAGCGCAAACCGAAGGAAATCCCAAGAGACCGTGTCATAAGCTTTGGCCAGATCCACATTCAAGAAGCAACGCCGGGTGTCTCTCTTAACACTGTACTTCCTCAGGAGCTCTTGGACCAAAAATATGTTGTCCGACATCAACCGGCCTTCCACAAAAGCACTTTGAGCTGGATCAATGAGGGGGCCAAGAAACTTTCCAAGTCGAAGGGTCATGATCTTAGAGATGAGCTTGTAGATCACATTGCAACACGAAATAGGCCGGAAATGTTCCACACGGGTCGGCGAATCCACTTTGGGGATGAGGGAAACAATTGCATGATTGAATTGCCGGAGAAGCTTACCATTGACAAAGAACTCCTTAACCGCCGCACACACCTCGGGTCCGATAGTGTCCCAAGAAGTCTTGAAGAATTTGGCGGTGAAGCCGTCGGGACCGGGCGATTTGTCATCTCCCATGGACCAAAGAGCCTCCTTAATCTCCGAGTTAGACACCGGGGCCTCAAGCAAGGCACCCTCTTCCTCGGACAAAGTAGGCCCACTAGCAAACACACTCGACGCCGGAAGGGCCACCGAAGCCTCCGAGCCAAACAAACCCTTGAAGAAGGTCACAAATTCGCCCACCACCTCCTCCATGGCTGAAGACCGGGTCCCATCATTTTTGGTGATGAAAGGAATATGGTTCCGACGCCCATTAGCTCTCATCAAAGAGTGAAAATACTTGGAACACCGGTCGCTGTTGAGGACATACTTGGCTTTGGCTTGTTGTCCAAGGAAACTAGCCTCAGCTTCATTCAATCTTGATGCCTTCATTTTGGAAGCCTCCACCAACCGCCTAGCCTCCGGGGAATCCGGATTCAACCGATACTCCTCAAGGGCGCGGGAGAAGTCGAGGTTGGCCTCGGTCGCCCTAGAGGAGATGTGGCTAAACTCCGACTTGTTGAGGTTCTTCAGGGGATTCTTCAAGCCAAGGAGGAGTTTGGCAAGCCGGAATTGGTAGGAGCCTCGATGATGAGTCACCCACCCTTCCCGGATAACCTCCTTGAACTTCGGATGATCGGCCCACATGTTGAAAAACTTGAAACACTTCTTGCCATTCCCGGCGACCCTACGCAAGGACACAATACCCGGTTTGTGGTCCGAGAGATGCCACATATCCGGAAAGTTAGAATGACAATAAAATTCAGAATTTAGCCAAGAAGGATTTACCAAGACACGGTCAATTTGCTCCACACGGTGTTGTTGGTCCAAGTGAAGGGGTTGCCACTTGTGCTTGGTGCGTCCACAAGCCCTAGGCGCCGACAAGCATCAACCATGTCCTTGCTCTCATACATAGAAACCGGGGCCCCATTGAACCTCTCCTCCTCGGCCATCACACAATTGAAATCTCCCATCACAAGCCAAGGTAAGTCATGAGCCTCAAAAAGCTCATCCACATGTCCCCAAATTGCCCGGCGAGCCACCACACTATGCAAGCCATACACAAAGCAAACACCAAATTTCTCCCCGGTTGTCTTGCACATAAGAAGGCAACCAACATGTTGGGTAGACATGCCAACAATCTCAACATCATACCAACTAGCATCCCACATGACAAGGATACGCCCACGAGAATCAAGATGGAAATTTGAAGCAAACTCCCAACCCGGTGCCACAAGGCGCCCTAACTTAGCAATATTAAGACCACCACATTTAGTTTCAAAAATACCACAAATCTTTACCTCGAAATCACGAAGCACTCCAAGCAAGCCATTTTGTTTCCGGGCTTGGCCAAGCCCTTGGATGTTCCATGCGAGGACCTTCATGAGGACACCTTGTTGTTGTGTCCCCGGGTTCTTCTTGAGCTTCGGAGAGGAGCCGAATCCTTAGGCCATTTTGGGGCAGCCGGGAGCCCAATCACCAAGGGCCTAGATTCCGCCAACTTAGCCTTTTTCTTTTGTGATCTAGACATAACC
>WOAB01000439.1:0-106345 GCA_027886185.1 Rheum nobile
CACTTTAGTACTTTTTAGATTGGAGAAATTGTTTAAATTTTAGGCTAAATAAATAAGGCATGAAATGAAAAAAAAAACTAATTCATCTTTAAAAGTTAGCATTCAATGACCTAGAATACTTTAATATGTAGAAATTGTATATAATTGTGAATCAAAAACTTTTTATATTAAATAGAAGATTATAGATTATTAATATAATTGTTAATATATGAAATTGTCAATTTAGTACTTTTTGGATTTGAGAAATTGTTTAAATTTTGGGCAAAAAAATAAGGCATGAAATGAAAAAAAAAACTAACTCATATTTAAAAGTTAGCTTTCAATGACCTAGAATGCTAACTTTTAAATATATATAGATGGTTGTTTTTCATGCTTAATAGAAATATAAATTGAATTACGTTGAAAATTTAACATCAAGATATAAGAGTTATAAAACGATATGAAAATGATGACTTTTTAATTGATTAATATGTAGTAATTGTATATACATGTGAATCAAAAACTTTGTATATTATATAGAAGATTACAGATTATTAATATAATTGTTAATATATGAAATTGTCACTTTAGTACTTTTTGGATTTGATAAATTGTTTAAATTTTGGGCTAAATAAATAAAACATGAAATTGAAAAAAAAACTAATTCATCTTTAAAAGTTAGCATTCAATGACCTAGAATGCTTTAATATGTAGAAATTGTATATAATTGTGAATCAAAAACTTTTTATATTATATAGAAGATTATAGATTATTAATATAATTGTTAATATATGAAATTGTAACTTTAGTACTTTTTGGATTTGAGAAATTGTTTAAATTTTGGGCTAAAAAATAAGGCATGAAATGAAAAAAAAAACTAACTCATATTTAAAAGTTAGCTTTCAATGACCTAGAATGCTAACTTTTAAATATATATAGATGGTTGTTTTTCATGCTTAATAGAAATATAAATTGAACTACGTTGAAAATTTAACGTGAAGATATAAGAGTTATAAAACGATATGAAAATGAGGACTTTTTAATTGAATAATATGTAGTAATTGTATATACATGTGAATCAAAAACTTTGTATATTATATAGAAGATTATAGATTATTAATATATGAAATTGTCACTTTAGTACTTTTTGGATTTGAGAAATTGTTTAAATTTTAGGCTAAATAAATAAGGCATGAAATGAAAAAAAAAACTAATTCATCTTGAAAAGTTAGCATTCAATGACCTAGAATACTTTAATTTGTAGAAATTGTATATAATTGTGAATCAAAAACTTTTTATATTATATAGAAGATTATAGATTATTAATATAATTGTTAATATATGAAATTGTCAATTTAGTACTTTTTGGATTTGAGAAATTGTTTAAATTTTGGGCTAAAAAATAAGGCATGAAATGAAAAAAAAACTAACTCATATTTAAAAGTTAGCTTTCAATGACCTAGAATGCTAACTTTTAATTATATATAGATGGTTGTTTTTCATGCTTAATAGAAATATAAATTGAACTACGTTGAAAATTTAACGTGAAGATATAAAAGTTATAAAACGATATGAAAATGAGGACTTTTTAATTTATTAATATGTAGTAATTGTATATACATGTGAATCAAAAACTTTGTATCTTATATAGAAGATTATAGATTATTAATATATGAAATTATCACTTTAGTACTTTTTGGATTTGAGAAATTATTTAAATTTTGGGCTAAATAAATAAGGCATGAAATGAAAAAAAAAACTAATTCATCTTGAAAAGTTAGCATTCAATGACCTAGAATACTTTAATATGTAGAAATTGTATATAATTGTGAATCAAAAACTTTTTATATTATATAGAAGATTATAGATTATTAATATAATTGTTAATATATGAAATTATAACTTTAGTACTTTTTGGATTTGAGAAATTGTTTAAATTTTGGGCTAAAAAAATAAGACATGAAATGAAAAAAAAAACTAACTCATATTTAAAAGTTAGCATTCAATGACCTAGAATGCTAACTTTTAAATATACTAGAAATCGAAGCCCGTGCTTCGCACAGGCCATTTGTGTATATGTAGTTTCACGGTATAAATATGAGTTTGTAATATATGAATCGTTGTTTAATGTTAGACATATATTATGTGAGATGCAATGAAATGATTCGTTGTTTTATGTTAGACATATATTATTTGTAATACGCGCTTCTACTTCTATGTTTGCTTGTAAATGATACTCCTTAGATGTGGAATATTTTAAATATTTGGATTGAGTTGATTATTTTAAATATTTGAATTCAGGAATGATTGGACTTTCTAAAATTTTTTGGGCTAAGGGAAGAAGGGTTATGAATAAATATCTAAACTATTTTTATTCAAACAGTTGCGAGTTGGTATCTCATAACCTTATCAATGTGTACATGGAATTATTTTGCTCAAATTTGGCATCTCATACCATTATCAATCTCTATAAGCAACAAAGAAATACAACTCACCAATAATCAAGATGTTGGAAGTGACCCATGAAAAGGGGATCATATTTATATATTCTTTGGCCAAATATAATAATTATTTGAAATTAAGGACATATATAGAACATATATGTTTGGAAGATAATTAGTATGATCAATTTGAGCCAAAATTTGAGCTGCCTCGGCTTCTGCTTCAGCTGCTTCTGCCTCCCTTGCTGCCTTCTCAGCCTCTGCAAGGGCGGCCTCTGCCTCCACAACTGCTCGGGCTGCGTAAAAGTTCTCATCCTGTTTAGTTCTGCATCCACCTCTGGCTGTGTAAAAGTTCTCACCCCATTCTTCTCCACCTTAAAAACATCTTCATGCTTGCCATTCAAGGACTCTGCTCTTGATTGGGATGGGGACGAACTTGGTGCAAGTTTATACCTGTGATTTGTCTGATAGGAACAAGGAGAAAAGATTATGAAAAGAAACCAAATTTGCCAACATTCAAGATGAAATACCCCAAATAAGTTGATAATGGCATTTTGGTAAATTAATTATGAGTTTACTTAAAAGGGGAGAAATGGAAATTTTGGGGGATAAAATCCCTAACTCACGGTTGCCTCTCTCTCTCATGTGCGAGTTCCCAGCCGAGTGCCCAACTCCCTCCTACGAAATCAGCCAGCTCCTGTAACACCCCCGGGCCAGTGGTGCTACAGTGCCATAATCCCGAAGGATTATAAGGCGGGTGAAAGAAAAAGAAAATGCAAAACATAACTCATATATAAATATAAAGCAACACAACGGAAACCTGTAAAACCTGTTCAGAGTTTGAAACCATAATCAAACTTAATACACAGAAAGTACTACAATAATTTACAACCAAAAGCCAACAACCTAAAACCAAAAGCCAACAACAAGTTTGACCACTTCAAGGTCCAAAACCAAAACGATACATACAACTAGTCAAAGTCCAAAACCAAAAGTAGAGTTCTCGACTCCAACCCGATGGTGATCAGGATCCTCCTTGCTGGCGCTGAACCTGCAAAGCCTGATTGACTGGGGGACCCGAAACCCCAACCAACCACGGTACGTAAACCGAAGTTGGTCAGTCTCACGAAAGACTATGGCAAGATTCCTCAAGCCAAAACAGTTCAAAACCATAGAATTATCACGGCAATCAACAATACCAAATAACAACCGATCATAATATATATATACTTATATATCATAATTACACTTGACTATCATCATACCAACCAACTAACCAACCACACGTCAAAACACAAACATAACACATTCTATCACATAACCGATCAATTATCCATTCTTAGCCAATTCTGCACGATACTAACCTCTTTCAATTCAACCTTAAACTCATCACAAGCATAAACGAACAGAACGATCCAATCCAACTTCCTCTTCAATACTAATACCTCCAATCCAACTCCATGCACATACACAATCTCTTATTACTGACTTACAACCAAAGTTAACCAATAATACAGAACTCACTACTGCACTTAACACAACAAATTCAATGAACCTTCATATCAACAAACACATAAGCATCAACGAGATAATCATCACATAATACAATCATAACCATGATAACGATCCAGGCCAGCCACCTTTCTGGTGCCGCCGATTCGTCACCCTAGACTACAACTCATACATCAAACTCAACTCGTATTGGCTCACACCCTCAAGATGGGAAACCAATCTATAGATTCTATACACTCAATCAACGCAACCGACCTTCATAACCCACTAGCTACCAATAACAACCATACCAACAGAAATACCACCTTGACCAGATACAATCAACCACTAAACACACGTAATTTAACAACCACAACCAATGGCCAACAATGGCCCACAACCACAACTAATAACAATCAACATCCAACATAACCCAATTACCAAACATACAACCAAATTACCAACACAACCACTTAATTAAGTACATAATCAACATTCATCACAAACCACGTATTCAGGTACACAACCAACACTTAACACATATTAGATATCACAACATTCAACCAATTATAAACAATAATAAACATATATTAGTCATCACCATATCCGACCAAATCAACCAAGAAGATAACTCAACTCATATTGAACCAATCACAAACAATTAAAATATACATATATCTCACTTCAAACAACCACTTAATCAGGTACGCAAGCAACCCTTTCACACAATTACCACTTCATAACATCTCCGTCTCCACCCCCACATCACCTAGGTGAGACAATTGACAACATCTCCGTCTCCACCCCCACATCACCAAGGTGAGACAATTCACAACATCTCCGTCTCCACCCCCACATCACCAAGGTGAGACAATTTACAACACCTCCGTCTCCACCCCCACATCACCAAGGTGAGACAATTCACAACCTCCAAAACCCACTATTTGCACCATACCAACACCAATCAAACAACACAACGGCAATCAAAATCACATAACCACACCTTATCACACATCATCACACATTATCACATCTCATCACACACACATCATCACCCATTTATCACATATCCTCACACACACATCATTCAATCCAACACATACACACGATCCAACACACACACACTCAAGCCAACACACACACACACACACGTGTCAACAAACACTATCAACAACAATCAATCACACTTAGTCACAATTGACTACCACGTCAACATTTAATCAAATACGATACAAGACAAATCATATCACACGCACATACCCATTTTCGACCAAGCAACGGTAAACTTAATTATGAAATAAATTAGGCATAAATCAATTTATAAAAATATAAAGTTAGCAAGGATCCTCTTGCCTCAAGTCGAACCACAACGACCCCAGAGGTCTCCAAACCACTCGAACGAACCTGAGACAACAATCCGAGCAAAACCCTGGCGTTAATTCTTACCAAACCACAACTAGAGAAAACCCCCAAATTCAAACCCTAAATAATACCTTCACAAAATTCAGCAATCACACCCACAAAAATCAACCCAATGGCTCACGAAATTGCTCTTCCACTGCCCACGAAGGATAAATCAACATCAATTCGAACATAACACAATATCAATTCGAACGCACTAAAATTCACCAAAAAATCGAATTAGCCCTTAACCCATAAACTCACCTTGTCGACAACCAAACGGTAGTCACCGAGGAGGGCTCCTCGTCGCCGGAACCACCACCACAACAACAAACAGCAGCTGCACACACAATTTCGCTGCACAGTTTGCAGCTCACACTCAAAATTCAGCAAAGAAAAATTCAGTCCATAAATACACAGTCCACCCACCCAATCTTACCTCGTTGGTGGCCACAACTCAGCCCCGGAACACCACCCAAAGCCACAAGAAATAACAGAACGACGGGCTGCAGAAACCAACAGCACGGACAACAGCGAACCACGAACAACACGAACACGGCGGACAACGGGAGGAGGAGGAGAAGCGGCGCGGTGTCCGGGCGGCTCGCCGGAGGGAAGAGCTCGGCTGGCACAGGAGAAGGGGTCGGTTCGTCGGGGAAGATGAAGCTGAGCACAGGGAAGGGAGACCACGTACAGTGAAGATCGAGAGAGAGAGATCCGAATTTAGGGAGTTAGGGATTTAATCCCCCAAATTCCCATTTTCCCCCCTTTTTAGTAAACCCCATAATTAATTTACCAAAATGCCATTATCAACTTATTTGGGGTATTTCATTCTCCCCCCCTTATAATAGTTTCTTCCTCGAAACTCGGATTAAACGGGCTGCAGAAACCAACAGCACGGACAACAGCGAACCACGAACAACACGAACACGGCGGACAACGGGAGGAGGAGGAGAAGCGGCGCGGTGTCCGGGCGGCTCGCCGGAGGGAAGAGCTCGGCTGGCACAGGAGAAGGGGTCGGTTCGTCGGGGAAGATGAAGCTGAGCACAGGGAAGGGAGACCACGTACAGTGAAGATCGAGAGAGAGAGATCCGAATTTAGGGAGTTAGGGATTTAATCCCCCAAATTCCCATTTTCCCCCCTTTTTAGTAAACCCCATAATTAATTTACCAAAATGCCATTATCAACTTATTTGGGGTATTTCATTCTCCCCCCCTTATAATAGTTTCTTCCTCGAAACTCGGATTAAACCAATGCGGATAACTGCCTCGCATAACTGATTCCAGTTCCAAAGTCTCTTCCTCGGTTCCATGCCTAGCCCATAACGGATGATACACATATTTCCTCAGTCGAGACACACGAAATACGTCATGCATTCCACTCATCTCTGGCGGCAATGCCACTTGGTAAGCTACGACACCAACTCTTTTCAGAATCTCAAAGGGATCAACGTACCTAGGACTCAACTTGCCTCGTTTCCCAATTCTGAATACACCTTTGGTCGACGAAACTTTAATAAATACATGATCTCCCACACTGAACTCCAAAGGACGTCTACGAACATTCGCATACGATTTCTGTCTGCTCTGAGCTGTCAACAACCTCTGACGAATCACATCAAGGTCATCCTTAGTTTTCTGTAGAAGCTCAGGAGCAACTATAACAGCATCAGTCAAATCATCCCAACACAAAGGCGATTTACCGCGACTATCATACAAAGCCTCATAAGGTGTCATCTGAATCAACGCATATCAACTATTGTTGCCGAAGAATGACTTTCCTTGAGAATCAATATTCTAATCTCTTATCATCTGTCACATATAACCGATTATGAAGTCACAATACTCCATCCTCATGAATGAGAATTTCGGGTGCCCTTCCTTGAGAAACTCCACTGCATAACTTGTTCCTCACAGAATCTTGCGATTGTTTCTCTTGGATCAACTCTACTAATGTCGGTTGAATTTCCATCACATTCAGCATCATTTCCTTCTCAAACCAATCTCAATCTCACCCCGCACAATTCTTGTTGCAACTCTGGCAGAACTGATAAGCACGCAACCGTATACTCGAGAGTCAACTTCCTACTCAAAACATCAACTACCACATTAGCCCTTTCTGATTGATACATAATATCTTTTCCACAATCTTCAATCAATTCTAGCAACCATCTGTATCTCATGTTCAACTCTCTCTTACACAATTTGAGCTAATGAGAAGCATACACAATGACCTTCTCATTCTACATTAGAACGTAACCCGGATCTTGCTTAGACACATAACTATAAATAACAAACCCTTCTGTTCCTTGCGGTATAACCAGTACTGACACACTAATCAAACATTTCCTGAGTTCTTCGAAACTCTCTCCGGACACTTCATGTCCCATTCAACTTCCTAGCCTTAAGTAACCTGCCACAATCTGCCTGTAGCAACCTGCGCATTCTACTTCTCAACTCAACCGAACCCATAGTTGCGAAATTCCACTTTTTCAGATGCAACTGAGTTCTCTGTTCCTTATCATCTCATGCATCAATAGTCTGATCAGAATCAACTATAGCAGTCTCCCTGATCAGCACTCATCAGTATACTCAAGGATTGTACAGCTATGCCTTACCATCAAAGTTTATCTCAGAACACAACCATATCTGAATGCGCTTAATCTGTCCTGCTCAACCCTAACAATAACAGTAGCACAACAATTCATACAGAATCTTCACCACTAAACTACCTGCATCAACCTCTTGACGATAAGCCCAACGGCCTCATCCTCTACCATACTCATACTCTTTAAACCTCTAGCACGTCCCACTTACCAAGGAACACACCATAAAATTTTCCAACAACACTAAACATCACATATGAAATTAATCATCAATACTCAACATATAAACATTAGCATAAAACATCACAAACAACACTTACTTACCAACACAACTCAATACGGTTGACAGCAAGGATTCCTGATCACCCGATCGTTCACAACAACAACGTATAGAATTCCCAAGTTGAAAACTCTGAAAGAAAACATTTTTTTTTGAAAAGAGCTCTGATACCAACTTCTGTAACACCCCCGGGCCAGTGGTGCTACAGTGCCATAATCCCGAAGGATTATAAGGCGGGTGAAAGAAAAAGAAAATGCAAAACATAACTCATATATAAATATAAAGCAACACAACGAAAACCTGTTCAGAGTTTGAAACCATAATCAAACTTAACACACAAAAAGTACTACAATAATTTACAACCAAAAGCCAACAACCTAAAACCAAAAGCCAACAACAAGTTTGACCACTTCAAGGTCCAAAACCAAAATGATACATACAACTAGTCAAAGTCCAAAACCAAAAGTAGAGTTCTCGACTCCAACCCGATGGTGATCCGGATCCTCCTTGCTGGCGCTGAACCTGCAAAGCCTGATTGACAGGGGGACCCGAAACCCCAGCCAACCACGGTACGTAAACCGAAGTTGGTCAGTCTCACGAAAGACTATGGCAAGATTCCTCAAGCCAAAACAGTTCAAAACCATAGAATTATCACGGCAATCAACAATACCAAATAACAACCGATCATAATATATATATACTTATATATCATAATTACACTTGACTATCATCATACCAACCAACTAACCAACCACACGTCAAAACACAAACATAACACATTCTATCACATAACCGATCAATTATCCATTCTTAGCCAATTCTGCACGATACTAACCTCTTTCAATTCAACCTTAAACTCATCACAAGCATAAATGAACAGAACGATCCAATCCAACTTCCTCTTCAATACTAATACCTCCAATCCAACTCCATGCACATACACAATCTCTTATTACTGACTTACAACCAAAGTTAACCAATAATACAGAACTCACTACTGCACTTAACACAACAAATTCAATGAACCTTCACATCAACAAACACATAAGCATCAACGAGATAATCATCACATAATACAATCATAACCATGATAACGATCCAGGCCAGCCACCCTTCTGGTGCCGCCGATTCGTCACCCTAGACTACAACTCATACATCAAACTCAACTCGTATTGGCTCACACCCTCAAGATGGGAAACCAATCTATAGATTCTATACACTCAATCAACGCAACCGACCTTCATAACCCACTAGCTACCAACAACAACCATACCAACAGAAATTACCACCTTGACCAGATACAATCAACCACTAAACACAAGTAATTTAACAACCACAACCAAAGGCCAACAATGGCCCACAACCACAACTAATAACAATCAACATAACCCAATTACCAAACATACAACCAAATTACCAACACAACCACTTAATTAAGTACATAATCAACATTCCTCACAAACCACGTATTCAGGTACACAACCAACACTTAACACATATTAGATATCACAACAGTCAACCAATTATAAACAATAATAAACATATATCAGTAATCACCATATCCGACCAAATCAACCAAGAAGATAACTCAACTCATATTGAACCAATCACAAACAATTAAAATATACATATATCTCACTTCATAACATCTCCGTCTCCACCCCCACATCACCTAGGTGAGACAATTCACAACATCTCCGTCTCCACCCCCACATCACCAAGGTGAGACAATTCACAACATCTCCGTCTCCACCCCCACATCACCAAGGTGAGACAATTTACAACATCTCCGTCTCCACCCCCACATCACCAAGGTGAGACAATTCACAACCTCCAAAACCCACTATACGCACCATACCAACACCAATCAAACAACACAACGGCAATCAAAATCACATAACCACACCTTATCACACATCATCACACATTATCACATCTCATCACACACACATCATCACACATTTATCACATATCCTCACACACACATCATTCAATCCAACACACATACACGATCCAACACACACACACACACGTGTCAACAAACACTATCAACAATAATCAATCACACTTAGTCACAATTGACTACCACATCAACATTTAATCAAATACGATACAAGACAAATCATATCACACGCAGATACCCATTTTCGACCAAGCAACGGTAAACTTAATTATGAAATAAATTAGGCATAAATCAATTTATAAAAATATAAAGTTAGCAAGGATCCTCTTGCCTCAAGTCGAACCACAACGACCCCAGAGGTCTCCAAACCACTCGAACGAACCTGAGACAACAATCCGAGCAAAACTCTGGCGTTAATTCTTACCAAACCACAACTAGAGAAAACCCCCAAATTCAAACCCTAAATAATACCTTCACAAAATTCAGCAATCACACCCACAAAAATCAACCCAATGGCTCACGAAATTGCTCTTCCACTGCCCACGAAGGATAAATCAACATCAATTCGAACATAACACAATATCAATTCGAACGCATTAAAATTCAGCAAAAATTCGAATTAGCCCTTAACCCATAAACTCACCTTGTCGACAACCAAACGGTAGTCACCGAGGAGGGCTCCTCGTCGCCGGAACCACCACCACGACAACAAACAGCAGCTGCACACACAATTTTGCTGCACAGTTCGCAGCTCACACTCAAAAATTCAGCAAAGAAAAATTCAGTCCATAAATACACAGTCCACCCACCCAATCTTACCTCGTTGGTGGCCACAACTCAGCCCCGGAACACCACCCAAAGCCACCGGAAATAACAGAATGACGGGCTATAGAAACCAACAGCACGGACAGCAGCGAACCACGAACAACACGAACACGGCGGACAGCGGGAGGAGGAGGAGAAGCGGCGCGGTGTCCGGGCAGCTCGCCGGAGGGAAGAGCTCGGCTGGCACAGGAGAAGGGGTCGGTTCGTCGGGGAAGATGAAGCTGAGCACAGGGAAGGGAGACCACGTACAGTGAAGATCGAGAGAGAGAGATCCAAATTTAGGGAGTTAGGGATTCAATCCCCCAAATTCCCATTTTTCCCCCTTTTTAGTAAACCCCATAATTAATTTACCAAAATGCCATAATCAACTTATTTGGGGTATTTCAGCTCCTTCCTCCCGAACCGAGCTTCCCTGTTCAACCGTCTTCTCCGGCGAGCCCAACTCGATTGTCTTCCTCCAGCGAGCTCGACCCGGACCGGACCGCCGTCGCCTCTTCCGCCTCTGCTGTGCAGCTATTCGCTGCTGTCCGTCGGAGTTGCCATTGAAGACCCGCTGCTGTGGCTATTGATTCCGGCGACGACGAGGAGCCCTTCCGGTGGCGACCATGTGGATGACGATGAGGTATGGGTAAGATTCCTCAATTGGTTTTGTTGAATTTCAGAAGTTCAGCAGATTTTAAGCTTGACTTGTTGTTGTTGCGCTTCGGCGAGGTAAGATGTGGAAGACGTTGAGGATTTTGTCCCATCTGTGAATTGTTAGTTGTGAATTGTTGGACTGAATTCGGTAGAGCTGTGCAGCACTACGTTGATTTTGAGTTTGGGTTAATTTTGGTGTGGTTTGCTTAATTAGTTAAGGATTTGATTTTAGGGTTTGAATTTGGGGGTTTTGTTAGTTGTGACTTGGTATGAGTTAATTAATGCTAGGGATTTGCTCGGATTGATTTCGCAGGTTCGTTCGAGTTGGTTGGAGATCTCTGAGGTAGTGGTTGTCGAGCTTAAGGCAAGATGATTCTTGCTAACCCTTCGTATATTTTTATAAAATTAGTTTGGCTCCTATCTTGTTTCAGTAATTAATTTTATCCTTGTCTGAGTGCGTTAATTCGGATTATTGGTTGTGGAATCACTTGGTTGTGTCTGTGTGTGTGTGTGTGTTAGTATTTGTCTCGTGTTGGATATTGGTCTTGTGTTGAAGGTCAGTTGTGTGCTTGATTAGTGGTTTGTTGATAGATATTGGTTTTGTTATTTGAAATGGTTGAATGTGTGGATATTGGTTTAGTCATTTGATATTGGTTGTTTGTGGGTTATTGGTTTTGTTGTCAGATATTAGTTATTTGTTGGACATTGGTTTGTCGTTGATTTATGTTGGATCATTATGCGGTTGTTGTTGTTGGTTGTAGTTAGTTGTCATTGTTGGTTGTGACTGTGGGTTATTGTCGGCCATTGGTTGTAGCTGTTGGTTGTCGTTGATTGTCGATTAGTTGTTGGTTGTTGTTGATCGTTGTTGTGGATTAATTGTGTGAATAATTGTTGGTTTGTTGGCGGATATTGGTTGTGTGTTTTGTTGTTAGTTATGTGCTGGGTTATTGGTTTTGTGTTGAACCTGGTTGAATGTGTTTGTTGGTTGCCTTGTGTTGTGTTTGCTTGGGTGTTGGTTGGTTGGTTATGGAGCTGGGGTGAGGGTGTGACCTCATCCGACCACGTGAGGGTGTGACCTCATCCGACCACGCGAGGGTGACCTCCGTTGGTTCAGGCTATGGGTGTTGGTTGGTTGGTTATGGAGCCGGGATGAGGGTGTGACCTCATCCGACCACGCGAGGGTGACCTCCGTTGGTTCAGGCTATGGGTGTTGGTTGGTTGGTTATGGAGCCGGGGTGAGGGTGTGACCTCATCCGACCACGCGAGGGTGTGACCTCCGTTGGTTCAGGCTAGGCCGGGGTGATTCAAAGCCTTACCCGACCACGTGAGGGTGTGACCTTACGTGGTTAATGGCCATGGTTGGATGGTTGAAAGTCCCATCCGGTGGTGAGTTGGATCGGAGGTTGGATCGGGTGTTGGATTGTGTGTGATTGACATTTGTGTGTATTGACAGTTGTGTGTGTGTTGGATTGTGTGTGAATTGACATTTGTGTGTATTGACAGTTGTGTGTGTGTTGGATTGTGTGTGAATTGACATTTGTGTGTATTGACGGTTGTGTGTGTGTTGGATTGTGTGTGAATTGACATTTGTGTGTATTGACAGTTGTGTGTGTGTTGGATTGTGTGTGAATTGACATTTGTGTGTATAGACGGTTGTGTGTGTGTTGGATTGTGTGTGAATTGACATTTGTGTGTATTAACAGTTGTGTGTGTGTTGGATTATGTGTGAATTGACATCTGTGTGTGTTGACAGTTGTGTGTGTGTTGGATTGTGTGTGTTGACGGTTGTGTGTGTTAGATTGTGTGTTGGCAATAGTGAGTTCGATATAATTGGTTAGCTCGAGTTGCGTGTTAATAGTAATATATGTTCTTAGTGTTGTTAAGTGAAGTGTAGCAGTAGAAAGAAAGTTGGATTAGATTGTTTTATTCGTTTATACTTGTGGTGCGGTTGAGGTTGGATTGAATGAGGTTAATATAGTGAAGAATTGCATAAGGATGAGTAATGAATGGTATGTGATAGTGTGTGTATATGTTTTGACGTGTGATTGGTATTGGTTGATTGATATGAAAATGATATATTATGATATAGTATATATATATGTATATATATATTGTGTGGCATGTTGTTGTTTGATATTAATTAGTTGTTGTGAAATCTCTGGATTTTTAAACTGTTTTGGCTTGAGGAGTCTTGCCAGTCTTGATGGAAGACTGACCAACTTCGGTTTACGTGCCGCGGTTGGCTGGGGTATCGGGTCCCCTAGTCAATCAGGCTTTGCAGGTTTGCAGCAACAAGCGGGTTCTGGATCACAGATGTGTCTTCACAGTTAAAGATTCAGTTTGCATCAGATTTGAAAATGTTGCTTTCGCTTCCGTTGTTTTGGATATAAATTGGTGTTAAACTGGTTGACAGGTTTAAGCGTTGTTTCAAACTTGAACATGAATTTTCAGTATTGATGATTTTTATGTATTTGGAAGAGTTTGGATTTCTTTTCTTTTAGAAACTGCCTTATAGTCCTTCGGGACTATGGCACTGTAGCACCTCTGGCCCGGGGTGTTACACAAGAAACCAATGTCGGTTGATAAATTCTACATCAAACAGGATATGTAATGGCAAAACATTAAGAGCAAAGACATATCTTAAAGAGTAGCCAAACTCAATCCAATTGTGAAGACATGGACGCAAATAATTACTGAACCAAAACATGAACGTAAATCCTCTTTAGTGGTATTTCAGTATGACAACATGGCAAAAAATCGAAGTTTTGTGCCTATTGTAAGTTGCAAAGGCTAAAAGGGGTATGCTAAACTCCTGCATATTTAGACTTTGATTTAACAATGAAGTGCTCTATAGGTCAATAAAAATGAACATCAACATGGAGGAATCTACCAAATTATGACAAAGATATAGGAAAGCAAGAACAAAAATTCAAATAAATTAGCAGGTTTATCTTTCAGGCCCTTTGATTTCATGGATAGTTAAACCGCATTGTATGATGGTATCAGGACAAGTTCAATACAGTTACCTTTACAAGGTTTCCACTTGAGGTCATAAACTTCAATTTTATAGACACAAGCTTCTTGAAGTCTGGAGGCTCCCATTAGGTGTCCTATCAAGTATCAAGTGATAAGAATAAGAAGCTCATTCGATACCAAATCTTGAGTGTTTTTTTCATCTAGATAATTTTTAGTTATGAAAATTATTTAAAAACATACAGTAGCCTTCATATAAAGCTAAAGTATTCATATTGGGTTGAGTTAAGAGAATAATCTCCTTCTGGTCGTAACACAATTCTCCTATGAAATGCTTCCCTGGAAAAGCAATCCATTCTTCCAGACAATATAACAGGTAAGAATGATACCTCTATATATGTGGCAATAGATTTCTTGTCAGAACCTTCGGGTTCATTCAATGTAGTTGTTGCCTCCAATATAACACTCTCCAACCTATTGTCATCAAGAAAATCAATCTCAGTTGATGAGACAAGACATCCTCTGAATGCAGCTATAACTCCCAGAAGAAAGCTAGATTTAAATTGCCTTCTAAATATAGGATGCATAATTCCAGTTTATAACATAACATATTCTCCAAAGGTGAAGATATAATGAAGATCTAAAACTTCAGAAGCTTGTAGAAGGAAAATGATTACCACCTTGTAAAAGATCTCTTTGACACTTATGCCTGACCTTTGTCCCCAGACGGAGGAACTGAATGAGGCTTTGATTCAGGATTTCTTTTCAACACAAGTCTAGCCTTTTCTCGTGAGCCAAGTCCACTTGTTGTCACATTGATGTTCCTCCATTTATCCTTTCAACCATTTAAGCCATACATAATAAATGAGAAGCATAATCTTTATAATTATTCAAAAGAACCACAAGGGTTTAGTTGAAGCAACATATGAAATAATAAAACATTCCTTTTAAGCATAATTAATCACTTCAGTCGTTGAAGGAATTCTCAGAAATGATGCAAGTGAAGATGTCAAAGCATACTTTAAGATCCACATTTGAACGTGAGCTTAAAACATGGCTGAACTCAGGATCTTTGAGTATGGTCTGCCATTTTCCAGTCCCATGCTTTCGCACTCCTGCTTTCAGTGCTTCTTCTTCTTCTTCTGCTGTCCACTTCTGCTTGGGAGCACCCATTGCGGAGATTGTTATGACTTTGCTAATAAGCACATCTGAAAATGAACCCAGTTTATCAATGCATTCAACCTTCATTCTAAAAAATGCAAGGTGTAGTCAAAAGCAGATGATGTCCAGTTAAATTCTCATTTATAGTTGTAACACCCCGGGCCAGAGGTGCTACAGTGCCATAGTCCCGAAGGACTATAAGGCGGTTTTTAAAAGAAAAGAAATCCAAAACTCTTCCCAATACATAAAGTTAACAACATTAAAATCCCTGTTCAAGTTTGGAACAACCTTTAAACCTTACATCAAGCTCAATATCTCATTTTACACCAAAACAACGGTAGTTAATACAACCTTTTCAAATTCGCAGCAAAACCAAATCTTTAACTGTGAAGACCAATCTGCGATTCAGAACCCGCTTGTTGCTGCAAACCTGCAAAGCTTGGTTGACTGGGGGACCCGATACCCCAGCCAACCGCGGCACGTAAACCGAAGTTGGTCAGTCTTCCATCAAGACTGGCAAGACTCCTCAAGCCAAAACAGTTTCAAAACACAGAGAAATCACAACAATCAAATAATACCAAACAACAACATGCCACACCATATATAAATATATATATATCATTATATATCATTATCATATCAACCAACCAATATCGACCACACATTAAAACATAAACACACACTAACACGTAACCATTCATTCTCACTCTTATCCAACTCTTCAATATACTAACATCACTTAATCCAACCTCAACCTCACCACAAGTATAGACGACTAAAATGATCCAATCCAACTTTTCTCTATTACTAATACCTCAATTATCAACCCTACGAACCTATACACATATATTACTACTAACACGTAATAATCACGATTAACCATTATAGCACTCACTATGTACTAACACGTAATAATCACGATTAACCATTACAGCACTCACTATGTACCAACACGTCCAACTAATCTTCGCATCAACAACACTTGAGCACAAGCAAGACAATCATCACATATATAAACATGACAAAATAACAACCCAGCCCAGCCACCCTTCTGGTGCCGCCTGATCGTTAACATGGGTCGTAACCCATACACCTCAACCTAACCCATATTGGCCCACACCCTCAAGATGGGAAACCAACCTTCACAAACATCCACATAACCAACCTTCATAATCAATCAACATAACCATATTTTCTCAACTAGCTGCCACCAACAACCACACCAACAGAAATTCATATCACAACTAGCTACAAAAAACAATATTTGACAACAAGTCAATAACTAGCCAACAATCAACATCCAACACAAAACCAATAACCAAGCACACAATCAATATCATCACACAACCACTTAATCTAGTACACAACCAATATCACCAACACAACCACTTAATCAAGTACACAACCAATATTCATCACAAAACCACTTAATCAGGTACACAACCAATATCATCAACAAAACCACTTAATCAAGTACACAATCAATATCACCAACACAACACTTAATCAAGTACACAACCAATATCATCAACACAACCACTTAATCAAGTACACAACCAATATCATCAACACAACCACTTAATCAAGTACACAACCAATATCATCAACAAAACCACTTAATCAAGTACACAACCAACATTCAACACATAACCAACACACACAACCGCCAACACCTCCAATCCAACCTCCGTCTCCACCACCACATCACCGGGTGAGACAATCAACACACACTTTCCGGATGGGACTTTCACCATCCAACCCTTGGCCCTTAACGACGTAGGCGTGCACCCTACGCGGTTTGGTGAGGCTATCATCACCTGGCCCTCCGACCATGGGGGGTCGTACCCTCCGAGGCCCTACCAATAACCAATCCACCACCATACCATCACCCAATCAACACTACACATGACAACATCACCAATCGTCTCTTCATCCATAATTACTTATAAACGACTACCACATCAACATCCAATCGAACACGATACAAATCAATTACTAACACGCACACACACACACACACGTATTCACACACTTTCAAACAATCACAATTAATCACTATTAGTCACAATTGACTATCACGTCAACATTTAATCAAACACAACACGAGACAATTACTGTGTACACACATTCAACCGAGTAAATCCACAATCGATATTCCAAATTAACATAACCAGACAAGTATAAAATCAATTACTGAATCAAGATAGGAACAAAAGTACTTTTATAAAAATATACGGAGGGTTAACAAGAATCATCTTGCCTCAAACTCGACAACCACGACCTCAGAGACCTCCAATCAACTCGAACGAACCTGAGATAACAATCCAAACAAATCCCTGGCATTAATTAACTCATACAAATCCACTACGAACAAACCCCCAAATTCAAACCCTAATTTCATACCTCAACTTTCAAATCAGCAACCCCACACAATTCCAACTAGTTACTTCAAAAATCAAGTGTTGCTGCACAATTTCCAACCAAATTCAGACAAACATTTTGCAGCTGTACGCCAATCTCCCCATCTGTCCACGTAAAACAACAACAGCAACTCTGTCATGTATATAAAAAATTCAGCAACGATTCCGACTCACAAATCCGACTCTTACCTCGTCGTCAAACTCACAGTTGTCGCCGGAAATGGCTCTTCGTCGCCGAAGAATACAGGAGAACACCCAGCAGCAGCGGTCACAGCACAACAGCAGCGATGGCTTCACGCAGCAGCAACATACAGGTTGCAGCAACAGCGACTACCCAGAAATTGAACGATGCTCGAACAGAGGAGGAAGAGGTGGCCTTTGTTGGTTCGAGCCCACCGACGGGAAGAGATGGCTGAGCAGCTGAGGAGGGAAACCGAAGGCAGGTAGGCGGAGGCTCCACAGTGAAGTTCTCACGAGAGGCAGACAAGGGTTTAGTCCCTTTGTGATTTTTTTTTCAACCCAAAAATCTGCTTTTGTTCACTTAAGTAGACGTGGCTCCAATTTACCAATTAACACATATATATCTCAATTGGGGTATTTCATTCTCCCTCCCTTATAAGAGTTTCGTCCTCGAAACTAAGATCAAAACAGGTTCGGATATCTGTCTCGCATGACTGACTCCAGAATGTACATGACTTGCCAAAGAATGACCTTTCTTGAGAATCAACTTTCTAATCTCTTTATCAGCTGGCACACACAACTTATCTGAAATCACAATATTTCATCTTCCTGAATAAGAATTCATGCACTCTTCCCTGAGCAATCTGACTGTATATCTTACTCAACATTCCATCACATTCAGCTATGTCCGCTCTTTCCCGAACAATTTCACTTTTCACCCTTCGCCAACTCCTGTTGCAATCCCGACTGAACTGTCAGACAAGCAACCACATGCTCGAGAGTCGACTTCCTACTCAAAGCATCAGCTACCACATTAGCCCTTTCTGGATGAGAAACGATATCTATATCATAATCCTTAATCAATTCTAACCACCATCTTTGTCTCATGTTTAACTTTCTCTTATACAGTTTGAACCGACGAGAAGCAGGTGCAATGAACTTCCCATTCTGCATTAAAACGCAACCTATACCTTGCTTAGACACATCACTGTAATTAACAAATCCTTCTGTTTCCTACAGTAACACTAACACTGACGCACAAGTCGAACACTTCCTGGGTTCTTCGAAACTCGCTCCTGACATCTCCTGTTCCATTCAAAATTCTTAGTCATATGCAACTTTAGAAAATTCATCCACAATCGTCTGCAGTAATCTGCCAGTCTGAGAAAACTCCCAATTTTCCTTAACATTTTAAGGTTGTTCTCGTAATCCCTCTTACTCCCGGATGTATACTAAAATATCATCAATAAAAATCACCACAATAATCCAAGTACTTTCTAAAAACATCAGTTCCTTAAACCCTTGAAATCTGCGGAAGCATTAGTTAACCCGAAAGGCATCACAACTAACTCATTGTAATCATACTTAGTTCTGAAGACAGTATCATAAATATACTCCTCTCGAATCCCAAACTGAGGATACCCTGATCTCAAATCAATCTTTTAAAATACTGTAGCTCTTTGCAATTTATCCAACAAGTACTTAACTTCTCATAATCCATGCAGAGTCAAAACGAATCATCCTTCTTTTTACCCAGCAATACAGACGCATCCCAAAGAGAAACACTTGGCCTAATAAAGCCTAACTTCATTATGAAATACCCCAAAATATATATAAATGGCAAAATGGTAAATAAAGATTTTTTGGGACTTTATTATATCAGAAGGGTAAAGCAAGGGGGGCAGAAATCGATCTCTTCTTCGGCTGGGCAGCTCGCATCTTCTTCTCCAACTCCTTTCCTTGCTCCGCCAAGCCTTCGCCGGTGAGCTCGACCCCAGCTGTTGCCGGCCACTCCCTTCCCTGAGGTGAGCCGAGTTAACTGCGGTGCAAACCAACTATTGTGCGTGCTGTTGTGCGAGCCACCACTGTTGGAGCGAGATCCGAGAGCTGCTGAGCGAGCCGCGAACCAGCAGCAAGAGCCGGACCGTGTGCTGTTGTTGCTGTTAATTGAGTCGCCACTGCTGCTACTGCACCGCCGACGACGAGAAACCCAGCTCCGGCGTCACGGGCTCGATCGCCGATGAGGTACTGTGGCTGTGTTAGTTTTAAAAAGTAATACCCAATCTGATTTTTGGGGTTGAATTGGTTGGTAATCGTTGTTAAATTGGGCAGATTTGGTTGCTTGGATTGAATTAGGTTTTGGGCAAATTTGGTTTGAAATTTCAGGGAGTTTGGTTAAATTGTGTGTGGATTGCTGAAATTGGTGAATTGAAGGTGTAATTTTGGGGTTTGAATTTAGGGGTTTTGTTAGTAGTGGATTGTATGAGTAATTAATGCCAGGGATTTGCTCGGATTGATTTCGCAGGTTCGTTCGAGTTGGTTGGAGGTCTCTGAGGTCGTGGTTGTCGAGTTTGAGGCAAGATGATTCTTGCTAACCCAACGTTTATTTTTATAAAAGTACTTTTGTTCCTATCTTGATTCAGTAATTGATTTTATCCTTGTCTGATTATGTTAATTCGGATTATCGATTGTGGAGTTACTTGATTGAATGTGTATTAAATTGATTAAATGGTGTTGTGTGGATACTGATTGTTGGCTTGTTTGATGGTCGTGGGTATATTTTGATTATGTGCTGGATGGTTAGTTTTGTGTTGATATGGTTGAATGTGTTAGTTGTCGTGACCCTGTGTTGAGATTAATTAAATATTGACGTGGTATTTATTCGTGACTAAGGGTGATTAATTGTGATTGTTTGAAAGTGTGTGAATATGTGTGTGCATGTGTGTGTGTGCGTGTGTTAGTATTTGTCTTGGGTTGTGTCTGATTAAATGTTGATGTGGTAGTCAATTGTGACTAATTGTGATTGTTGTTGGTTGATGGTGGAGCCGGGGTGAGGGTGTGACCTCATCCGACCACGTGAGGGTATGACCCCGCGTTGGTAAAGGCTATGGTTGGATGGTGAAAGTCTCATCCGAAAGAGTGTTGATTTAGGGCCTTGGAGGGTGTGACCTCCGGTGGTCGGTGGGCCAGAGTGATGAAAGCCTCACTCAATCACGTAGGGGGAATGCCTATGGTGGTTAGGGCCAGGAACTCGGATGGTATGCGACCCATCCGCCTATCCGGATAGAGAGGAAGAATTGTCTCACCCGGTGATGTGGTGGTGAGACGGAGGAGATATTATGTGTTAAATGTTGGTTGCGTACCTGATTAAGTGGTTTTGTGTTGAATGTTGGTTGCGTACCTGATTAAGTGGTTTTGTGTTGAATGTTGGTTGTGTACCTGATTAAGTGGTTTTGTGTTGGATGTTGGTTGTGTATCTGATTAAGTGGTTTTGGTGTTGGATGTTGGTTGCGTATCTGATTAAAGTGGTTTTGTGATGATATTGGTTGTGCGCTTGATTAAGTGATTGTGTTGGTGAATATTGAATGTGTGTTTGGTTATTGGTTTTATGTTGGATATTGATTGTTGGCTAGTTTGACTTGTTGTCAAATATTGTTTTTTGTAGCTAGTTGTGATGTGAATTGCTGTTAGTATGGTTGTTGGTGGCAGCTAGTTGAGGAAAGATGGTTATGTTGATTGATTATGAAGGTTGGTTTCCCATCTTGAGGGTGTGGGCCAATATTGGTTGGGTTGAGGTGTATGGGTTGCGGCTCATGTTAACGAACAGGCGGCACCAGAAGGATGGCTGGCCTGGGTCATTATTTTGTCATGTTTATATAATGTGATGATTGTCTTCCTTATGCTTAAGTGGTTGTTGATGCGAAGATTAGTTGGACGTGTTAGTACAGTAGTGAGTTTTGTAAGTGGTTAGTCGTGGTTATACGTGTTAGTAGTAATATATGTGTATAGGTTCGTAGGGTTGATAATTGAGGTATTAGTAATAGAGAAAAGTTGGATTGGATCATTTTAGTCGTCTATACTTGTGGTGAGGTTGAGGTTGGATTAAGTGATGTTAGTATATTGAAGAGTTGGATAAGAGGGGTAATGCTGGTTATGTGATAGTGTGTGTTTATGTTTTAATGTGTGGTCGATATTGGTTGGTTGATATGATAGTGATATTATAATGATATATATATTTATATATGGTGTGGCATGTTGTTGTTTGGTATTATTTGATTGTTGTGATAATTCTCTGGTTTTAAACTGTTTTGGCTTGAGGAGTCTTGCCAGTCTTGATGTGTGATACCCCGTATTTTTGTAAGGTTATTTTGGGAATTTTGGAATTTTCCCGAGTACCCGTTGTG
Source organism: Rheum nobile (assembly GCA_027886185.1). Taxonomy (NCBI): domain Eukaryota; kingdom Viridiplantae; phylum Streptophyta; class Magnoliopsida; order Caryophyllales; family Polygonaceae; genus Rheum; species Rheum nobile. The sequence continues at coordinate 22,480 of WOAB01000439.1, forward strand.
TACGTCGGATTTAATACAGAGAGTTTGAGACATTCTGTAATGTGCTCTGTATCTGTAATATTTTTCTCAGTGAAATAATATACAGACAACATGCCTTGGATTTTAATTGTCGTTCGCGTACGATAATTTTTATCCCGGTTTAATGTCATGTTCGTTCAAAGCTGAACGGGCGGGAAAAGCTTGCCACGGCGACCGCCGTACAGTGGCGGCGACCGCCGTCGTGAGATCCAAGCACGGTGACCGCCGTAAAGTCACGGCGCCCGCCGTCCCAATGCTCGAGGAGGCAGCTGGTGTGCCAAACCGCGGCGACTGCCGTAAATTACGGCGCCCGCCGTAATTGCCACCTTCGTTGTCCGGCAGTCCTTGCCCGATGGTCGCCGGCGCGATTTCTGGCAAGCGCCGAACTAGCTGTAGGCCCATCGTTTTGGAGCTCCAGATGCTTTGGCTATAAAAGGAGGTGTTGGGGGAGAGATTTGAGCCATCCCAAACACCAAACCTCTGCCAAATTTGCCTCTCGCCGGAGTTGTGCCTTCGCCGGAAATTCTGAAGCTTTCGTCGGTGTTGTTTGGTGGTGTTTCCAGCAGCCCTTTTGAAGCCTTGTGGTTGCCTTTGGAGGCCAGAAACCAAGCAAGGCGGAAAGGGGTCGAAATGCGCATCGTTTTGGTGAGATTTCTCTCATCTCTGTCGACCGCTGTGTTCTTCACGGCGACCGCCGTGATGAATGCGGCGACCGCCGCCAAGAACAGCGACCGCCGCCAGTGCCCAGAATGCCTTCGTGGCTTTGGCTTGGTTGGTTGTCGTCGTGGCATCTTTCCTTTCGTGTTCTTTTGCCGTGTTTAGATTCGTACTGTTTATGTCAGATCTAACTTAGGGTTCCTTTTATGGGTCGACTCGAAGGTTGTTGTGCTGTCGGAGCTAACCCGTGTCGAGCCCGGAATCCAGTTGTCGTCGTTAGACTATTCTGCGGATTAAGGCAAGTGGCGGTTCACTCTTGCTCATTCGTTCCATATTTACATTAATTATCAGTAGTTTATCTGAGTAATTAATTTGGAATGAATACTCTGTTTGTCTGGAAACGGTTTTGATAAACTGTTTTGAAAATCATATAATAGGTTGTATATCTGTTAGAACAACGCTATTATCTGTGATCACCTTTCGGGCCTTTATGTGGATTTATCCTGTAACTGTCATTGTGCTGTAACTGTTTAGTTAGCACTGTTAAATAGGAACATTACTCAGACTCTGTCCAGTCGTTTCTTTATAATCTGGTATCGGGGTGGCTCGTCTCCATCTGGTACTATTCTAAGATCATGATCGGTCTCTTTCACAAGTGTGTAGAGACAGGACACTTAGATGGTGTCACAAACCTTTCGGTATACGTCACTCTCGACGAAACGTATACTAAGATGTGTCGTCCCATTGGTGGGGTACACATGTAAAAGTCTATAATGTGATGTGTGTTTTTGAAACATAATCAGATAAGTGCTACCTTGACGCACATAATTAATGAACGCTCAGCGAGTAGGGCAGCTAGGTGATAGTGCCGCTAGGAAGACTCGTATTGACTTGAATGTAGTACGTCTTCTTTCCGATATGGATTCGCTGAAAGGCGGTGAGGTTGGTTGTTGACTGAAGCATCTCAGTCAGTTTTAAATCATTGTTGTATGATTCTGTAACTTTCCAGAATTGTCATACTTCCTTAAAGACTCATTTCCGTTGGAGTCTTCTTTCGAGTCGATTTCTGTGAAGATTCAGTCTTCTAGAATCTTCTCTTGTGCATACCTCTTGTTTATTCCAGTAGGAGTATGGTGGTTGACAAGCGTACTCGATTATTATTCGAGGGACGAGGAGTCTAACCTAATACGACTGCTTCGAACCATTCTGCTTTGTACCCTTGCTAGTCTATTCATTTAGACTAACCAACCAATATTTTCCCTTGCATGGTTGGCTGGTGTCATCCGTTCGATTCGGCACATTAGATCGAAAGTAGCTCAGAAGATTAGAAGGATTATGGAGTCGGCGGTGGTTTTTGAACGTTTTAATCATTTCTTTAATCAGGTTGAGATCTTTTGGACAATGACCTTGGTTGTAATGTACTTTATAAGTCTTCCGCTGTATTTGGTTTAAACTCTGTGTTGGCCTATTCGGGATTGGGTTGTAATCCCATAACTCTTGTTTCCTTGACAATGTTACGTTTTGGAATTTAATGCTTGATCATTGTGTATCAATTGCATTTCATAAATTGTATTTAAATGGTAAAGCCTTGGATGATCTCGGTAAGGAACACTGGGGTCACTGGTGGTAATACCTTTCCAAAAGGGTTAAGTTTTGGGGGTGTTACATGATGGAAGACTGACCATCTTCGGTTTACGTGCCACGGTTGGTTGGGGTATCGGGTCCCCCAGTCAATTTGGCTTTGCAGGTTTGCAGCAACAAGCGGATTCTGGATCACATATGTGTCTTCACAGTTAAAGATTTAGTTTTACTGCGGATTTGAAAAGGTTGTATTAACTATTCGTCGTTTTGGAATTAAACTGATGCATTGAGTTGGATGAAATGTTTAAGGGTAGTTTCAAACTTGAGCAGGGAATTTTAATGTGGTTAACTTTATGTATTGGGAAGAGTTTTGGATTTCTTTTCTTTTAAAAACCGCCTTATAGTCCTTCGGGACTATGGCACTGTAGCACCTCTGGCCCGGGGTGTTACAGGAATTGGTATCAGAACATTTACGTTCTAAAATGGTTTTCAAAAGTTTGATGTGGAAGAGACCACTCGCTAACACTGTGAAGCAATCGTGTGATCAGAAGACCCTTGTTGTTACGTATAGGTAAGTGTGTTTTAAATTCTATATGTGATGCTTAGTGTTGTTGAGTAATTCTGTGATGTGTTCCCTGGTAAGTGGGACGTGTTGGAGATTAATAAGGTAAGTGTGGCTGTTTTAGAGGATGAAGCCCTCGGGCTTGTCGTCAAGAGGTTGATGCAGCTAGTATGGTAGCTGATGATTCAGTATGAAGTTGTTGTACTTTACTGTTAATTGTTAAGAAAAGGTTGTGCCGGTTATGTGTGTATGCTGAGATTGAAGGAGCAGATAGAGGAACTTATGGAGTTAGGCTTTGGTAGGCCAAGTGCATCTTCTTGGAGTGCGGCTGTGTTGGTTGTTAAAAAGGAAAGATGGTTCCTTTCGTCTCTGCATGGATTATAAGGAGTTAAGTGCTAGTTGGATCAATTGCAAAGAGCTACAATATTTTAAAAGATTGACTTGAGATCAGGGTATTTTCAGCTTAGGATTTGACATGAGGATTCACAAGACTGTCTTCAGAACAAGGTAGGGTCACTACGAATTGGTTGTGATGCCTTTCGAGTTGACTAATGCTTCCACGAATTTCATGGACTTAAGGAACTGATGTTTATATTTTTAAGGTATTTGGATTATTGTGGTGATTTTTATTGATGATATTTTAGTATATTTTGGAGTAAGAAAGAGTACGAGAACAACCTTAGAATGTTAAGGAAATTGGGAGTTTTCTCAGACTGACAGATTACTGCAGGCGATTGTGGATGAATTTTCTAAGGTTGTGTATGACTGAGAATTTTGAATGGGACGGGAGATATCAGAAGAGAGTTTTGAAGAACTCAGGAAGTGTTTGATTAGTGTGTCAGTGTTGGTTATACCGCATGGAACAAAAAGGATTGTCATCTACAGTGATGTGTCTGAGCAAGGTTTGGGTTGCGTTCTAATGCAGAATGGGAAGGTTATTGCATATGTTTTTTGTCAGTTCAAATTGTATAAGAGAGAGTTGAACATGAGATACAGATGGTTGCTAGAATTGATTAAGGATTATGACAAGATATTGTTTATCAATCAGAAAAGGGCTACCGAGCTTGCTGATGCTTTGAGTGGGAAGTCGACTCTCGAGCATGTGGTTGCTTGTCTGACAGTTCGATCGGGATTGCAACAGGAGTTGGCGAAGGGTGAAAAGTGAAATTTGTTCGGGAAAGAGCGGATATAGCTGAATGCGATGGAATGTTGAGTAAGATATGCAGTGAGGTTGATCAGGGAAGAGAGACCGGATTTCTTATTTATGAGGTTGGAATATTGCAATTTCATAATCAGTTATGTGTGTGTGCCAGCGGATAAAGATATTAAAGAGTTGATCCTCAAGGAAGGTCATTCCTTTGGTGAAAGTGTTATGGTCTAAGCACGGAACGGCAGAAGAAACTTGGGAATTGGAGTCAGTCATGCGAGACATATATCCGAACCTGTTTGATCTTAGTTTCGAGGACGAAACTCCTATAAGGGAGGGAGAATGAAATACCCCAAAATATATATAAATGGCAAAATGGTAAATAAAGATTTTTGGAGACTTTATTATATCAGAAGGGTAAAGCAAGGGGGGCAGAAACCGATCTCTTCTTCAGGGTCACGCAGCTGGGCAGCTCACATCTTCTTCTCCAACTCCTTTCCTTGCTCCGCCAAGCCTTTGCCGGTGAGCTCGACCCCAGCTGTTGCCGGCCACTCCCTTCCCTGAGGTGAGCCGAGTTAACTGCGGTGCGAACCAACTGCTGTGCGTGCTGTTGTGCGAGCCATCACTGCTGGAGCGAGATCCGAGAGCTGCTGAGCGTGCCGCGAACCAACAGCAAGAGCCGGACCGCGTGCTGTTGTTGCTGTTAATTGAGTCGCCACTGCTGCTACTGCACCGCCGACGACGAGAAACCCAGCTCCGGCGTCACGGGCTCGATCGCCGACGAGGTACTGTGGCTGTGTTAGTTTTGAACAGTAATACCCAATCTGATTTTTGGGGTTGAATTGGTTGGTAATCGTTGTTAAATTGGGCAGATTTGGTTGCTTGGATTGAATTAGGTTTTGGGCAAATTTGGTTTAAAATTTCAGGGAGTTTGGTTAAATTGTGTGTGGATTGCTGAAATTGGTGAATTGAAGGTGTAATTTTAGGGTTTGAATTTGGGGGTTTTGTTAGTAGTGGATTGTATGAGTAATTAATGCCAGGGATTTGCTCGGATTGATTTCGCAGGTTCGTTCGAGTTGGTTGGAGGTCTCTGAGGTCGTGGTTGTCGAGTTTGAGGCAAGATGATTCTTGCTAACCCTCCGTTTACTTTTATAAAAGTACTTTTGTTCCTATCTTGATTCAGTAATTGATTTTATCCTTGTCTGATTATGTTAATTTGGATTATCGATTGTGGAGTTACTTGATTGAATGTGTATTAAATTGTTTAAATGGTGTTGTGTGGATACTGATTGTTGGCTTGTTTGATGGTCGTGGGTATATTTTGATTATGTGCTGGATGGTTAGTTTTGTGTTGATATGGTTGAATGTGTTAGTTGTCGTGACCCTGTGTTGAGATTAATTAAATATTGACGTGGTATTTATTCGTGACTAAGGGTGATTAATTGTGATTGTTTGAAAGTGTGTGAATATGTGTGTGCATGTGTGTGTGCGTGTGTTAGTATTTGTCTCGGGTTGTGTCTGATTAAATGTTGATGTGGTAGTCAATTGTGACTAATTGTGATTGTTGTTGGTTGATGGTGGAGCCGGGGTGAGGGTGTGACCTCATCCGACCACGTGAGGGTATGACCCCGCGTTGGTAAAGGCTATGGTTGGATGGTGAAAGTCCCATCCGGAAGAGTGTTGATTTAGGGCCTCGGAGGGTGTGACCTCCGGTGGTCGGTGGGCCAGAGTGATGAAAGCCTCACTCAATCACGTAGGGGGAATGCCTATGGTGGTTAGGGCCAGGAACTCGGATGGTATGTGACCCATCCGCCTATCCGGATAGAGAGGAAGAATTGTCTCACCCGGTGATGTGGTGGTGAGACGGAGGAGATATTATGTGTTAAATGTTGGTTGCGTACCTGATTAAGTGGTTTTGTGTTGAATGTTGGTTGCGTACCTGATTAAGTGGTTTTGTGTTGAATGTTGGTTGCGTACCTGATTAAGTGGTTTTGTGTTGGATGTTGGTTGTGTATCTGATTAAGTGGTTTTGGTGTTGGATGTTGGTTGCGTATCTGATTAAAGTGGTTTTGTGATGATATTGGTTGTGCCCTTGATTAAGTGATTGTGTTGGTGAATATTGAATGTGTGTTTGGTTATTGGTTTTATGTTGGATATTGATTGTTGGCTAGTTTGACTTGTTGTCAAATATTGTTTTTTGTAGCTAGTTGTGATGTGAATTGTTGTTAGTATGGTTGTTGGTGGCAGCTAGTTGAGGAAAGATGGTTATGTTGATTGATTATGAAGGTTGGTTTCCCATCTTGAGGGTGTGGACCAATATGGGTTGGGTTGAGGTGTATGGGTTGCGGCTCATGTTAACGAACAGGCGGCACCGGAAGGGTGGCTGGCCTGGGTCGTTATTTTGTCATGTTTATATAATGTGATGATTGTCTTGCTTATGCTTAAGTGGTTGTTGATGCGAAGATTAGTTGGACGTGTTAGTACAGTAGTGAGTTTTGTAAGTGGTTAGTCGTGGTTATACGTGTTAGTAGTAATATATGTGTATAGGTTCGTAGGGTTGATAATTGAGGTATTAGTAATAGAGAAAAGTTGGATTAGATCATTTTAGTCGTCTATACTTGTGGTGAGGTTGAGGTTGGATTAAGTGATGTTAGTATATTGAAGAGTTGGATAAGAGGGGTAATGCTGGTTATGTGATAGTGTGTGTTTATGTTTTGATGTGTGGTCGATATTGGTTGGTTGATATGATAGTGATATTATAATGATATATATATTTATATATGGTGTGGCATGTTGTTGTTTGGTATTATTTGATTGTTGTGATAATTCTCTGGTTTTAAACAGTTTTGGCTTGAGGAGTCTTGCCAGTCTTGATGGAAGACTGACCATCTTCGGTTTACGTGCCGCGGTTGGCTGGGGTATCGGGTCCCCCAGTCAATTTGGCTTTGCAGGTTTGCAGCAACAAGCGGGTTCTGGATCACAGATGTGTCTTCACTGTTAAAGATTTAGTTTTACTGCGGATTTGAAAAGGTTGTATTAACTATTCGTCATTTTGCAATTAAACTGATGCATTGAGTTGGATGAAATATTTAAGGGTAGTTTCAAACTTGAGCAATGAATTTTAATGTGGTTAACTTTATGTATTGGGAAGAGTTTTGGATTTCTTTTCTTTTAAAAACCGTCTTATAGTCCTTCGGGACTATGGCACTGTAGCACCTCTGGCCCGGGGTGTTACACATTAGTTCCTCTATCTCCTCCTTCAATCTCAGCATATACACATAACCGGCACAACATTTTCTTAACAGTTTTGCAGTTGTCATCGCACAACAATTCTGCCAGTCTCTAGGATCATGACCCTCAAACACATGCACTAAACCCTTATCTGTCGTTACAATAACTGTCATTTTCCTGAAATCACCGGAACATTCTGTTTCTCAACTCAGCCGAACCCATTGTTGTAAAATTCCACTTTTTCAGATGCAGACTAAGTTCTCTGTTTCTTACTATTTCCAACATCAACAGTCTGATCAAAATCATCTATAGTAGTCTCCATAATCAATCACTCATCAGTATACTCAAGGATTTACAGCTATGCATTACCATCACGATCTCATCTCGGAATACAATCATCTCTGAAAGTGCTCAATCTGTCTTTCTCATTCTTGACAGTAACAGCAGCACACAACAACTTCATACTGAATCATCAACTACCATACTAGTTGCCTCAACCTCTTGACGATAAGCCCAACGACTTCATCCTCTATCACACCCACACTTACCTTATTAATCTCCAACACGTCCCACTTACCAGGGAACACATCATAAAATTACTCAACAACACTAAACATCACATATAAAATATATCAAATACAAACTTACCTATACGTAACAACAAGGGTCTTCTGATCACACGATTGCTTCACAGTTTTGGTGAATAATCTTTTTCCATGTCAAACTTTTGAAAACATTTTCGAACGTAAATGCTCTAATACCAATTTCTGTAACACCCCGGGCCAGAGGTGCTACAATGCCATAGTCCCGAAGGACTATAAGGCGGTTTTTAAAAGAAAAGAAACCCAAAACTCTTCCCAATACATAAAGTTAACAACATTAAAATCCCTGTTCAAGTTTGAAACAACCTTTAAACCTTACATCAAGCTCAATATATCATTTTACACCAAAACAACGGTAGTTAATACAACCTTTTCAAATTCGCTGCAAAACCAAATTTTTAACTGTGAAGACCAATCTGCGATCCAGAACCCGCTTGTTGCTGCAAACCTGCAAAGCTTGGTTGACTGGGGGACCCGATACCCCAGCCAACCGCGACACGTAAACCGAAGTTGGTCAGTCTTCCATCAAGACTAGCAAGACTCCTCAAGCCAAAACAGTTTTAAAACACAGAGAAATCACAACAATCAAATAATACCAAACAACAACATGTCACACCATATATAAATATATATATATATCATTATATATCATTATCATATCAACCAACCAATATCGACCACACATTAAAACATAAACACACACTAACACGTAACCATTCATTCTCACTCTTATCCAACTCTTCAATATACTAACATCACTTAATCCAACCTCAACCTCACCACAAGTATAGACGACTAAAATGATCCAATCCAACTTTTCTCTATTACTAATACCTCAATTATCAACCCTACGAACCTATACACATATATTCACGATTAACCATTACAGCCCTCACTATGTACTAACACGTAATAATCACGATTAACCATTACAACACTCACTATGTACTAACACGTCCAACTAATCTTCGCATCAACAACACTTGAGCACAAGCAAGACAATCATCACATATATAAACATGAAAAAATAACAACCCAGCCCAGCCACCCTTCCGGTGCCGCCTGATCGTTAACATGGGTCGTAACCCATACACCTCAACCTAACCTATATTGGCCCACACCCTCAAGATGGGAAACCAACCTTCACAAACATCCACATAACCAACCTTCATAATCAATCAACATAACCATCTTTCCTCAACTAGCTGCCACCAACAACCACACCAACAGAAATTCATATCACAACTAGCTACAAAAAACAATATTTGACAACAAGTCAATAACTAGCCAACAATCAACATCCAACACAAAACCAATAACCAAGCACACAATCAATATCATCATACAACCACTTAATCTAGTACACAACCAATATCACCAACACAACCACTTAATCAAGTACACAACCAATATTCATCACAAAACCACTTAATCAGGTACACAACCAATATCATCAACAAAACCACTTAATCAAGTACACAACCAATATCACCAACACAACCACTTAATCAAGTACACAACCAATATCATCAACACAACCACTTAATCAAGTACACAACAAATATCATCAACACAACCACTTAATCAAATACACAACCAATATCATCAACAAAACCACTTAATCAAGTACACAACCAACATTCAACACATAACCAACACACACAACCGCCAACACCTCCAATCCAACCTCCGTCTCCACCACCACATCACCGGATGAGACAATCAACACGCACTTTCTGGATGGGACTTTCACCATCCAACCCTTGGCCCTTAACGATGTAGGCGTGCACCCTACGCGGTTTGGTGAGGCTATCATCACCTGGCCCTCCGACCATCGGGGGTCGTACCCTCCGAGGCCCTACCAACAACCAATCCACCACCATACCATCACCCAATCAACACTACACATGACAAAATCACCAATCGTCTCTTCATCCATAATTACTTACAAACGACTACCACATCAACATCCAATCGAACACGATACAAATCAATTACTAACACGCACACACACACACACACACACGTATTCACACACTTTCAAACAATCACAATTAATCACTATTAGTCATAATTGAGTACCACGTCAACATTTAATCAAACACAACACGAGACAATTACTAACACACACACATTCAACCGAGTAACTCCACAATCGATATTCCAAATTAACATAATCAGACAAGTATAAAATCAATTACTGAATCAAGATAGGAACAAAAGTACTTTTATAAAAATATACGGAGGGTTAGCAAGAATCATCTTACCTCAAACTCGACAACCACGACCTCAGAGACCTCCAATCAACTCGAACGAACCTGAGACAACAATCCAAACAAATCTCTGGCATTAATTAACTCATACAAATCCACTATGAACAAACCCCCAAATTCAAACCCCAATTTCATACCTCAACTTTCAAATCAGCAACCCCACACAATTCCAACTAGTTACTTCAAAAATCAAGTGTTGCTGCACAATTTCCAATCGAATTCAGACAAACATTTTGCAGATGTACGCCAATCTCCCCATCTGTCCACGAAAAACAACAACAGCAACTCTGTCATGTATATAAAAAATTCAGCAACGATTCTGACTCACAAATCCGACTCTTACCTCGTCGTCAAACTCACAGTTGTCGCCGGAAATGGCTCTTCGTCGCTGGAGAATACAGGAGAACACCCAGCAGCAGCGGTCACAGCAACGTCGATGGCTTCACGCAGCATCAGCATATAGGTTGCAGTAACAACGACTACCCAGAAACTGAACGATGCTCGAACATAGGAGGAAGAGGTGGCCTTTGCTGGTTCGAGCCCACCGACGAGAAGAGATGGTTGAGCAGCTGAGGAGGGAAACCGAAGGCAGGTAGGCGGAGGCTCCACAGTGAAGTTCTCACGAGAGGCAGACAAGGGTTTAGTCCCTTTCTGATATTTTTTTCAACCCAAAAATCTGCTTTTGTTGACTTAAGGAGACGTGGCTCCAATTTACCAATTAACACATATATATCTCAATTGGGGTATTTCAACAGTCATCCAATTTTACATTTCTCCACATGGTAGTTAATAATCAGACAACCAATTTTACAGATATCCTAAAAACAAAACCGCAGAGCAAAAGGGGACAAAATGCATCACTGTCATTAATTTAGCAGCATCATTTACTTAAGAAGTTGCAGATCACAGAGAAAGATGCAATCTTTTCTGGCTTATGAGATTATAAATTGCATCATTGTCCCGAATTTAGCAGTGAGACAATGCTAACAAATAATTTCTTATCTCAAAGAGGTCATTAAGTAGTATGATTTATACTGCACAACACAGAAAACAGTGGTAGCTCAGAACATCAATAGGTACAAAAGTAGGGGGGAAATACAGCAAATTGTTCATATTTTGCAGTGTAATACCTCGTGTTGCTTTGGAGGTTCCTTGTCAGATTTCTTTGCAGTTGGGTCTTCCCTGATTGCGGCATGAACCTTCTTGTACAACTCCTCAAGACCATCAGCTTCAACTCCCTTCTTTATGTACTCACTAAAGTGAGATTGGTACTTTTAGTTTTCGGGCTCATCTTCATTTAATGTCTGCAATTATACAAATGTTGGGAGAAAACTTATTACAATGCAATTTCACAACAAAATATAAATCATATCCATGACACAATATACCAACAAGGTTCCTGATCACGCATGATTTCTCAGCATCATAATTATAACGATGGATGGATAAAAATCAGCACTTGGATACAAGTATTAAAAAATCATAATTAAATAGAAAAGCAAGTTTCCAACCGCCAAGCCAAAGAGGGTGGTGATAGAAAATGTGTAGTTTTGATTAGACAATTGGAACTTGAGACTTAATTATAAATAGGATGAAATGGACAGAAAAGAATTAAAAAATACCTGCAGCATAGTTGGTGAGGCCCACTTCAAGTCCATAATGAGGCAATTCATGGGCATTGAAATACCCCCAAATAAGTTGATAATGGCAATTTGGTAAATTAATTAAGGTTTTGTTTATAAGGGGAATTTGGGGTTTTTAATTCCAAAAACTTGGGTTGTCTCTCTCCAGTGTGAGTCTTCAGCCGAGCAGCCAGCCCTTCTCCTCCGACGAGCTGTTCTTCTCCGGTGCCCAGCCGAGCTGTCTTCTCTGGCGAGCCGACTTGGACCGCGCTCTTCCTCCTCCTCCTCCCCGGCTGCTGCTGTCCGTGCTGTTGCCTGGCTGTGCTGTCATCCCGGTTGCTGCTGCCTTGCTGTTGTTGTTCGTGCTGGTTGTGCAGCTGCTTTCCGGTGGCTTTGGGTGGTGTTTCCGGGGCTGAGTTGTGGCCACCAACGAGGTAAGATTGGGTGGGTGGACTGTGTATTTATGGACTGAATTTTTCTTTGCTGAATTTTTGAGTGTGAGCTGCGAACTGTGCAGCGAAATTGTGTGTGCAGCTGCTGTTTGTTGTTGTGGTGGTGGTTTCGGCGACGAGGAGCCCTCCTCGGTGACTACCGTTTGGTTGTCGACAAGGTGAGTTTATGGGTTAAGGGCTAATTCGAATTTTTGCTGAATTTTAGTGCGTTCGAATTGATATTGTGTTATGTTCGAATTGATGTTGATTTATCCTTCGTGGGCAGTGGAAGAGCAATTTCGTGAGCCATTGGGTTGATTTTTGTGGGTGTGATTGCTGAATTTTAGAAGGTATGATTTAGGGTTTGATTTGGGGGTTTAATTTGCTGGGTTCATTTGAATTGCGCATGCATAAATTGACTGAGATTGGGTGTGATTGACCTAATTAATTAAGGGTTTGATTTTAGGGTTTTGAATTGGGGTTTTATTTGGTTGTGGATTGGATGAGTAATTAATGTCAGGGATTTGCTCGGATTGATTTCGCAGGTTCGTTCGGATTGACTGGAGATCTCTGAGGTCGTTGTGGTTCGACTTGAGGCAAGAGGATCCTTGCAAACTTATATATTTTATAAATTGATTTATGCTTAGTTTATTTCATAAATTGTTTTACCATTGCTTGAACTATTTTATTGGTTTGATTGACTATATAATTGCTCGGGTGATAATGTGTGATGATGTGTGATGTGTGTGTGAGGATATGTGATATGTGATATGTGAGATGATGTGTGTGTGATGATATGTGATAATGTGTGATGGTGTGTGATAAGGTGTGGTTATGTGATTTTGATTGTCGTTGTGTTGGTTGATTGGTGTCGGTATGGTGTGGATAGTGGGTTTTAGAGGTTGTGAATTGTCTCACCTTGGTGATGTGGGGGTGGAGACGGAGATGTTGTGAATTGTCTCACCTTGGTGATGTGGGGGTGGAGACGGAGATGTTGTGAATTGTCTCACCTTGGTGATGTGGGGGTGGAGACGGAGATGTTGTGAATTGTCTCACCTTGGTGATGTGGGGGTGGAGACGGAGATGTTGTGAATTGTCTCACCTTGGTGATGTGGGGGTGGAGACGGAGATGTTGTGAATTGTCTCACCTTGGTGATATGGGGGTGGAGACGGAGATGTTGTGAATTGTCTCACCTTGGTGATGTGGGGGTGGAGACGGAGATGTTATGAATTGTCTCACCTTGGTGATGTGGGGGTGGAGACGGAGATGTTGTGAATTGTCTCACCTTGGTGATGTGGGGGTCGAGACGGAGATGTTGTGAATTGTCTCACCTAGGTGATGTGGGGGTGGAGACGGAGATGTTGTGAAGTGGTAATTGTGTGAAAGGGTTGCTTGCATACCTGATTAAGTGGTTGTTTGAAGTGATATATATGTATATTTTAATTGTTTGTGATTGGTTGAATATGAGTTGAGTTGTCTTTCTTGGTTGCTTTGGTCGGATATGGTGATGACTAGTATATATTGATTATTGTTTGTATTGATTGAATGTTATGATGATGAAATGGGTATGTGCGTGTGATATGAATTGTCTTGTAGCGTATCTGATTAAATGTTGACGTGGTAGTCAAATATGACTAAATGTGATTAGTGTATGTTGACACGTGTGTGTGTGTTGGATCGTGTGTGTGTGTTGGCTTGAATGTGTATGTGTGTGTGTTGGATCGTGTGTGTGTGTTGGATTGAGTGTGTGTATATTGGTTGTGTGTTGAATAGTGGTTGTGATTGTGAGTTTCGTGTGTTATAGTTGTTGGTTGTAACTGGTCAAGGTGGTAAATTCTGTTGGTATGGTTGTTGTTGGTAACTGGTGGATTATGAAGGTTGATTGCGTTGTTTGACTGTATAGATTGGTTTCCCATCTTGAGGGTGTGTGCCAATACGAGTTGAGTTTGAGGTATGAGTTGCAGTCGAGGTTGACGAATCGGCGGCACCAGAAGGGTGGCTGGCCTGGATCGTTATTTTGGTTGATTGTATTATGTAATGATTATATCGTTGATGCTTATGTGTTTGTTGTTGTGAAGGTTAATTGAATTTGTTGTGTAGTGCATTAGTGAGTTCAGTCTAATTGATTAGCTGTGGTTGTAAGTCAGTCGTAAGATGTGTATGTGCATAGAGTTGTTGTTTGAGGTATTAGTAATGGAGAGGAAGTTGGATTGGATCGTTCTTTTCATTTATGCTTGTGATGAGTTTGAGGTTGGATGGAAGAGGTTAGTATCGTGTAGAATTGGATATGAATGGGTAATTGATCGGTTGTGATAGTGTGTGTTTATGTTTGCGTTTTGACGTATGGTTGGTTAATTGGTTGGTGTGATGATAGTCAAGTGTATTTATGATATATAAGTATATATATATATGATGATCGGTTGTTGTTTGGTATTGTTTGATTGTCGTGATAACTCTATGGTTTTGAAACTGTTTTGGTTGGGCTAATCTTGCCATAGTCTTTCACGAGACTGACCAACTGCGGTTTACGTGCCGTGGTTGGTTGGGGTATCGGGTCCCTCAGTCAATCAGGCTTTTCAGGTTCAGCGCCAGCAAGGAGGTTCCTGATCATCGTCGGTTTTGGAGTCGAGAACTCTACTCTTTTGGTTGGACTTGACTTGGTTATACTTGTCCTTTTGGTTTCGGACTTTGAATGGGTTGTACTTGTTGTATTGGCTTTTGTTTTTTTTTTGATTGTTGGTTTTTGGTTTGTAAATTGTAGTACTTCCGTATGTTAAGTTTGATTGTGGTTTCAAACTCTGGACAGGTTTTACAGGTTTTTCCGCTGTGCCATTTTGGGTATACATTATGTATGGGCTATGTTTTGCAAAAAATTTCTTTTACCCGCCTTATAATCCTTCTGGACTATGGCACTGTAGCACCACTAGCCTGGGGGTGTTACAGAAGTTGGTATCAGAGCTTTCTTTTCAAAAATGTGTTCTTTCCGAGTTTTCAACTTGAGAATTTTTATTCATTGTGGTTGTGAACGATCGGGTGATCAGGAATCCTTGGTGTCAACCGTAGTGAGTTGCGTTGGTAAGTATTGGTTGTTTGTGATGTTTTGTGCTAATGTTTGATATATTTATATGTGATGTTGAGTATTGATGATTAATTTCATATGCGATGTTTTATGGTGCGTTCCCTGATAAGTGGGACGTGCTAGAAGTTTAAAGAGTATGAGTGTGGTAGAGGATGAGGCCGTTGGGCTTATCGTCAAGAGGTTGATGCAGATAGTTTAGTGGTGATGATTCTGTATGAATTATTATGCTACTGTTATTGTTAGGGTTGAGCAGGACAGATTAAGCGCATTCAGATATGGTTGTGTTCTGAGATGAACTTTGATGGTAAGGCATAGCTGTACAATCCTTGAGTACTGATGAGTGCTGATCAGGGAGACTGCTACAGTTGATTTTGATCAGGCTATTGATGTTGGAAGTAGTAAGGAACAGAGAACTCAGTTGCATCTGAAAAAGTAGAATTTCGCGACTATGGGATTCGGCTGAGCTGAGAAGTAGAATGCGCAGGTCGCAACTAGTGTGTCAGTGTTGGTTATTCCACAGGGAACAGAAAGGTTTGTCATCTACAATGATGTGTCTAAGCAGGGTCAGGGTTACATCTTGATGCAGAATGGGAAAGTCATTGCGTATGTCTTTTCTTCAGCTCAATTGTATAAGAGAGAGTTGAACATGAGACAAGATGGTTGCTAGAATTGATTGAAGATTGTGGAAAAGATATTGTGTATCAATCAGAAAGGGCTAATGTGGTAGTTGATGTTTGGAGTAGGAAGTTGACTCTCGAGTATACGGTTGCGTGCTTATCAGTTCTGCCGGAGTTGCAACAAGAATTGTGCGGGGTGAGATTGAGATTGGTCTGAGAAGGAAATGATGCTGAATGTGATGGAAATTCAACCAACATTAGTAGAGTTGATCCAAGAGAAACAATCGCAAGATTCTGTGAGGAACAAGTTATGCAGTGGAGTTTCTCAAGGAAGGGCACCCGGAATTCTCATTCATGAGGATGGAGTTTTGTGACTTCATAATCGGTTATATGTGACAACTGATAAGAGATTAGAATATTGATTCTCAAGGAAAGTCATTCTTCGGCAACAGTAGTTGATATGCGTTGATTCAGATGACACCTTATGAGGCTTTGTATGATAGTCGCGGTAAATCGCCTTTGTGTTGCGATGATTTGACTGATGCTGTGTTAGTTGCTCCTGAGTTTCTGCAGAAAACTAAGGATGACATTGATGTGATCCGTCAGAGATTGTTGACAGCTCAGAGCAGACAGAAATCGTATGCGGATGTTCGTAGACATCCTTTGGAGTTCAGTGTGGGAGATCATGTGTTTATTAAAGTTTTGCCGACTAAAGGAGTATTCAGAATTGGGAAACGAGGCAAGTTGAGTCCTAAGTACGTTGGTCCCTTTGAGATTCTGAAAGGAGTTGGTGTCGTGGCTTACCAAGTTGCATTGCCGCCAAGGATGAGTGGAATGCATGACGTATTTCATGTGTCTCAGCTGAGGAGATATGTGTATCATCCGACTCATGTTCTGAATTTTGAGGAGATGGAGTTTCAACCTGATGGCACGTTTGAGGAATCACCTGTAAAGATTCTAGCGGTTGATCAGAAGAAATTGAGGAACAAGGTTATTCCTTTGGTGAAAGTGCTATGGGCTAGGCATGGAACCGAAGAAGAGACGTGGGAATTAGAGTCGGTTATGCGACGCAGTTATCCGAACTTGTTTGACTCTAGTTTCGAGGACGAAACTATTATAAGGGGGGAGAATGAAATACCCCCAAATAAGTTGATAATGGCAATTTGGTAAATTAATTAAGGTTTTGTTTATAAGGGGAATTTGGGGTTTTTAATTCCAAAAACTTGGGTTGTCTCTCTCCCGTGTGAGTCTTCAGCCGAGCAGCCAGCCCTTCTCCTCCGACGAGCTGTTCTTCTCCGGTGCCCAGCCGAGCTGTCTTCTCCGGCGAGCCGACTTGGACCGCGCTCTTCCTCCTCCTCCTCCCCGGCTGCTACTGTCCGTGCTGCTGCCTGGCTGTGCTGTCGTCCCGGTTGCTGCTGCCTTGCTGTTGTTGTTCGTGCTGGTTGTGCAGCTGCTTTCCGGTGGATTTGGGTGGTGTTTTCGGGGCTGAGTTGTGGCCACCAACGAGGTATGATTGGGTGGGTGGACTGTGTATTTATGGACTGAATTTTTCTTTGCTGAATTTTTGAGTGTGAGCTGCGAACTGTGCAGCAAAATTGTGTGTGCAGCTGCTGTTTGTTGTTGTGGTGGTGGTTCCGGCGACGAGGATCCCTCCTCGGTGACTACCGTTTGGTTGTCGACAAGGTGAGTTTATGAGTTAAGGGCTAATTCGAATTTTTGCTGAATTTTAGTGCGTTCGAATTGATATTGTGTTATGTTCGAATTGATGTTGATTTATCCTTCGTGGGCAGTGGAGGAGCAATTTCGTGAGCCATTGGGTTGATTTTTGTGGGTGTGATTGCTGAATTTTAGAAGGTATGATTTAGGGTTTGATTTGGGGGTTTAATTTGCTGGGTTCATTTGAATTGCGCAGGCATAAATTGACTGAGATTGGGTGTGATTGACCTAATTAATTAAGGGTTTGATTTTAGGGTTTTGAATTGGGGTTTTATTTGGTTGTGGATTGGATGAGTAATTAATGCCAGAGATTTGCTCGGATTGATTTCGCAGGTTCGTTCGGATTGACTGGAGATCTCTGAGGTCGTTGTGGTTCGACTTGAGGCAAGAGGATCCTTGCAGACTTATATATTTTATAAATTGATTTATGCTTAGTTTATTTCATAAATTGTTTTACCATTGCTTGAACTATTTTATTGGTTTGATTGACTATATAATTGCTCGGGTGATAATGTGTGATGATGTGTGATGTGTGTGTGAGGATATGTGATATGTGATATGTGAGATGATGTGTGTGTGATGATATGTGATAATGTGTGATGGTGTGTGATAAGGTGTGGTTATGTGATTTTGATTGTCGTTGTGTTGGTTGATTGGTGTCGGTATGGTATGGATAGTGGGTTTTAGAGGTTGTGAATTGTCTCACCTTGGTGATGTGGGGGTGGAGACGGAGATGTTGTGAATTGTCTCACCTTGGTGATGTGGGGGTGGAGACGGAGATGTTGTGAATTGTCTCACCTTGGTGATGTGGGGGTGGAGACGGAGATGTTGTGAATTGTCTCACCTTGGTGATGTGGGGGTGGAGACGGAGATGTTGTGAATTGTCTCACCTTGGTGATGTGGGGGTGGAGACGGAGATGTTGTGAATTGTCTCACCTTGGTGATGTGGGGGTGGAGACAGAGATGTTGTGAATTGTCTCACCTTGGTGATGTGGGGGTGGAGACGGAAATGTTGTGAATTGTCTCACCTTGGTGATGTGGGGGTGGAGACGGAGATGTTGTGAATTGTCTCACCTAGGTGATGTGGGGGTGGAGACGGAGATGTTGTGAAG
Organism: Rheum nobile; assembly: GCA_027886185.1. NCBI lineage: Eukaryota > Viridiplantae > Streptophyta > Magnoliopsida > Caryophyllales > Polygonaceae > Rheum > Rheum nobile. The sequence continues at coordinate 41,129 of WOAB01000439.1, forward strand.
TGGTAATTGTGTGAAAGGGTTGCTTGCGTACCTGATTAAGTGGTTGTTTGAAGTGATATATATGTATATTTTAATTGTTTGTGATTGGTTGAATATGAGTTGAGTTGTCTTTCTTGGTTGCTTTGGTCGGATATGGTGATGACTAGTATATATTGATTATTGTTTGTATTGATTGAATGTTATGATGATGAAATGGGTATGTGCGTGTGATATGAATTGTCTTGTAGCGTATCTGATTAAATGTTGACGTGGTAGTCAAATATGACTAAATGTGATTAGTGTATGTTGACACGTGTGTGTGTGTTGGATCGTGTGTGTGTGTTGGATTGAGTGTGTGTGTATTGGTTGTGTGTTGAATAGTGGTTGTGATTGTGAGTTTCGTGTGTTATAGTTGTTGGTTGTATCTGGTCAAGGTGGTAAATTCTGTTGGTATGGTTGTTGGTGGTAACTGGTGGATTATGAAGGTTGGTTGCGTTGTTTGACTGTATAGATTGGTTTCCCATCTTGAGGGTGTGTGCCAATACGAGTTGAGTTTGAGGTATGAGTTGCAGTTGAGGTTGACGAATCGGCGGCACCAGAAGGGTGGCTGGCCTGGATCGTTATTTTGGTTGATTGTATTATGTAATGATTATATCGTTGATGCTTATGTGTTTGTTGTTGTGAAGGTTAATTGAATTTGTTGTGTAGTGCATTAGTGAGTTCAGTCTAATTGATTAGCTGTGGTTGTAAGTCAGTCGTAAGATGTGTATGTGCATAGAGTTGTTGTTTGAGGTATTAGTAATGGAGAGGAAGTTGGATTGGATCGTTCTTTTCATTTATGCTTGTGATGAGTTTGAGGTTGGATGGAAGAGGTTAGTATCGTGTAGAATTGGATAAGAATGGGTAATTGATCGGTTGTGATAGTGTGTGTTTATGTTTGCGTTTTGACGTATGGTTGGTTAATTGGTTGGTGTGATGATAGTCAAGTGTATTTATGATATATAAGTATATATATATATGATGATCGGTTGTTGTTTGGTATTGTTTGATTGTCGTGATAACTCTATGGTTTTGAACCTGTTTTGGTTGGGCTAATCTTGCCATAGTCTTTCACGAGACTGACCAACTGCGGTTTACATGCCGTGGTTGGTTGGGGTATCGGGTCCCTCAGTCAATCAAGCTTTTCAGGTTTAGCGCCAGCAAGGAGGTTCCTGATCATCGTCGGTTTTGGAGTCGAGAACTCTACTCTTTTGGTTGGACTTGACTTGGTTATACTTGTCCTTTTGGTTTCGGACTTTGAATGGGTTGTACTTGTTGTATTGGCTTTTGTTTTTTTTTTTGATTGTTGGTTTTTGGTTTGTAAATTGTAGTACTTCCGTATGTTAAGTTTGATTGTGGTTTCAAACTCTGGACAGGTTTTACAGGTTTTTCCGCTGTGCCGTTTTGGGTATACATTATGTATGGGCTATGTTTTGCAAAAATTTTCTTTTACCCGCCTTATAATCCTTCTGGATTATGGCACTGTAGCACCACTAGCCTGGGGGTGTTACAGAAGTTGGTATCAGAGCTTTCTTTTCAAAAATGTGTTCTTTCCGAGTTTTCAACTTGAGAATTTTTATTCATTGTGGTTGTGAACGATCGGGTGATCAGGAATCCTTGCTGTCAACCGTAGTGAGTTGCGTTGGTAAGTATTGGTTGTTTGTGATGTTTTGTGCTAATGTTTGATATATTTATATGTGATGTTGAGTATTGATGATTAATTTCATATGCGATGTTTTATGGTGCGTTCCCTGATAAGTGGGACGTGCTAGAAGTTTAAAGAGTATGAGTGTGGTAGAGGATGAGGCCGTTGGGCTTATCGTCAAGAGGTTGATGCAGATAGTTTAGTGGTGATGATTCTGTATGAATTATTGTGCTACTGTTATTGTTAGGGTTGAGCAGGACAGATTAACCGCATTCAGATATGGTTGTGTTCTAAGATGAACTTTGATGGTAAGGCATAGCTGTACAATCCTTGAGTACTGATGAGTGCTGATCAGGGAGACTGCTACAGTTGATTTTGATCAGGCTATTGATGTTGGAAGTAGTAAGGAACAGAGAACTCAGTTGCATCTGAAAAAGTAGAATTTCGCGACTATGGGATTCGGCTGAGCTGAGAAGTAGAATGCGCAGGTCGCAACTAGTGTGTCAATGTTGGTTATTCCGCAGGGAACAGAAAGGTTTGTCATCTACAATGATGTGTCTAAGCAGGGTCAGGGTTACATCTTGATGCAGAATGGGAAAGTCATTGCGTATGTCTTTTCTTCAGCTCAATTGTATAAGAGAGAGTTGAACATGAGACAAGATGGTTGCTAGAATTGATTGAAGATTGTGGAAAAGATATTGTGTATCAATCAGAAAGGGCTAATGTGGTAGTTGATGTTTGGAGTAGGAAGTTGACTCTCGAGTATACGGTTGCGTGCTTATCAGTTCTGCCGGAGTTGCAACAAGAATTGTGCGGGGTGAGATTGAGATTGGTCTGAGAAGGAAATGATGCTGAATGTGATGGAAATTCAACCAACATTAGTAGAGTTGATCCAAGAGAAACAATCGCAAGATTCTGTGAGGAACAAGTTATGCAGTGGAGTTTCTCAAGGAAGGGCACCCGGAATTCTCATTCATGAGGATGGAGTTTTGTGACTTCATAATCGGTTATATGTGACAACTGATAAGAGATTAGAATATTGATTCTCAAGGAAAGTCATTCTTCGGCAACAGTAGTTGATATGCGTTGATTCAGATGACACCTTATGAGGCTTTGTATGATAGTCGCGGTAAATCGCCTTTGTGTTGCGATGATTTGACTGATGCTGTGTTAGTTGCTCCTGAGTTTCTGCAGAAAACTAAGGATGACATTGATGTGATCCGTCAGAGATTGTTGACAGCTCAGAGCAGACAGAAATCGTATGCGGATGTTCGTAGACATCCTTTGGAGTTCAGTGTGGGAGATCATGTGTTTATTAAAGTTTTGCCGACTAAAGGAGTATTCAGAATTGGGAAACGAGGCAAGTTGAGTCCTAAGTACGTTGGTCCCTTTGAGATTCTGAAAGGAGTTGGTGTCGTGGCTTACCAAGTTGCATTGCCGCCAAGGATGAGTGGAATGCATGACGTATTTCATGTGTCTCAGCTGAGGAGATATGTGTATCATCCGACTCATGTTCTGAATTTTGAGGAGATGGAGTTTCAACCTGATGGCACGTTTGAGGAATCACCTGTAAAGATTCTAGCGGTTGATCAGAAGAAATTGAGGAACAAGGTTATTCCTTTGGTGAAAGTGCTATGGGCTAGGCATGGAACCGAAGAAGAGACGTGGGAATTAGAGTCGGTTATGCGACGCAGTTATCCAAACTTGTTTGACTCTAGTTTCGAGGACGAAACTATTATAAGGGGGGGAGAATGAAATACCCCCAAATAAGTTGATAATGGCAATTTGGTAAATTAATTAAGGTTTTGTTTATAAGGGGAATTTGGGGTTTTTAATTCCAAAAACTTGGGTTGTCTCTCTCCCGTGTGAGTCTTCAGCCGAGCAGCCAACCCTTCTCCTCCGACGAGCTGTTCTTCTCCGGTGCCCAGCCGAGCTGTCTTCTCCGGCGAGCCGACTTGGACCGCGCTCTTCCTCCTCCTCCTCCCCGGCTGCTACTGTCCGTGCTGCTGCCTGGCTGTGCTGTCGTCCCGGTTGCTACTGCCTTGCTGTTGTTGTTCGTGTTGGTAGTGCAACTGCTTTCCGATGGATTTGGGTGGTGTTTCCGGGGCTGAGTTGTGGCCACCAACGAGGTAAGATTGGGTGGGTGGACTGTGTATTTATGGACTGAATTTTTCTTTGCTGAATTTTTGAGTGTGAGCTGCGAACCGTGCAGCGAAATTGTGTGTGCGGCTGCTGTTTGTTGTTGTGGTGGTGGTTCCGGCGACGAGGAGCCCTCCTCGGTGACTACCGTTTGGTTGTCGACAAGGTGAGTTTATGGGTTAAGGGCTAATTCGAATTTTTGCTGAATTTTAGTGCGTTCGAATTGATATTGTGTTATGTTCGAATTGATGTTGATTTATCCTTCGTGGGCAGTGGAAGAGCAATTTCGTGAGCCATTGGGTTGATTTTTGTGGGTGTGATTGCTGAATTTTAGAAGGTATGATTTAGGGTTTGATTTGGGGGTTTAATTTGCTGGGTTCATTTGAATTGCGCAGGCATAAATTGACTGAGATTGGGTGTGATTGACCTAATTAATTAAGGGTTTGATTTTAGGGTTTTGAATTGGGGTTTTATTTGGTTGTGGATTGGATGAGTAATTAATGCCAGAGATTTGCTCGGATTGATTTCGCAGGTTCGTTCGGATTGACTGGAGATCTCTGAGGTCGTTGTGGTTTGACTTGAGGCAAGAGGATCCTTGCAGACTTATATATTTTATAAATTGATTTATGCTTAGTTTATTTCATAAATTGTTTTACCATTGCTTGAACTATTTTATTGGTTTGATTGACTATATAATTGCTCGGGTGATAATGTGTGATGATGTGTGATGTGTGTGTGAGGATATGTGAGATGATGTGTGTGTGATGATATGTGATAATGTGTGATGGTGTGTGATAAGGTGTGGTTATGTGATTTTGATTGTCGTTGTGTTGGTTGATTGGTGTCGGTATGGTATGGATAGTGGGTTTTAGAGGTTGTGAATTGTCTCACCTTGGTGATGTGGGGGTGGAGACGGAGATGTTGTGAATTGTCTCACCTTGGTGATGTGGGGGTGGAGACGGAGATGTTGTGAATTGTCTCACCTTGGTGATGTGGGGGTGGAGACGGAGATGTTGTGAATTGTCTCACCTTGGTGATGTGGGGGTGGAGACGGAGATGTTGTGAATTGTCTCACCTTGGTGATGTGGGGGTGGAGACGGAGATGTTGTGAATTGTCTCACCTTGGTGATGTGGGGGTGGAGACGGAGATGTTGTGAATTGTCTCACCTTGGTGATGTGGGGGTGGAGACAGAGATGTTGTGAATTGTCTCACCTTGGTGATGTGGGGGTGGAGACGGAAATGTTGTGAATTGTCTCACCTTGGTGATGTGGGGGTGGAGACGGAGATGTTGTGAATTGTCTCACCTAGGTGATGTGGGGGTGGAGACGGAGATGTTGTGAAGTGGTAATTGTGTGAAAGGGTTGCTTGCGTACCTGATTAAGTGGTTGTTTGAAGTGATATATATGTATATTTTAATTGTTTGTGATTGGTTGAATATGAGTTGAGTTGTCTTTCTTGGTTGCTTTGGTCGGATATGGTGATGACTAGTATATATTGATTATTGTTTGTATTGATTGAATGTTATGATGATGAAATGGGTATGTGCGTGTGATATGAATTGTCTTGTAGCGTATCTGATTAAATGTTGACGTGGTAGTCAAATATGACTAAATGTGATTAGTGTATGTTGACACGTGTGTGTGTGTTGGATCGTGTGTGTGTGTTGGATTGAGTATGTGTGTATTGGTTGTGTGTTGAATAGTGGTTGTGATTGTGAGTTTCGTGTGTTATAGTTGTTGGTTGTATCTGGTCAAGGTGGTAAATTCTGTTGGTATGGTTGTTGGTGGTAACTGGTGGATTATGAAGGTTGGTTGCGTTGTTTGACTGTATAGATTGGTTTCCCATCTTGAGGGTGTGTGCCAATACGAGTTGAGTTTGAGGTATGAGTTGCAGTTGAGGTTGACGAATCGGCGGCACCAGAAGGGTGGCTGGCCTGGATCGTTATTTTGGTTGATTGTATTATGTAATGATTATATCGTTGATGCTTATGTGTTTGTTGTTGTGAAGGTTAATTGAATTTGTTGTGTAGTGCATTAGTGAGTTCAGTCTAATTGATTAGCTGTGGTTGTAAGTCAGTCGTAAGATGTGTATGTGCATAGAGTTGTTGTTTGAGGTATTAGTAATGGAGAGGAAGTTGGATTGGATCGTTCTTTTCATTTATGCTTGTGATGAGTTTGAGGTTGGATGGAAGAGGTTAGTATCGTGTAGAATTGGATAAGAATGGGTAATTGATCGGTTGTGATAGTGTGTGTTTATGTTTGCGTTTTGACGTATGGTTGGTTAATTGGTTGGTGTGATGATAGTCAAGTGTATTTATGATATATAAGTATATATATATATGATGATCGGTTATTGTTTGGTATTGTTTGATTGTCGTGATAACTCTATGGTTTTGAAACTGTTTTGGTTGGGCTAATCTTGCCATAGTCTTTCACGAGACTGACCAACTGCGGTTTACTGATGAGAGTATCTCCTTTTTTTTGCAGGAGATGTATCATCACTATAAATGTCAAGCATGTCAAGTGTTTCATACTCTAGGTAAACACTTCATATTAGGGTAATTTACACATTAAAAGACGTGCCAGTTTTAGATATGGACATTTACATCAGATTAGGGCGACAGGTTGAAACTGATTTATTCGAAAGCAAATGGCGGTAGTTCAGTGATGTTAACCTATTAAATCATCCGATCAGAAGCAAAATACACAAACAGAACACTACATTATACACAAAGTATCCTACTTAGCTTAACATATTCTTCAAAATTATGAAAACACAGCCAAGGCCTGAACTTTCAAGCAACTTGTAACACCCCAGGCCAGAGGTGTCACAGTGCCATAGTTTCGAAGAACTATAAGGCGATTTTAGAAAAATGAAAACCCGAAATACTTCCAAATACACAAAAGTTATCAACATCAAAATCCCTGTTCAAGTTTGAAACAACATTTAAACATTTCATCCATTCCAGTGTATCAATTTATATCCCAAAACACAAGTAGCTAATACAACATTTTCAAATCCGATGCAAAACAAAATCTTTAACTGTGACGACACATCTATGATCCAGAACCCCCTTGTTGCTGCCAACCTGCAAAGACTAGTTGACTGGTGGACCCGATACACCAGCCAACCACAGAACATAAACCGAGGTTGGTTAGTCTAATGAAAGACTAGCAAGAATCATCAAGCCAAAATCAGTTTAAAACATAGAGAATTATCACAACAACCAACTAACACCAAACAACAACATGCCACAATATATATATACTATATCATAACTACTACTTAACCACTTCTGACCAACTCTTCGATATGCTAACCTCATTCAATCCAATCTCAACCTCACCACAAGTATAAACGTATAAGACGATCCAATCCAACTTTACTAACACATCCAATCCATCTTTCTCTCTACTACTAACACCTCAATTATCAACTTTACAAAACATATATATACATATATTACGATCAACACGTATCCAAGGCTAACCAAACATACCGAACTCACTATTGTACTAACACATTCCAACCAACCTTCGCATCAACGAACACATAAGCACAAGCAAGACAATCATCACCTTATATAATTATAACAACCCAAGTCAGCCACCCTTCCGGTTCCGCCTGTTCGTTAACATGAGCCACAACCCATACACCTCAACCCAACCCATATTGGCCCACACCCTCAAGATGGGAAACCAACCTTCACAAACATCCACATAACCAACCTTCATAATCAATCAACATAACCATCTTTCCTCAACTAGCTGCCACCAACAACCACACCAACAAAAATTCACATCACAACTAGCTACAAAAACCAATATTCGACAACAAGTCAATAACTAGCCAACAATCAACATCCAACACAAAACCAATAACCAAGCACACAACCAATATCATCACACAACCACTTAATCAAGTACACAACCAATATCACCAACACAACCACTTAATCAAGTACACAACCAATATCATCAACACAACCACTTAATCAAGTACACAACCAATATTCATCACAAAACCACTTAATCAGGTACACAACCAATATCATCAACAAAACCACTTAATCAAGTACACAACCAACATTCAACACATAACCAACACACACAACCGCCAACACCTCCAATCCAACCTCCGTCTCCACCACCACATCACCGGGTGAGACAATCAACACACACTTTCCAGATGGGACTTTCAACCATCCAACCATGGCCATTAACCAACGTAAGGTCACACCCTCACGTGGTCGGGTGAGGCTATCAATCACCCCGGCCTAGCCTTAACCAACGGAGGTCACACCCTCACGTGGTCGGATGAGGTCACACCCTCACCCCGACTCCACAACCAACCATTACCAATCCACCAATAACCCACCACCTCCATCTGTCAACACAACCAATCATCCACAACTACCTACAATCAACTACTACACCAACATCCAATCAATTATAACACAAGGTAACAACAGCCAACACATTCAACCAGGCTCAACACAAAACCAATAACCGAGCACATAACCAATAACAAAACACACAATCGATATCCGCCAACAAACCAGCAACCAAACAAACAATAAATATCCAACACAGAACCAATGGCAAAGCACACAACCAATATCCAATGCACGACCAATAATTATTCACACAATCAACATTCAACACGAACCCAATATCCAAGCAAACAACCAATGTCAAACAACTAAACCAATATCCACACATCCAACCATTTCAAATAACAAAACCAATATCTATCAACAAAACCACTAATCAAGCACACAACCAATCTTCAACACAAGATAATTACCAACACACACACACACATCCAACCATGAAATTCCACAACCAATAATCCAAATCAACTTACTCAGACAAGGAAAAAAAATCAATTACTAAACAAAATAGGATGAAAAGTAATTTTATAAAAATAAACGAAGGGTTAGCAAGAATCATCTTGCCTTAAACTCAACCACAACGGCCTCAGAAATTTCACCAACTTCGCCAACCAATCCGGAACAAACCTGCAACAATAACCCGAACAATTTCATGCATTAATTAACTCATACCCATTCCATTACTTGAAATCCCCAATTTCAAACCCTAAAATCATACCTCAACTTTCCAATTCAACAACCACACACAAAATCAACCCAATACTTAAGCTGCTCGCTGCACGCGTCGTCGACCTTACTTCCGACGCCGGAACCGGGCTTCACTTCGCCGGAAAATAGCAGCAGTAGCGACGAGCAACAACACGTGACAACAACGACTCATAGTGGCAACCAGTAACACCCACACGCAGCAGCTTCTCGGCCTTCAGCAGCTGCTCCGACCTTCAGCGGGGTTCGCACACAGCACAGCAGTCACCGGAATCACCCCATCATCGCCGGATTTCAACAGAAGCCAATAACAGATCTCGACTACAGTAGCTCCCGGTTCTGTATAGAAGCAGCAGCGAACCGCGAACAGCAGATCCGGTAGCAGCGAACACCAGCAGCAACACGCGACCCAGCTTCCGATCTGTCTCACCGGCGGGAAGGAGTGGCTGAGCACAGAAGAATAGATGAGGGAGCACGAGCTTCTTCAGCTGCTGCTCAGAGAAGACGAGGCAAGGTTTTGCCCTTTTATGATTTTCCCCCAAAATTTGCCTTTTAATAACTTAAAGGAGGTCCACTAATCCGCCCCATACCATATATATAATATAATAACCAATTTTATCTAATATGGGGTATTTTACAACTAATAGGATGAACGTAGGAACGCTGGATCTAAATATGTTTGAATTCAAGAGAGCTTTGAATCCTGGACGGATTTGTTCTCCAGAATCAGGCCAAATCTACGTATTCACCTAATATTCCCAGTTAGAGCAACAAAGGCAAACCATAGAAACAATTCCGATATACATAGAACATATGTTACTAAATAATAGTATATCATACCTCTTACAAAGTGGCAGGAATACTTTGCATTCATTGGAACCATTTTTCCAAATGCCCAGAGACTTGTGCTTCCGGTAGAGAGCAGAAATTGACTTGATACAGAGGTTGCTATTACTAAGAGCATTTAACATCTTTTTAGACATCTCCCACAATTTACCCTCTTGAGGAGCATTAGATTTGCACAATCTAGTTTTGGCCTGCTTCTCTACAGAGCATGTCAACCCATTGAAACTTCTTGTGTTTGGCAGGGAGTGAAGTTCAGAGGAAGAATGCATGTCAACCCATTGAAAAAAACAACTAAATTGACTCATTTGATAACAGGGATGTATGAGCCTGACAAGTAAGAAACATGTGTTCAAAGCTGATACACAAAAAACACATGAGTTGATCCTATGGTGATAACTGCCAAAAAATTATAAGGCCAAGAGGGATCAAGGTGGAAGTTATACATACCAACATAGTATGTTTTATATTCCAAACTTTAGACTTCAATATTCTTCTTTTAATGGCAACAATTCACCAAATAATCCTGATAGTTGAACCTAAAATCTATTTCATGAAATGCCTCAAAGACATGCCCTTAGGGATCCTATATGCATATATTCATTAGCAGCAGTGCTAAATGTATAGACCATAAGAAAATTCAAATCATCACCTTTGAGCATGTCAGCCTTTGGATAGAGAGAGCACTGTCAGAATAATGCAATCTCTAAAAGAACAGCGACTTAGAAAGGTAGCAAAATTTATTTTCCTAGTTTGGTCAAGTATGAAGATGTCCAATAAAATCTTGGTATGAACTATATCACTGTCTGTGACACCCTTAACACTTCCCAGCTGCTACTAAAGGTGACAAAAAACCTTTCCATATGTGGAGCTAGAATCACATATTAGAGAGTGATTTTCCACGTGGTCCAGGATCAAAGAAGACGCATGTACCAACTGTAGCCGCATAGTTTAGAGCATAGACAATCAACCCAGGGGACAATTCATCAAAGCCATAGCCATTAACAAATAATATATTTGCTCTTTGGATAGCCGTCTTTACTTGAAATACCCCAAAGGTTATAGAAATGGCAAAATGGTAAATAAAAATTTTTGGACTTCTTTAAAATCAGAGTTGGGGAAGAAAAATCAGAAAAAGGGGGAAAGTGGATTTGGAATTGGGCAAATTGAAGGGAATAAAAACCCTTGCCTTCGGGAGCAACTCAGCTGGGCAACTCGCGTCTCCTTCTCCAACTCCCTCCCGTGTTCAGCCAATCATCCGCCGGTGAGCTCGACCCGGCCACCGTTGTTGCCACCACTTCCTTTCCCTGAGGCGAGAAGAGTCAGCTGTTGTGCGAACCGCTGACGAAGAGAGAGAGAGCCGTTGTTGCTGTGCGAAGTGGCTGCTGTTGTGTTCTGCTGTGGTTCCGGCGACGAGAGGGACCGTTCTGGTGGCTAAGTAGTGGTTGACGATGAGGTAAGAGCGGGTCTTTGATCGGTATAATTTTTGGGCTTCAATTGCTGCTGAATGTTGACCGATTTCAGTTGAAGAGCTGCGTGGACTGGACAGAGGTGGATGATGACGAGGAGGGCGTGCAGCTGGGAAATTTTGGATTGATTCGGTGGAGCTGTGCAACAATATTTCGATTGTGAGCAATTGGGTTGATTTTGGTGGGGGTTTGCTGAATTGAAATTTGAAGGTATGAATTTAGGGTTTTGAATTGGGGGTTTATTAATTGTGACTCGGTATGAGTTAATTAATGTCATGGATTTGCTCGGATTGATTTCTCAGGTTCGTTCGAGTTGGTTGGAGATCTCTGAGGTCGTGGTTGTCGAGTTTGAGGCAAGATGATTCTTGCTAACCCTCCGTATATTTTTTAAAAAGTACTTTTGTTTCTATCTTGATTCAGTAATTGATTTAGCATTGTCTGAGTAAATTAATTTGGATTATTAGTTGTGAAATTTCTTGGTTGAATATGTGTGTTTGTCGACACTTGTGTGTTGGCGGTTGTGTGTTGGATTGTGTGCATAATTATTGGTCGTGCATCGGATACCAGTTGTGTGTTTTGTTATTGGTATTGTGCTGGGTATTGATGGTTTGGTTGATTGTTGGCAGATATTGGTTATGTGCTGGATTATTGGATGTAGAATTACGTGGTTGAATATATGTGTGTGTGTGTGTGTGTGAATGTGTGGGTATGTTAGTAATTGTCTCGTGTTGTGTTTGATTGAATGTGATGTGGTAGTTGGTCATAACTAAATGTGGATTGATTGTTGTGGATTGATGGTTATGAATTGATTGTTGTGGATTGATTGGATTATTGAATTTAAAGTTGCTTGGTTGATTATATATATGTGTGAATATGTGTTAATCGTTGTCATTTGTGCTATTTGATTGAGTGTCAGTGTGGTGGTTGGATTGTCGTTGATTGGGGGTCGAAGGGTCAGGTGATGATAGCCTCACCAAACATCGTAGGGATCGAGTGTCGCCTACGTTGTTAAGGGCCAGTGTTAATTCAGAGTCAAAGGGTCAGGTGATGATAGTCTCACCAAACCGCGTAGGGTGCACGCCTACGTCGTTAAGGACCAAGGGTTGGATGGTGAAAGTCTCATCCGGGAAGTGTGTGTTGATTGTCTCACCCGGTGATGTGGTGGTGGAGACGGAGGTTGCATTGGAGGTGTTAGTGGTTGTGTGTGTTGGTTATGTGTTGAATATTGGTTGTGTATTTGATTAAGTGGTTGTGTTGACGATATTGGTTGTGTACTTGATTAAGTGGTTTTGTTGATGATATTGGTTTTGTACCTGATTAAGTGGTTTTGTTGATGATGTTGATTGCGTACTTGATTAAGTGGTTTTGTGTTGGATGTTGGTTGTGTTGGTGAATATTGACTGTGTGTTTGGTTATTGGTTTTATGTTGGATATTGATTGCTGGCTAGTTTGACTTGTTGTTAAATATTAGCTATTGTAGCAAATGGTGATGTGGATTTATGCTGGTGGGTGTGCAGGTTGGTTTCCCATCTTGAGGGTGTAGGCCAACATGGGTTGAGTTTGAATGTATGAGTTACAGTCTATGTTAACGAACAGGCGGCATCGGAAGGGTGGCTGGCCTGGATCGTTGTTTTGTTATGTTGGTATTATGTGATGATTGTCTCGTTGATGCTTATGTGTTTGTTAATGTGAAGGTTAATTGGATGTGTTAGTGCAGTAGGGAGTTCAGTATAATTGATTAGTCTTGGTTGTAAGTCAGTAGTAAGATATATGCATATGTTTCATAGGGTTGATGATTGAGGTATTAGTATTGGAGAGAAGGTTGGATTGGATCATTTTATTCGTTTATGCTTGTGATGATGTTGAGGTTGGATTAAAGAGGTTAGTATAGTGTAGAGTTGGATAAGAATGGGTAATTGATTGGTTATGTGGTAGTGGGTGTTTGTGTTTTGACGTGTGATTGGTCTTGGTTGGTTGATATGATTATGATATAGTTGTGATATTATATATGTATATATATAATGTGTGGCATGTTGTTGTTTGGCATGAGTTGGTTGTTGTGATAATTCTCTGGTGTTAAACTGTTTTGGCATGAGGAGTTTTGCCAGTCTTTCATGAGACTGACCAACTTCGGTTTACGTGCCGCGGTTGGCTGGGGTATCGGGTCCCCCAGTCAATCAGGTTTACAGGTTTGCAGTAACAAGCGGGTTCTGGATCACAAATGTGTCTTCACAGTTAAAGATTTAGTTTTGCATCGGATTTGAAAATGTTGTATTCGCTTCCGTGTTTTGGATATAAAATGAGGTATTTAAACTGGATGACAGGTTTAAGTATTGATTCAATCTTGAACAGGGTTTAATGTTGATAACTTTTGTGTTTTTGGAAGAGTTTTGGATTTCTTTTCTTGTAGAAACCGCCTTATAGTCCTTCGGGACTATGGCACTGTAGCACCTCTGGCCCGGGGTGTTACATTACTTCTCCAGTCAGTGAATCCATCCAACTGAATGCAGGCTTCTCGGTAAAATCAAGTCGACTGGTAAAATGTAGCAGGAAAAATCAAATGCTAGATCAAAACAAACAAAAGCATACAAATTCCTATTCATTAACAGAACTAAGACAAAAGAAACAGAAGAACAAAGTTAAGTAATCAAGAAAGTTGATGATCCATTATTAAAAAAAATTGTCATCACCTGCAGAAACCATGTCTCTGGAAAGGATCCACCCGAACCCAGCATAGAAGCGTCTCGTAATCAACACCCGAGCAATTAACATACTCAAGCTCGTCATTCATCCCAACCATATCAATTCCCTCATCACGCAGAACATCAAGGAGAAATTGCCCATAAATCTCATCACCCACATGTCCTAGTGCGACACATTGAAGACCCAACCTAGTAGCTGCTATGGCTGTATTGCAGTTGCCACCAGCTTCCCAATATTTCTACATGTCAAAAAAGAAAAATCAGCAAAATTCAGCCAAGCAAATCAACAGTATGTAATCAAAACACTATTGTTGTGTACCTCAAATTAAAGGAGTTAGCTTGGATGCTTTTCTGATTAAAAAGAAACAAGACAAAGACAACTCTTGGACTGAATTCAACTATGAAGAAAAAAGGAAATCACAGAAACCTTAGAAAACCAACTCAAATTCAATGTTCTTATGGGATAAGCAAACACTGTTTTGGTGCAGGATCACAATCTACAAGTTACAAGCTCTAGTAAACCAACCAACATTCAGATTCTTACAGAAATTTGATCTCTTTTAATCGCAAACTTTCTTCCCTTACTTTAATCTGAATCAGCATAAACCCTAAACCCGATCAAAACACAAATAACTCATCTGATATACTCCATAACTCAAAAAACAACAACTGAATTTTACCTCCTTCTTTATCATAATAGAATCTGTTCTCGTAAGTCACTGATAAGAAAGCATTAAACAAACAAATATTAACTAAAAATTCAAATTTACTGAAATACCTCAAATAAGTGGATAATGGCATAAGGGTAAATTAATTAAGGATTTTACTAAAAAAGGGGAAATGGGAAATTGGGGATAAAAATCCCTAAGTGTTCGGTTGTCTTCCTCGTGTGAACTCCCGCTGAGCACCCACGTTTTCTCTTCTCCTCCGGTCTCTCTTCGTGCCCAGCTTCTTCCTCCCGAGCAGCTCCTTCCTCCGGCGAGCCCAACCTCTCCCAGCGTCGTCCTCCTCCTCCCTTGGTTGCGTGCTGTCTTCGTGGTGGCTGTGCTATCCGGTTCGAGCTGCGGTCTTCGTTGTTGCTGCTGTCTGTGCTGGTGTTGTTGAGCTGCAGCTGCAGTCCATCGTCTTGGTGGTCGTCTCCGGCGTCAGAAGCTTTCCGGCGAGGACTAACGAAGAGGTAAGGTGATGTTTGATTTGGGTTTGCTTGGGGTTCATTTGGCTGACGCTTTGCTGATTTTTTTTTATTATGTTCGAATTGATATTGGTATATGTTCGAATTGATGTTGTATGGAGGTCCGAATTGATGTTGAATTATTCTTCATGGGCAGTTGAAGAAGAATTTCGTGAGCATTGGCTTGATTTTGTGGGTGTGTGGTTGCTGAAATTTTGGAAGGTATTATTAGGGTTGAATTTGGGGATTTTTCTCTAGTTGTGGTTTGGTATGACTTAACGCCAGGGTTTTGCTCGGATTGATTTCGCAGGACCGATCGAGTTGAAATTGAGTTTCTGAAGTCGTTGTGGTTCGACTTGAGGCAAGAGGATCCTTGCCTAACTTATATATTTTTATAAATTGATTTATGCCTAGTTTATTTCATAATTTGTTTTACCATTGCTTGAGCTATTTTTATTGGTTTGATTGACTATACAATTGCTTGGGTGATGATGTGGGATGATATGTGATATTATGTGATGATGTGTGTGTGAGGATATGTGATGATGTGTGATAAGGTGTGGTTATGTGATTTTGATTGTCGTTGTGTTGTTTGATTGGTGTTGGTATGGTGATGGATAGTTGGTTTGGATGTTGTGAATCGTCTGACCTGGTGATGTGGGGGTGGAGACGGAGATGTTGTGAATTGTCTCACCTGGTGATGTGGGGGTGGAGACGGAGATGTTGTGAATTGTCTCACCTGGTGATGTGGGGTGGAGACGGAGATGTTGTGAATTGTCTCACCTAGGTGATGTGGGGGTGGAGACGGAGAGGTTGAGAAGTGGTAATTATGAGAAAGGGTTGCTTGCGTACTTGATTAAGTTGTTGTTTGAAGTGATAGATATGTATATTTTAATTGTTGTGATTGGTTGAAAATAAGTTGAGTTATCTTCTTGGTTGATTGGTCGGATATGGTGATGTCGGTTATTTATATATCTCTTGGTTAGTTTGGTTGTATATTGTATTGATTGTGTATTGTTGAAATTGTTTTGGCTTGGCTAGTCTTGCCATAGTCTTTCATGAGACTGACCAACTTCGGTTTACGTACCGTGGTTGGCTAGGGTTTCGGGTCCCCCAGTCAATCAGGCTTTGCAGATTCAGCGCCAGCAAGGAGGATCCTGATCACCGTCGGTTTGGAGTCGAAGGCTTTACTCTTTTGGTTTTGGACTTTGACTAGTTGTATGTATCATTTTGGTTTTGGACCTTGAAGTGGTCAAACTTGTTGTTGGCTTTTGGTTTTAGGTTGTTGGCTTTTGATTGTAAATTATTGTAGTACTTTCTGTGTGTTAAGTTTGATTATGGTTTCAAACTCTGAACATGTTTTACAGGTTTCCGCTGTGTTGCTTTATATATATATGGGTTATGTTTTGCAATTTTTTTTTATTTTACCCGCCTTATAATCCTTTGGATTATGGCACTGTAGCACCACTGGCCTGGGGGTGTTACAGAAGTTGGTATCAGAGCCTTCTTTTAAAAAATGTGTTCTTTCCGAGTTTTCAACTTGGAAATTTTTATACGTTGTGGTTGTGAACGAGCGTGTGATCAGGATTCCTTGCTGTCAACCGTAGTGAGTTGTATTGGTAAGTATTGGTTGTTTGTTGTGTTTTGTGCTAATGTTCATACATGTTCAGTATGCCTCCGAATGCGGGTCGAGGTAGAGGTAGAGGTCGTGGACGTGGTAGAGGACGTCCTCGGGCTGATCCTCAAGAGGTGGATGTGAATAGTGAAGTTGCTGATAACACTGTGGGAAGTCAGCAGAATCCTGCAGGAATTCCACCAGAGGCTATCAATGCGGGAATTGACCCAAGGACTCTGACTGCGCTGCAACAGATGGTGACTCAGGCTGTGCAGGCTGCTTTGGCACAGGCATCGCCAGCTCAGGTTGCTCAGCCAGTTCATATTGGGCAGCAAAGGAATGAGCCGCCAGTAGTGCAAGCAGGGTTCAGCAGATATATGGAAGCTGTGGCCAGAATGAAACCTCCTACTTTTGATGGGTCTGGAGAGCCTGCTGCTGTGTCATTCTGGCTGAACAGGTTTGAGAAGTTGCTGGAGGGATGCGGTAATAAGGAATGAAAAGGATAATTGATGATGCTAGTGATTGGTGGGATGCCGCCCGACCAACTGACCACGGGGCTACGTGGAAAGAGTTTCGAGCCAAGTTAGAGGACCGATTCCTCCCAGAGGCCCTAAGAGATGCTAAGCTGCATGAGTTTCAATACCCAGAGAATGAAGGGTTGAAAGTGCATCAGTTGGCTGTGAAATTCAACAAGCTGCTGAAGTATGCAACTGCGGTAGTAAGGAATGAAAAGGATAAGATCAAGCACTTCCACCGATGGTTATATCCCGAGATAAGGCCTCTGATGGCAAGGCACAATTGTACTATGCTCGAGCAATTTATCGACGAGTGTCTGACTATGGAAGCAACTATTGATGACTCGAATCAGATTATGGATGCTCGGGCTGGGAAGAGACAGAAGACTCAGTTTACGCCTGGAGGAACTGGACCTCAAAGTAATTTTGGTGGGTTCAGAAAACCTTTCTTTACCCCTAAGAGTACTCCTAGCACTGGGCCGACTAAGACAAGTCAAGGTGGTGGTTCCCAGATGTCGGTGAATTATCAACCGTCGTGGGGCCAGCCAGGGATGGCAAGGAATGTGCAAGTTGCTTTAACTGTGGGGATCCAAATCATAAGAGGGCAAATTGTACCAGAGCACCCCAGACTTGTTTCAAATGTGGAGTAGTGGGACACATTAAAGCTTACTGCAGACAAAAGGAAATTCCCACTCAAACTCAAGCTTCCTCTCCTGCTTATCGTCCAGTTCCGAATCAGAACCGTCCAGTACCGTCATAGACGCCACATAATGCTATGGGCAACAAGGGCAAGGCACTGATGGGTGGAACTTCAACCCCTCGGATTTATGAGATGAGGAGAACTGAGAATGACAACACGCCTGTGACTACAGAAAGAAGACAGTTATTGTAAGGACAGATGAGGGTGTAGCGCATGTGTTTGAAGGGCATGATCCGCGAGACTCTGGTAGAATTATCAGTGCAATGACAGCTGCTAGACTGCTAAGGCAAGGCTGTGCTGGGTATGTGTGTTATGCTTTAGAGGAAAGAAAGGATGAAGTAAGGATAGACGACATTCCCATCGTTTGCGAGTATTCGGATGTGTTTCCGGAGAAACTGGTGGGTTTAGCGCCAAGTCGTGATGTTGATTTTACCATTGAGTTAGAGCCGGGAACTGCCCCGATTTCTCGAGCTCCTTATCGCATGGCACCAGTAGAAATGATGGAATTGAGGAAACAGTTAGAAGACCTTGTTGAATCAGGTTTTATTAGACCAAGTGTATCTCCTTAGGGCGCACCCGTATTGTTTGTTAAGAAGAAAGATGGTTCTCTTCGACTATGTATTGATTACAGGGAATTGAATAAGGTGACGGTTAAGAACAAATATCCGCTTCCTCGTATTGATGACTTGTTGGATCAATTGCAAGGAGCTACAGTATTCTCCAAGATTGACTTGAGATCAGGGTACCATCAGCTTAGAGTTCGAGAAGATGATATCTACAAGACTGCTTTCAGAACAAGGTACGGTCACTATGAATTTGTGGTGATGCCTTTTGGGTTGACGAATGCTCCTGCAGTTTTTATGGACTTAATGAACAGATGCTTTAGAGAATACTTGGATCGTTTTGTGGTGGTTTTTATTGATGATATTCTGGTATACTCTCGGAGTATGGAGGACCATGAAACTCATCTTAGAGCAGTACTTGATGTGTTGAGGCGACATAAGTTGTTTGACAAGTTGTCGAAATGTGATTTTTGGTTACCTAAGGTGGCATTTCTTGGTCATGTGATCTCTAGTAAAGGTGTAATGGTCGATCCATAGAAAACAGAAGCAGTAGCAAATTGGAGACCACTTCAGAATGTTAAGGAAGTTCAAAGCTTTCTTGGATTGACAGGTTATTACAGGAGATTTGTGGAAGGCTTTTCTCAGATTGCACGACCATTAACTAATCTGCTGCGTAAGACCACGAAGTTTGAATGGGACAGGAAGTGTCTGGGGAGTTTTGAAGAGCTCAAGAGACGTTTGACTAGTGCACCAGTGTTAGCCTTACCGCAGGGAACTGAAGGATTTGCCGTTTATAGTGATGCTTCTAAGCAAGGTTTAGGTTGTGTTCTAATGCAGAATGGAAAGGTTATAGCCTATTCTTCTCGTCAACTTAAATCTCATTAAGTCAATTATCCTACCCATGATTTGGAACTTGCAGTCGTGGTCTTTGCTCTCAAGATTTGGCGACATTATTTGTATGGGGTAAGATGTCCAATTTTCACTGATCATAAGAGCTTGAAGTATGTCTTCACTCAGAAGGAATTGAATTTGAGACAGAGACGGTGGCTGGAGTTGATTAAGGATTATAATATAGACATATGCTATCATCCAGGAAAAGCCAATGTAGTGGCGGATGCCTTGAGTAGAAAGTTGACCCCGAAACTTAGGGTTGCTTGTTTAACAGCTCAGCCAGAGTTAAAACAAGAGTTTGTAAGAGGTGAAATTGAGATTTGGTGTGAGAAAGAACAAATGATGCTGAATGTGATGGAAATTCAATCGACATTAGTAGAGTCGATCAAGGAGGGACAATCTCAGGACCCTGTGTTGAGTAAGCTGTGCAGTGAAGTTGCTCAAGGAAAGGCACCCGGATTTCTCATTCATGAGGATGGGATATTACGATTCCAGAATCGGTTATGTGTGCCAGCTGACAAGGAACTTAGAGAGTTGATCCTTAAGGAAAGTCACTCTTCAGCGTATTCAGTACACCCAGGAGCCAGCAAGATGTACAAGGACTTGAGACGGAATTATTGGTGGAGTAACATGAAGCAAGAAGTTGCTGAGTATGTGTCGAGGTGTTTGATCTGTCAGCAGGTTAAGATTGAACACTAGAGACCAGCTGGAGAGTTACAACCGCTTCCTATTCCTGAATGGAAGTGGGAAGACATCTCGATGGATTTTGTTGTTGCTCTTCCTAGATCCCGAAGAGGGAATGAGGCAATATGGGTCATTGTGGATCGTTTGACGAAGTCTTCACACTTTATACCTATCAAGCTTACTTGGAATCCAGAGAGGTTAGCGGAAATATTCTTACGAGAGATAGTCAGATTGCATGGTGTTCCCAAGACTATTGTGTCTGACAGAGATGGACGATTCACATCTCGTTTTTGGAAATCCTTGCATGCGGCAATGGGTACGCAACTGAGATTTAGTACATCTTTTCATCCGCAAACTGACGGTCAGTCTGAAAGGACAATTCAAACCTTGGAAGACATGCTTCGAGCTTGTGCTTTAGATTGGCCAGGAAATTGGGAAGACAGGTTGCATTTGATAGAATTTACGTACAATAATAGTTGGCATGCATCGATTAAGATGGCGCCTTATGAAGCCTTGTATGGTCGTCGTTGTAGATCGCCTTTGTGTTGGGACGATTTGACTGATGCTGTGTTAGTTGCTCCTGAGCTTCTGCAGAAAAATAAGGACGACATTGAGGTGATTCGTCAGAGGTTGTTGTCAGCTCAGAGCAGACAGAAATCGTATGCAGATGTTCGTAGACGTCCTTTGGAATTCAGTGTGGGAGATCATGTGTTTATTAAAGTTTCGCCGACTAAAGGAGTATTCAGATTTGGGAAACGAGGTAAGTTGAGTCCTAGATATGTTGGTCCCTTTGAGATTCTGAAGAGAGTTGGTGTCATGGCTTACCAAGTTGCATTGCCGCCAAAGATGAGTGGAATGCATGACGTATTTCATGTGTCTCAGTTGAGGAGGTATGTGTATCATCTGACTCATGTTATGAACTTTGAGGAGATAGAATTTCAATCTGATGGCAGGTTTGAGGAATTACCTGTAAGAATCCTAGCGACTGATCAGAAGAAATTGAGGAACAAGGTTATTCCTTTGGTAAAAGTGTTATGGGCTAGGCATGGAACTGAAGAAGAGACATGGGAATTAGAGTCGGTTATGCGAGGCAGTTATCCTCACCTGTTTGATATGAGTTTCGAGGACGAAACTGTTGTAAGGGGGGAGAATGAAATACCCCAAATAAGTGGATAATGGCATAAGGGTAAATTAATTAAGGATTTTACTAAAAAAGGGGAAATGGGAAATTGGGGATAAAAATCCGTAAGTGTTCGGTTGTCTTCCTCGTGTGAACTCCCGCTGAGCACCCACGTTTTCTCTTCTCCTCCGGTCTCTCTTCGTGCCCAGCTTCTTCCTTCCGAGCAGCTCCTTCCTCCGGCGAGCCCAACCTCTCCCAGCGTCATCCTCCTCCTCCCTTGGTTGTGTGCTGTCTTCGTGGTGGTTGTGCTGTCCGGTTCGAGCTGCGGTCTTCGTTGTTGCTCCTGTCTGTGCTGGTGTTGTTGAGCTGCAGCTGCAGTCCGTCGTCGTGGTGGTCGTCTCCGGCGTCAGAAGCTTTTCGGCGAGGACTAACGAAGAGGTAAGGTGATGTTTGATTTGGGTTTGCTTGGGGTTCATTTGGCTGAAGCTTTGCTGATTTTTTTTTATTATGTTCGAATTGATATTGGTATATGTTCGAATTGATGTTGTATGGAGGTCCAAATTGATGTTGAATTATTCTTCATGGGCAGTTGAAGAAGAATTTCGTGAGCATTGGCTTGATTTTGTGGGTGTGTGGTTGCTGAAATTTTGGAAGGTATTATTAGGGTTGAATTTGGGGATTTTTCTCTAGTTGTGGTTTGGTATGACTTAACGCCAGGGTTTTGCTCGGATTGATTTTGCAGGACCGATCGAGTTGAAATTGAGTTTCTGAAGTCGTTGTGGTTCGACTTGAGGCAAGAGGATCCTTGCCTAACTTATATATTTTTATAAATTGATTTATGCCTAGTTTATTTCATAATTTGTTTTACCATTGCTTGAGCTATTTTTATTGGTTTGATTGACTATATAATTGCTTGGGTGATGATGTGGGATGATATGTGATATTATGTGATGATGTGTGTGTGAGGATATGTGATGATGTGTGATAAGGTGTGGTTATGTGATTTTGATTGTCGTTGTGTTGTTTGATTGGTGTTGGTATGGTGATGGGTAGTTGGTTTGGATGTTGTGAATCGTCTGACCCAGTGATGTGGGGGTGGAGACGGAGATGTTGTGAATTGTCTCACCTGGTGATGTGGGGGTGGAGACGGAAATGTTGTGAATTGTCTCATCTAGTGATGTGGGGTGGAGACAGAGATGTTGTGAATTGTCTCACCTAGGTGATGTGGGGTGGAGGCAGAGAGGTTGAGAAGTGGTAATTGTGAGAAAGGGTTGCTTGCGTACCTGATTAAATTGTTGTTTGAAGTGATAGATATGTATATTTTAATTGTTGTGATTGGTTGAAAATAAGTTGAGTTATCTGAAATACCCCAAATAAGTGGATAATGGCATAATGGTAAATTAATTAAAGGGATTTGTTAAAAAGGGGAAAATGGGAATTTGGGGATAAAAATTCCTAACTCCCTCCAAGTGGCTCTCTCTCTCTCTCGGTTGTATCTCTCGTGGGTCTTTCCTGTTCAGCCAACTCGCTCCTCCCGATCCGGTCTCTCTCCAAGCCCACCGAGCCAGCTTCTTCTCCGGTGAGCCACCACCCAACCCACTTCGTCTCCTCTGCTCACCTCTGTCGCGAGATGTGTCTGTGGTGACTGGTTCGTGCTCGGTCTGAGGTGGTGGCGAATGGTGCAGCGCGAGACCGCTGAAGGTGGAGCTGCGGTTCGCCGGTTGCTGTTGTCCGCGTCCTGCTGTTGCTGCGTTCGAACCACCGACGAGGCGAGTCATGACCCGGAGCTGCTGTTGAGCTGTGTCGTGTTGCTGTTGTGCCGCCGTTGTGCTGCTGCTGAAGCCTTGCTGATTCCGGCGGTGAGAAGCCCAGCTCCGGCGACGAAGGCGCGGCCACCAACGAGTCCAACGAGCTGAGTTGTGCAGTCCAGCGGGTTGGAGCTTGGGTTAATTTGTGTGTGGGATTTTGACTGATTTGGAAAGTTGGAGGTATGATTTTAGGGTTTAAATTTGGGGGTTTTGCTGAGTTGATTATTTTGAAGTATTTGAGCTGAATTTGGTTATATATGGTTTGTACAACAAAGGCTTGAATTTGGAATATTTGAGATTGGATTGATTTAGGGTAATTTGGCCTAATTAATTAAGGGTTTGATTTTAGGGTTTGAATTGGGGTTTTATTTGGTTGTGGATTGGATGAGTAATTAACATCAGGGATTTGCTCGGATTGATTTCGCAGGTTGGTTCGAGTGGTTTGGAGACCTCTGGGTCATTGTGGTTCGACTTGAGGCAAGAGGATTCTTGCTAACTTATATTTTTATATAAATTGATTTATGCTTAATTTATTTCATAATTAAGTTACCGTTGCTTGGTTGAAAATGGGTATGTGCGTGTGATATGATTTGTCTGGTATCGTGATTGATTAAATGTTGACGTGGTAGTCAATTGTGACTAAATGTGTTTGTGGTTGTTGTTGATAGTGTCTGTTGAAACGTGTGTGTGTTGGCTTGAGTGCGAGTGTTTGTTGACACGTGTGTGTGTATTGGATTGAATGTGTGTGTGTGTGTTGGATCGTGTGTGTGTGTGTTGGCTTGAAGCTGTGTGTGTGTGTGTGTGGATCGTATGTGTGTGTGGGATTGAATGTGTGAGTGTGTGTGTTGGATTGTCGTATATGATTTTATTTGCTTGGTATCGGTGTGGTAGTGGAATGTTATTCAATGGTGAAATTCCTTATATGTGAGGGCCTCGGTGGGTGTGAATCCCGATGGTCAGGAGGCGAATGGTGAAATTCCTTATATGTGGAGGGCCTCGGTGGGTATGAACCCCCGATGGTCGGAAGGTTGATGGTGAAAGTCCTTATATGTGGAGGGCCTCGGAGGGTATGAACCCCCGATGGTCGGAAGGTTGATGGTGAAATTCCTTATATGTGGAGGGCCTCGGTGGGTATGAACCCCCGATGGTCGGAAGGTTGATGGTGAAAGTCCTTATATGTGGAGGGCCTCGGAGGGTATGAACCCCCGATGGTCGGAAGGTTGATGGTGAAAGTCCTTATATGTGGAGGGCCTCGGTGGGTATGAACCCCCGATGGTCGAAAGGTTGATGGTGAAAGTCCTTATATGTGGAGGACTCGGAAGGTATGAACCCCAATGGTCGAAAGGTCGGAGATGGTGGTGAAGACGGAGGAGATATTATGTGAATGTTATGTGTACCTTACTTGGTTGAATTGGTTGAATTGATGATATTATATGATTGTATATTGTTTATAACTGGTCAAGGTGGTTGTTGTTGGTAACTGGTAGATTATGAAGGTTGGTTGTGTTGATTGAGGGTATAGATTGGTTTTCCATCTTGAGGGGTGGGCCAATACGAGTTGAGTTTGATGTATGAGTTATAGTCGAGGTTGACGAACCGGCGGCACCAGAAGGGTGGCTGGCCTGGATCGTTATTTTGGTTATGATTGTATTATGTGATGATTATTTCGTAGATGCCTATGTGTTTGTTGATGTGAAGGTTAACTGAATTTGTTGTGTTAGTACAGTAGTGAGTTCTGTATTATTGGTTAGCTTTGGTTGTAAGTTAGTAGTAAGATATGTGTATGCGCTTGGAGTTGTTGATTGAGGTATTACTAATGTAGAGTAAGTTGGATTGGATCGTTCTATTCGTTTATGCTTGAGATGAGATTGAGGTTGGATTGAAGAGGTTAGTATAGGGTAGAGTTGTATAAGGATGTGTAATGGTTGATTTATGTGATAAGGGGTGCTTGTGTTTTGACGCGTGATTTATATTGATTGGTCAGTATGATATTGTATATATTATATATATATTGATTGGCATATTGTTGGTATTATCTGATTGTTGTGATAAATCTTTGGATTTCAACTGTTTTGGCTTGGCTAGTCCTGCCATAGTCTTTCACGAGACTGACCAACTACGGTTTACGTGCCGTGGTTGGCTGGGGTATCGGGTCCCTCAGTCAATCAGGCTTTTCAGGTTCAGTGCCAGCAAGGAGGATCCTGATCACCGTCGGTTTTGGGTCGAAGGCTCTACTTTTGGTTTTGGACTTTGACTTGGTTGTACGTATCGTTTTGGTTTTGGACCTTGAAGTGGTCGAACTTGTTGTATTGGTTTTGGTTTGTAAATTGTTGTATTTCTGTATGTTAAGTTGTTTGTGGTTTCAAGCTCTGGACAGGTTTTACAGGTTTTCCGCTGCTGCTTTTGATATATGTTATATATATATGGGTTATGTTTTGCAAGAATTTTCTTTACCCGCCTTATAATCCTTCTGGATTATGGCACTGTAGCACCACTGGCCTGGGGGTGTTACAGAAGTTGGTATCAGAGCTCTCTTTTCAAAAATGTGTTCTTTCCGAGTTTTCAACTTGAGAATTGTATACGTTGTTGTTGTGAACGATCAGGTGATCAGGAATCCTTGCTGTCAACCGTAGGGAGTTGTGTTGGTAAGTATTGGTTTTCTGTGATGTTTTGTGCTAATGTTTGATATATTTTATATGTGATGTTGAGTATTGATGATTAATTTCATATGCGATGTTTAATGTTGTTAAGTAAATTTTATGGTGTGTTCCCTGGCAAGTGGGACGTGCTAGAGGTTTAAAGAGTACGGGTGTGATAGAGGATGAGGCCGTTGAGTTTATCGTCAAGAGGTTGATGCAGATAGTTTAGTGGTGATGATTCTGTATGAATTGTTGTGCTGCTGTTATTGTTAGGGTTGAGCATGACAGATTAAGCGACCCTTGGAATTCGTAGACGACCCTTGGAATTGTTGTGCTGTCGTACGTGGATGTTCGTAGACGACCCTTGGAATTCAGTATGGGAGATCTTGTATTTATTAAGGTTTCGCCGACTAAAGGAGTATTCAGAATTGGGAAACGAGGCAAGTTGAGTCCTAGGTACGTTGGTCCCTTTGAGATTCTGAAGAGAGTTGGTGTCGTAGCTTACCAAGTGGCATTGCCGCCAGAGATGAGTGGAATGCATGACGTATTTCGTGTGTCTCAGCTGAGGAGATATGTGTATCATCCGTTATGGGCTAGGCATGGAACAGAAGAAGAGACTTGGGAACTGGAATTAGTTATGCGAGGCTGTTATCCGCACCTGTTTGATCTGAGTTTCGAGGACGAAACTATTGTAAGGGGGGGAGAATGAAATACCCCAAATAAGTGGATAATGGCATAATGGTAAATTAATTAAAGGGATTTGTTAAAAGGGGAAAAATGGGAATTTGGGGATAACAATTCCTAACTCCCTCCAAGTGGCTCTCTCTCTCTCTCTCTCTCGGTTGTATCTCTCGTGGGTCTTTCCTGTTCAGCCAACTCGCTCCTCCCGATCCGGTCTCTCTCCAAGCCCACCGAGCCAACTTCTTCTCCGACGAGCCACCACCCAACCCACTTCGTCTCCTCTTCTCTCCTCTATCGCAAGTTGTGTCTGTGGTGACTGGTTTATGCTCGGTCTGAGGTGGTGGCGAATGGTGCAGCGCGAGACCGCTAAAGGTGGAGCTGCGGTTCGCCGGTTGCTGTTGTCCGCGTGCTGCTGTTGCTGCATTCGAACCACCGACGAGGCGAGTCACGACCCGGAGCTGCTCCTGAGCTGTGTCGTGTTGCTACTGTGCCGCCGTTGTGCTGCTGCTGAAGCCCTGCTGATTCCGGCGGTGAGAAGCCCAGCTCCGGCGACGAAGGCGCGGCCACCAACGAGTCCAACGAGCTGAGTTGTGCAGTCCAGCGGGTTGGAGCTTGGGTTAATTTGTGTGTGGGATTTTGACTGATTTGGAAAGTTAGAGGTATGATTTTAGGGTTTAAATTTGGGGGTTTTGCTGAGTTGATTATTTTGAAGTATTTGAGCTGAATTTGGTTATATATGGTTTGTACAACAAAGGCTTGAATTTGGAATATTTGAGATTGGATTGATTTAGGGTAATTTGGCCTAATTAATTAAGGGTTTGATTTTAGGGTTTGAATTGGGGTTTTATTTGGTTGTGGATTGGATGAGTAATTAACGTCAGGGATTTGCTCGGATTGATTTCGCAGGTTCGTTCGAGTGGTTTGGAGACCTCTGGGGTCATTATGGTTCGACTTGAGGCAAGAGGATTCTTGCTAACTTATATTTTTATATAAATTGATTTATGCTTAATTTATTTCATAATTAAGTTACCGTTGCTTGGTTGAAAATGGGTATGTGCGTGTGATATGATTTGTCTGGTATCATGATTGATTAAATGTTGACGTGGTAGTCAATTGTGACTAAATGTGTTTGTGGTTGTTGTTGATAGTGTCTGTTGACACGTGTGTGTGTTGGCTTGAGTGTGAGTGTCTGTTGACACGTGTGTGTGTATTGGATTGAATGTGTGTGTGTGTGTGTGTGTGTTGGATCGTGTGTCTGTGTTGGCTTGAAGGTGTGTGTGTGTGTGTGTGTGTGTGTGGATCGTATGTGTGTGTTGGATTGAATGTGTGAGTGTGTGTGTTGGATTGTGTGTGTATGTGAATATGTGTTAACCTTTGCCGTATGTGATATTTGATTGATTGCCGTATATGATTTTATTTGCTTGGTATCGGTGTGGTAGTGGAATGTTGTTCAATGGTGAAATTCCTTATATGTGAGGGCCTCGGTGGGTGTGAATCTCGATGGTCAGGAGGCAAATGGTGAAATTCCTTATATGTGGAGGGCCTCGGTGGGTATGAACCCCCGATGGTCGGAAGGTTGATGGTGAAAGTCCTTATATGTGGAGGGCCTCGGTGGGTATGAACCCCCGATGGTCGGAAGGTTGATGGTGAAAGTCCTTATATGTGGAGGGCCTCGGTGGGTATGAACCCCCGATGGTCGGAAGGTTGATGGTGAAAGTCCTTATATGTGGAGGGCCTCGGTGGATATGAACCCCCGATGGTCGGAAGGTTGATGGTGAAAGTCCTTATATGTGGAGGGCCTCGGTGGGTATGAACCCCCGATGGTCGGAAGGTTGATGGTGAAAGTCCTTATATGTGGAGGGCCTCGGAGGGTATGAACCCCGATGGTCGGAAGGTCGGAGATGGTGGTGAAGACGGAGGAGATATTATGTGAATGTTATGTGTACCTTACTTGGTTGAATTGATGATATTATATGATTGTATATTGTTTGTAACTGGTCAAGGTGGTTGTTGTTGGTAGCTGGTAGATTATGAAGGTTGGTTGTGTTGATTGAGCGTATAGATTGGTTTCCCATCTTGAGGGGTGGGCCAATACGAGTTGAGTTTGATGTATGAGTTGCAGTCGAGGTTGACGAACCGGCGGCACCAGAAGGGTGGCTGGCCTGGATCGTTATTTTGGTTATGATTGTATTATGTGATGATTATTTCGTAGATGCCTATGTGTTTGTTGATGTGAAGGTTAACTGAATTTGTTGTGTTAGTACAGTAGTGAGTTCTGTATTATTGGTTAGCTTTGGTTGTAAGTTAGTAGTAAGATATGTGTATGCGCTTGGAGTTGTTGATTGAGGTATTACTAATGTAGAGTAAGTTGGATTGGATCGTTCTATTCGTTTATGCTTGAGATGAGATTGAGGTTGGATTGAAGAGGTTAGTATAGGGTAGAGTTGTATAAGGATGTGTAATGGTTGATTTATGTGATAAGGTGTGCTTGTGTTTTGACGCGTGATTTATATTGATTGGTCAGTATGATATTGTATATATTATATATATATTGATTGGCATATTGTTGGTATTCTCTGATTGTTGTGATAAATCTTTGGATTTCAACTGTTTTGGCTTGGCTAGTCTTGCCATAGTCTTTCACGAGACTGACCAACTGCGGTTTACGTGCCGTGGTTGGCTGGGGTATCGGGTCCCTCAGTCAATCAGGCTTTTCAGGTTCAGTGCCAGCAAGGAGGATCCTGATCACCGTCGGTTTTGGGTCGAAGGCTCTACTTTTGGTTTTGGACTTTGACTTGGTTGTACGTATCGTTTTGGTTTTGGACATTGAAGTGGTCGAACTTGTTGTATTGGTTTTGGTTTGTAAATTGTTGTATTTCTGTATGTTAAGTTGTTTGTGGTTTCAAACTCTGGACAGGTTTTACAGGTTTTCCGCTGCTGCTTTTGATATATGTTATATATATATATGGGTTATGTTTTGCAAAATAATTCTTTACCCGCCTTATAATCCTTCTGGATTATGGCACTGTAGCACCACTGGCCTGGGGGTGTTACATTATCTTCTTGGTTGATTGGTCGGATATGGTGATGTCGGTTATTTATATATCTCTTGGTTAGTTTGGTTGTATATTGTATTGATTGTGTATTGTTGAAACTGTTTTGGCTTGGCTAGTCTTGCCATAGTCTTTCGTGAGACTGACCAACTTCGGTTTACGTACCGTGGTTGGCTGGGGTTTCGGGTCCCCCATTCAATCAGGCTTTGCAGATTCAGCGCCAGCAAGGAGGATCCTGATCACCGTCGGTTTGGAGTCGAAGGCTTTACTCTTTTGGTTTTGGACTTTGACTAGTTGTATGTATCATTTTGGTTTTGGACCTTGAAGTGGTCAAACTTGTTGTTGGCTTTTGGTTTTAGGTTGTTGGCTTTTGGTTGTAAATTATTGTAGTACTTTCTGTGTGTTAAGTTTGATTATGGTTTCAAACTCTGAACAAGTTTTACAGGTTTCCGCTGTGTTGCTTTATATATATATATGGGTTATGTTTTGCAAATTTTTTTTATTTTACCCGCCTTATAATCCTTTGGATTATGGCACTGTAGCACCACTGGCCTGGGGGTGTTACATTTACAGAGGGCAGTAAAACATGAAATCAAAAAACCTTATTGGGAGGAGAAGCGGCCAATTTATCCATGTAAGCCTTCCTTTCGGGCTTCGACGGCGGAGGGACGCGATGCTGTGATCGCGTAGCAAATCGACGCGGCGGAGATAGGTTTAGCAAATCGATCGACGCATTGAGGTTCTTCCGACAGAAGGGTTTGTGTAAGCAAATCGACGCGTTGAGGTTACTAAAGGCGATGCTGTGATCGCCTTTAGTAAATATTCCGACAGAAGGGTTTAGCAAATCGACACGTCGATGACGAAGATGACGGTCTTCCCAGAGGAGCCGTGAGTAGAAGAACGCGAGCCTTCCACTTGATTTTCCGCGGCGGCACAGAGGAGCCGTCTCCGTTGAAGATTGAGTTTTTGCTTTGAATTTTCGAAGTCGAAAATTGAAACCGGGAATTTGGCCGTAACCAAATTGGTCCAAATATTAAGAGCGTGAATTGGACTCAAGTAGAAGAACGCATTAGGGTGAGCCGAAGAAGGAAGCGTAACAGGGTTTGAAGCCACCAAATGAGGGCGGAGATGTAAGAGGTCGATGGAGACAAAACCTACTGAGACCGCGTTGAATGCCGAGGAGTGGGACGGACAGGTCATGGCTGGTTCAATGAGGGAGAAAATTAGGGTTAAAGATTGGAAGCCATTTTATCTGTGAAAAAGGAGAGATTAAGGGAAGCAGATTGGCCCATATATGCATTCTATAAAGCTCTTTAGGCCCAATATGACTTATGGAGGATTTAAAAGTTAGCATTCATTACACCATGAAGCTAACTTTTAAATATATATTGATATAGATGGTTGTTTTTCATGCTTAATAGAAATATAAATTGAACTACGTTGAAAATTTAACGTGAAGATATAAGAGTTATAAAACGATATAAAAATGAGGACTTTTTAATTGATTAATATGTAGTAATTGTATATACATGTGAATCAAAAACTTTGTATATTATATAGAAGATTATAGATTATTAATATAATTGTTAATATATGAAATTGTCACTTTTGTACTTTTTGGATTTGATAAATTGTTTAAATTTTGGGCTTAATAAATAAGGCAGAAATTGAAAAAAAACTAATTCATCTTTAAAAGTTAGCATTCAATGACCTAGAATGCTTTAATATGTAGAAATTGTATATAATTGTGAATCAAAAACTTTTTATATTATATAGAAGATTATAGATTATTAATATAATTGTTAATGTATGAAATTATAACTTTAGTACTTTTTGGATTTGAGAAATTATTTAAATTTTGGGCTAAAAAATAAGGCATGAAATGAAAAAAAAAACTAACTCATATTTAAAAGTTAGCATTCAATGACCTAGAATGCTAACTTTTAAATATATATAGATGGTTATTTTTCATGCTTAATAGAAATATAAATTGAACTACGTTGAAAATTTAACGTGAAGATATAAGAGTTATAAAACGATATGAAAATGAGGACTTTTTAATTGATTAATATGTATTAATTGTATATACATGTGAATCAAAATCTTTGTATATTATATAAAAGATTATATATTATTAATATAATTGTTAATATATGAAATTGTCACTTTAGTACTTTTTGGATTTGAGAAATTATTTAAATTTTGGCCTAAATAAATAAGGCATGAAATGAAAAAAAAACTATTTCATCTTTAAAAGTTAGCATTCAATGACCTAGAATGCTTTAATATGTAGAAATTGTATATAATTGTGAATCAAAAACTTTTTATATTATATAGAAGATTATATATTATTAATATAATTGTTAATATATGAAATTGTAACTTTAGTACATTTTGGATTTGAGAAATTGTTTAAATTTTGGGCTAAAAAAATAAGGCATGAAATGAAAAAAAAAACTAACTCATATTTAAAAATTAGCATTCAATGACCTAGAATGCTAACTTTTAAATATATATATAGATATAGATGGTTGTTTTTCATGCTTAATAGAAATATAAATTGAACTACGTTGAAAATTTAACGTGAAGATATAAGAGTTATAAAACGATATGAAAATGAGGACTTTTTAGTTGATTAATATATAGTTATTGTATATACATGTGAATCAAAAACTTTGTATATTATATAGAAGATTATAGATTATTACTATATGAAATTGTCACTTTAGTACTTTTTGGATTTGAGAACTTGTTTAAATTTTGGGCTAAATAAATAAGGCATGAAATTAAAAAAAAAAACTAATTCATATTTAAATGTTAGCATTCAATGACCTAGAATACTAACTTTTAAATATATATATAGATGGTTGTTTTTCATGCTTAATAGAAATTTAAATTGAACTACGTTGAAAATTTAACGTGAAGATATAAGAGTTATAAAACGATATGAAAATGAGGAATTTTTAATTGATTAATATGTAGTAATTGTATATACATGTGAATCAAAAACTTTGTATATTATATAGAAGATTATAGATTATTAATATATGAAATTATCACTTTAGTACTTTTTCGATTTGAGAAATTGTTTAAATTTTGGGCTAAATAAATAAGGAATGAAATGAAAAAAAACTAATTCATCTTGAAAAGTTAGCATTCAAAAACTTTGTATATTAAATAGAAGATTATAGATTATTAATATAATTGTTAATATATGAAATTGTCATTTTAGTACTTTTTGGATTTGATAAATTGTTTAAATTTTGGGCTAAATAAATAAGGCATGAAATTGAAAAAAAAAACTAATTCATCTTTAAAAGTTAGCATTCAATGACCTAGTATGCTTTAATATGTAGAAATTGTATATAATTGTGAATCAAAAACTTTTTATATTATATAGAATATTATAGATTATTAATATATGAAATTCTAACTTTAGTACTTTTTGGATTTGAGAAATTGTTTAAATTTTGGGCTAAAAAATTAAGGCATGAAATGAAAAAAAAACTAACTCATATTTAAAAGTTAGCATTCAATGACCTAGAATGCTAACTTTTAAATATCTATAGATGATTGTTTTTCATGCTTAATAGAAATATAAATTGAACTATGTTGAAAATTTAACTTGAAGATATAAGAGTTATAAAACGATATGAAAATGAGGACTTTTTAATTGATTAATATATAGTAATTGTATATACATGTGAATCAAAGACTTTGTATATTATATAGAAGATTATAGATTATTAATATATGAAATTGTCACTTTAGTACTTTTTGGATTTGAGAAATTGTTTAAATTTTGGGCTAAATAAATAAGGCATGAAATGAAAAAAAAACTAATTCATCTTGAAAAGTTAGCATTCAATGACCTAGAATACTTTAATATGTAGAAATTGTATATAATTCTGAAACAAAAACTGTTTATATTATATAGAAGATTATAGATTATTAATATAATTGTTAATATATGAAATTGTAACTTTAGTGCTTTTTGGATTTTAGAAATTGTTTAAATTTTGGGCTAAAAAAATAAGGCATGAAATGAAAAAAAAACTAACTCATATTTAAAAGTTAGAATTCAATGACCTAGAATGCTAACTTTTAAATATCTATAGATGGTTGTTTTTCATGCTTAATAGAAATATAAATTGAACCTCGTTGAAAATTAAACGTGAAGATATAAGAGTTATAAAACGATATGAAAATGAGGACTTTTTAATTGATTAATATGTAGTAATTATATATACATGTGAATCAAAAACTTTGTATATTATATAGAAGATTATAGATTATTAATATAATTGTTAATATATGAAATTGTCATTTTAGTACTTTTTGGATTTGATAAATTGTTTAAATTTTGGGCTAAATAAATAAGGCATGAAATTGAAAAAAAAAACTAATTCATCTTTAAAAGTTAGCATTGAATGACCTAGAATGCTTTAATATGTAGAAATTGTATATAATTGTGAATCAAAAACTTTTTATATTATATAGAAGATTATAGATTATTAATATAATTGTTAATATATGAAATTGTAACTTTAGTACTTTTTGGATTTGAGAAATTGTTTAAATTTTAGGCTAAAAAATAAGGCATGAAATGAAAAAAAAAAACTAACTCATATTTAAAAGTTAGCATTCAATGACCTAGAATGCTAACTTTTAAATATATATAGATGGTTGTTTTTCAATCTTAATAGAAATATAAATTGAACTACGTGGATCTGGAGTTTAGGGCATAAAACCCCTTCGGTCTTCTTGTTCAAAGGTGGTCGTTGCCTTCTTCCCGTGAACTGTTCGTTCTCCGCCGATGGGCACCACCTCCGAATCCTGCCGGTCACCACCTTCCTCCTTGGTTCGGGTCGCGACGAGCTGGTGCGAGCCGCGGAGAATGGTTGAGCGAGACCGTTGTCGCTGCTGTGCGTTCCGGCGAAGAGGAGCCGCGAGTCGCTGCTGTTGTTCGTGGCTATGCTGGTTCACCGGTGCGTGTGTAACACCCCGGGCCAGAGGTGCTACAGTGCCATAGTCCCGAAGGACTATAAGGCGGGTGAAATAAAAATTTGCAAAACATATCCCATACATAGTATATACCAAAAGCGACACAGCGGAAAAAACCTGTAAAACCTGTCCAGAGTTTGAAACCATAATCAATCTTAACATACAGAAAATACAACACTTTACAAACCAAAAACCAATACAACAAGTTCGACCACTTCAAGGTCCAAACCAAAACGACACATACAACCAAGTCAAAGTCCAAAACCAAAAGAGTAGAGCCCTCGACTTTAAACCGACGGTGATCAGGATCCTCCTTGCTGGCGCTAAATGTGCAAAGCCTGATTGACTGGGAGACCCGATACCCCAGCCAACCACGGCACGTAAACCGAGGTTGGTCAGTCTTTTGAAAGACTATGGCAAGATTCCTCAAGCCAAAACAGTTCAAAACACATACATATATCACCAATCAATTCACAACAACGACAACACGCCACACAATATATAATATCATAACTATACTTAATCATATCAACCAACCAATGCCAACCACACATCAAAACATATACACACACTATCACATACCATTCATTACACATCCTTATCCAACTCTTCACTATACTAACCTCAATCAATCCATCCTCAAACTCATCACAAGCATAAACGAATAAAACGATCCAATCCAACTTCACTGACACGTCCAATCCATCCTTCTCTCTAATACTAATACTTCAATCAACAACTCTATGCACATACACATCTCTTACTACTGACTTACAACCAAAGCTAACCAATTATACTGAACTCACTACTACACTAACACAACAAAATCAATTAACCTTCACATCAACAAACACATAAGCATCAACGAGAATCATTACATAATACAATCATAACCAAAATAACGACCAATTCATACATTCAAACCCAACTCATGCATTTAATTTCAAACCATGTTAACCCACACCCTCAAGATGGGAAACCATCCTTCACACTCAATCCACACAACCGACCTTCATAATCCACTAGCTGTCACCAACAACCCCACCAACATAAATCCACATCACCATAGCTAAAATAGATAATATTTAACAAGTCAACTAGCCAACAATCAATATCCAACATAAAACCAATAACCAAACACACCGTCAATATCATCACACAACTACTTAATCAAGTACACAACTAATAATCAACACACAACCCATAACCGAGTACCCAACCAATAATCAAGTACACAACCACTATTCAACACACAACCAATATACACACACAACCAATAATCAACACACAATCCATAACCGAGCACACAACCAATATTCAACGCATAATCACTTAATCAAGTACTCAAGCAACCATTACACATAATTAACACATCACAACACCTCCGTCTCCACCACCACATCACCGGGTGGGACCATTCACAACATCTCCGTCTCAACCACCACATCACCGGGTGAGACAATTCACAACATCTCCGTCTCCACCACCACATCACTCGGTGAGACAATTCACAACATCTCCGTCTCAACCACCACATCACCGGGTGAGACAATTCACAACATCTCCGTCTCAACCACCACATCACCGGGTGAGACAATTCACAACATCTCCGTCTCAACCACCACATCACCGAGTGAGACAATTCACAACATATCCGTCTCCACCACCACATCTCTCGGTGAGACAATTCACAACACCAAACCAACTATCCATCACCATACCAACCAATCAAATAACACGACGACAGTCAAAATCACATAACCACACCTCATTACACATTATCACATATCATCACACACACATCATCACACATTATCACTTATCCTCACACACACATCATCACACAATATCACACATATATATATATTCACCCAAGTAACTTTAAAATCAGTAATCCTATCAAATCACATCAGTCCATCTACAACACGGGACAATTACTAATGTACCCACACATTCACACACACACAATCCAACACACGCACACACACATTCAATCCAACACACACATACGATCCATACACACACACACACACACACACACACACACACACACACACACACACACACACACACACACACACACACACACATTCAATCCAACACACCCACACGATCCAACACACACACACACACGTGTCAACAGACACTATCAACAACAATCAATCACATTTAGTCACAATTGACTACCACGTCAACATTTAATCAAATACAATACAAGACAAATCATATCACACGCACATACCCATATTCAACCAAGCAACGGTAAACTTAATTATGAAATAAACTGGGCATAATACAATTTATAAAAATATAAAGTTAGCAAGAATCCTCTTGCCTCAAGTCGAACCGCAACGACCCCAGAGGTCTCCAAACCACTCGAACGAACCTTGTTGTCAACCACTGTCCTCGCCGGAATTGAGCACCACGTCGCCGGAATCGCTGCAGAACAGCAACAGCACGCAGCAGATCATCAACAGCGTCTCCGACTTGTAAAAATTCGTTCTCCCTGCTCAGGACTCCGAATGCGATGATTCCAACTCGAGGAGTTATATATACGAGTCTAGTTTACCTCCTCAAAATTTCAGACCAAAAGAATAAGTGAGCAAAACGTTATTACCATTCTCCTGAGATGTCGCAAACGGGGCAACAAACATCAGCGGACAGCAGAGGAGACGGACGAACGGCGGCGGTCCGGTCTGGGTCGAGCTCGCCGGAGGGAGAGCGACTTCGGGTGGGCACAGGGGAGGGAGTCGGAATCGCCGGGGAAGAGAAGGGAGCAGCTGCTCGGTTGAAGAATCGCACGGGAGAGAGAGAGACCACCGAGGGAGAGAAATCAACCACAAGGGATTTTATCCCCAAATTTCTCATTTTTTTCCCTTTTAACAAAACCCATAATTAATTTACCAAAATACCATTACCCACTTATTTGGGGTATTTCATTCTCCCCTCCTTATAAGAGTTTCGTCCTCGAAACTAAGATCAAACATGTTCGGATAACTGCCTCGCATAACTGACTCCAGAATGAACAGGACTTGTCGAAGAATGACCTTCCTTGAGAATCAACTCTCTGATCTCTTTATCTGCCAACACACATAACCGATTCTGAAATCACAATACTCCATCCTCATAAACAAGAATTCCTGCACTCTTCCCTGAGCAATCTCACTGCATACTTCACTCAACATTTCATTTCATTCAACTGCGTCCGCTCTTTCCCGAACCAATTTCAACTTCACCCTTCATCAACTCTTGTTGCAATCCCGGCTGAACTATCTGACAAGCAACCACATGCTCGAGAGTCGACTTCCTACACAAAGCATCAGCAACCATGGTACCCCTTTCTGATTGATACACAATATCTTTTCCATAATCCTCAATCGCTTCTGCCAACCATCTGTATCTCATGTTCAACTCTCTCTTATACAATTTGAGCTATCGAAAAACATATGCAAAGACCTTTCCATTCTGCATCAAAACGCAACCCAAACCTTGCCTAGACACATCACTGAAGAGAACAACCATTTCTGTTCCCTGCGGTATAACCAACACTGACACACTAATCAAACACTTCCTGAGTTCTTTGAAACTCTTTCCTGACATAACCTGTCCCATTCAAAATTCTCAGTCATACACAGATAACCGACATAACCTTTCCTTAACAATTTTACAGCTGTCGCCGCACAACAATTCTGTCAGAGTAATTAGGATCATAACCCTCAAACACGTGCACTAAACCCTTATCTGTTGTTACAATAACTATCGTCTTCCTGCAGTCATACGCACATTCTGTTCCTCAACTCAGCCGAACCCATTGTCGAAAAAATCCTACTTTTTCAGATTTAACTGAGTTCTCTGTTCCTTACTACCTCAAGCATCAATAATCTGATCAAAAACATCTATAGCAGTTTCCATAATCAAACACTCATCAACACTGCTCAATGGTTGCACAGCTGAGTCTCACCATCGAGATTCCAACTCGGAACACAACCATATCTGAAAGCGCTCTAACTGCCTTCTCATTCTTGACAACTATAGCAGCATACAACTTCTTCATACTCTATCATCAGTTACCAGACTCAACCTCTTGACGATAAGCCCAACGGCCTCATCCTCTACCATACTCATACCTTTTCAATCTCTAGCACGTCCCACTTACCAGGGAACGCACCATTTAAATTTACTTAACAATATTAATCATCGCATATGAAATTAATCATCAATACTCAACATATAAACATTAGCATAAAACATCACAAACAACCAATACTTACTTACCAACACAACTCACTACAGGTTGACAGCAAGGGTTCCTGATCACACGATCGTCCACAACCACAACGTATAGAAATTCTCAAGTTGAAAACTCGGAAAGAACACATTTTTGAAGAGAAAGCTCTGATACCAACTTCTGTAACACCCCGAGCCAGAGGTGCTACAGTGCCATAGTCCCGAAGGACTATAAGGCAGGTGAAATAAAAATTTGCAAAACATATCCCATACATAGTATATACCAAAAGCGACACAGCGGAAAAAACCTGTAAAACCTTTCCAGAGTTTGAAACCATAATCAATCTTAACATACAGAAAATACAACACTTTACAAACCAAAAACCAATACAACAAGTTCGACCACTTCAAGGTCCAAACCAAAACGACACATACAACCAAGTCAAAGTCCAAAACCAAAAGAGTAGAGCCCTCGACTCTAAACCGACGGTGATCAGGA
Organism: Rheum nobile; assembly: GCA_027886185.1. Classification (NCBI taxonomy): domain Eukaryota; kingdom Viridiplantae; phylum Streptophyta; class Magnoliopsida; order Caryophyllales; family Polygonaceae; genus Rheum; species Rheum nobile. Next base: position 80,214 of record WOAB01000439.1, read on the forward strand.
TCCTCCTTGCTGGCGCTAAATCTGCAAAGCCTGATTGACTGAGAGACCCGATACCCCAGCCAACCACGGCACGTAAACCGAGGTTGGTCAGTCTTTTGAAAGACTATGGCAAGATTCCTCAAGCCAAAACAGTTCAAAACACATACATATATCACCAATCAATTCACAACAACGACAACACGCCACACAATATATAATATCATAACTATACTTAATCATATCAACCAACCAATGCCAACCACACATCAAAACATATACACACACTATCACATACCATTCATTACACATCCTTATCCAACTCTTCACTATACTAACCTCAATCAATCCATCCTCAAACTCATCACAAGCATAAACGAATAAAACGATCCAATCCAACTTCACTGACACGTCCAATCCATCCTTCTCTCTAATACTAATACCTCAATCAACAACTCTATGCACATACACATCTCTTACTACTGACTTACAACCAAAGCTAACCAATTATACTGAACTCACTACTACACTAACACAACAAAATCAATTAACCTTCACATCAACAAACACATAAGCATCAACGAGAATCATTACATAATACAATCATAACCAAAATAACGACCAATTCATACATTCAAACCCAACTCATGCATTTAATTTCAAACCATGTTAACCCACACCCTCAAGATGGGAAACCATCCTTCACACTCAATCCACACAACCGACCTTCATAATCCACTAGCTGTCACCAACAACCCCACCAACATAAATCCACATCACCATAGCTAAAATAGATAATATTTAACAAGTCACTAGCCAACAATCAATATCCAATATAAAACCAATAACCAAACACACCGTCAATATCATCACACAACTACTTAATCAAGTACACAACTAATAATCAACACACAACCCATAACCGAGCACCCAACCAATAATCAAGTACACAACCACTATTCAACACACAACCAATAATCAACACACAATCCATAACCGAGCACACAACCAATATTCAACGCATAATCACTTAATCAAGTACTCAAGCAACCATTACACATAATTAACACATCACCGGGTGGGACCATTCACAACATCTCCGTCTCAACCACCACATCACCGGGTGAGACAATTCACAACATATCCGTCTCCACCACCACATCACTCGATGAGACAATTCACAACATTTCCGTCTCAACCACCACATCACCGAGTGAGACAATTCACAACATCTCCGTCTCAACCACCACATCACCGGGTGAGACAATTCACAACATCTCCGTCTCAACCACCACATCACCGGGTGAGACAATTCACAACATCTCCGTCTCCACCACCACATCTCTCGGTGAGACAATTCACAACACCAAACCAACTATCCATCACCATACCAACCAATCAAATAACACGACGACAGTCAAAATCACATAACCACACCTCATCACACATTATCACATATCATCACACACACATCATCACACATTATCACTTATCCTCACACACACATCATCACACAATATCACACATATATATATATTCACCCAAGTAACTTTAAAATCAATAATCCTACCAAACCACATCAGTCCATCTACAACACGGGACAATTACTAATGTACCCACACATTCACACACACACAATCCAACACACACATACGATCCATACAAACACACACACACACACACACACATTCAATCCAACACACCCACACGATCCAACACACACACACGTGTCAACAGACACTATCAACAACAATCAATCACATTTAGTCACAATTGACTACCACGTCAACATTTAATCAAATACGATACAAGACAAATCATATCACACGCACATACCCATATTCAACCAAGCAACGGTAAACTTAATTATGAAATAAACTGGGCATAACACAATTTATAAAAATATAAAGTTAGCAAGAATCCTCTTGCCTCAAGTCGAACCGCAACGACCCCAGAGGTCTCCAAACCACTCGAACGAACCTTGTTGTCAACCACTGTCCTCGCCGGAATTGAGCACCACGTCGCCGGAATCGCTGCAGAACTTCAGCAGAACAGCAACAGCACGCAGCAGATCATCAACAGCGGCTCCGACTTGTAAAAATTCGTTCTCCCTGCTCAGGACTCCGAATGCGATGATTCCAACTCGAGGAGTTAGATATACGAGTCTAGTTTACCTCCTCAAAATTTCATACCAAAGGAATAAGTGAGCAAAACGTTATTACCATTCTCCTGAGATGTCGCAGACGGGGCAACAAACATCAGCGGACAGCAGAGGAGACGGACGAACGGCGGCGGTCCGGTCTGGGTCGAGCTCGCCGGAGGGAGAGCGACTTCGGGTGGGCACAGGGGAGGGAGTCGGAATCGCCGGGGAAGAGAAGGGAGCAGCTGCTCGGTTGAAGAATCGCACGGGAGAGAGAGAGACCACCGAGGGAGAGAAATCAACCACAAGAGATTTTATCCCCAAATTTCTCATTTTTTTCCTTTTAACAAAACCCATAATTAATTTACCAAAATGCCATTACCCACTTATTTGGGGTATTTCAGCGTGAAGCCACGGTGGAGCTGCTGAGTCGAGCCACCGAAGAGGCGAGCAGAACCTCTGTTGAACCGCGACGAGCTGCTGCACAGATCCGGATCCGCTGCTGTCCACTGCTGTTCTGTTGCCCCGTCTGCGACGTCTCAGGAGAATGGTAATAACTGTTTGCTCACTCATTATTTTGGTCTGAAATTTTGAGGAAGTAAACTAGACTCGTAGATCTAACTCCTCGAGTTGGAATCATCGCATTTGGAGTCCTGAGCAGGGAGAACGAATTTTTACAAGTCGGAGCCGCTGTTGGTGTTCTGCTGCGTGTTGTTGCAGTTATGCTGCTGTCCGCTGTGTTGCGCTGGTGTGGCTGTTGAGTTCCGGCGTCGAGAAGCCTCCCCGGTGACTACCGTTGGTTGTCGACAAGGTAAGCTTATGGGTTAATTTCGAATTGATGTTGTGTTGTTCGAATTGATGTTGTGTTGTTCGAATTGATGTTGAATTGTTCTTCGTGGATAGTGGAAGAGGAAAGTGTGTGACCGTATTGTTGAATTTGAGCTTTGGTTGAATTGTGTGGGGTTTGCTTGATTGGAATTTTTAAGGAATGATTTTAGGGTTTGAAATTGGGGGTTTGTTAATAGTGGCTTGGTATGAGTATTTAACGCCAGGGTTTTGCTCGGATTGATTTCGCAGGTTCGTTCGAGTTGGTTGGAGATCTGGGGTCGTTGTGGTCGCGTTTGAGGCAAGATAAATCTTGCTAACCCTTCGTATATTTTATAAAATTACTTTTGTCTCTATATTGATTCACTAATTGATTTAACCTTGTCTGAGTAAATTAAATTGGGTTATTAGTTGTGAAATTCTTGGTTGAATATGTGTTTTGTTATTGGTCTTGTGCTGGGCTATTGTTGGCCATTGGTTGTGGAATTACTTGGTTAAATGTGTGTATATGTTAGTATTTGTCTCGTGTGGAATATTGATTGAGTGCTTGGATATTGGTCTTATGATTGAAGATCGGTTGTGTATTTTTTGTTATTAGTTATATGCTGAGTTATTGGTTTTGGGTTGAACCCGGTCGAATGTGTTGGTTGTTGTTGCCTGGTGTTATGATTGATTGGATGTAATGTGGATTGATTGTTGTGGATTGATTGTGGTTGATTGATTGTGGTGGATTGATTGTTATGGATTGAATGTTGTGAATTGATTGGATCACTTGACTATAAAGTGGCTTGGTTGAAATGTGTGATCATGTGTGATGATGTGACTTTGATTGTCGTTTGTGTAGTGTTGATTTGGTGTCAGTGTGGTGATGGATAGTTGGTTTTGGATGATGAATTGTCTCACCCGGTGATGCGGTGGTGGAGACGGAGATGTTGTGAATTGTCTCACCTGGTGATGTGAAGGTGTAGACGGAGGTATTGTGAATTGTCTCACCCGGTGATGTGGAGGTGTAGATGGAGGTATTGTGAAATTGTCTCACCCGGTGATGTGGTGGTGTAGACGGAGGTATTGTGAATTTGTCTCACCCGGTGATGCGGTGGTGTAGACGGAGGTATTGTGAATTGTCTCACCCGGTGATGTGGTGGTGTAGACGGAGGTATTGTGAATTTGTCTCACCCGGTGATGCGGTGGTGTAGACGGAGGTATTGTGAATTGTCTCACCCGGTGATGCGGTGGTGTAGACGGAGGTTGGTTTGGAGGGTTGTTGGTTGTGTGTTGAGTATGTATTGAATGTTGGTTGCATACCTGATTTAGTGGTTTTGTGTTGAATAGTAGTTGTGTACTTGAATATTGGTTGTGTGTGTATATTGGTTGTGTGTTAAATAGTGGTTGTATACTTGATTATTGGTTGTGTTGAATATTGGCTGTGTGTTGAATTATTGATTGCGTGTTGAATATTGGTTGTGTGCTCAATTATGGGTTACAATTGGTTGATTGTTGTGATATCTATTATGTGTTAAATGTTGGTTGTGTACCTGAATACGTGGTTTTGTGATTAATGTTGATTATGTACTTGATTAAGTGGTTGTGTTGGTAATTTGGTTGTATGTTTGATAATTGGTTTATGTTGGACGTTGATTGTTATTAGTTGTGGTTGTGGGTCATTGTTGGCCATTGGTTGTGGTTGTGAATTTACGTGTGTTATAGTTGTTGATTGTAACTAGTTATGGTTGTGAATCTCTGTTGATGTGGATGCTGGTAGTAGCTAGTTACGGATAGAGGGGTACTTTGAGTTTATGGAATGGTTAAGTGGATGTTGTGGAGGTTGGTTTCCCATCTTGAGGGTGTGGGCCAACATAGGTTTGAGTTGCAGTCTAGGTTAACGAACAGGCGGCACCAGGAGGGTGGCTGGCCTGGATCGTTGTTTTGTTATGTTGGTATTATGTGATGATTGTCTCGTTGATGCTTATGTGTTTGTTGATGTGAAGGTTATTTGAAATTGTTGTGTTAGTGCGGTAGTGAGTTCAGTATAATTGGTTAGCTTTGGTTGTAAGTCAGTAGTAAGAGATGTGTATGTGCATAGAGTTGTTGATTGAGGTATTAGTAATAGAGAGAAGGATGGATTGGACGTGTCAGTGAAGTTGGATTGGATCGTTTTATTCGTTTATGCTTGTGATGAGATTGAGGTTGGATTGAAAGAGGTTAGTATAGTGTAGAGTTGGATAAGTATGGGTACTTGATCGGTTATGTGATAGTGTGTGTTTATGTTTTGTGTTTTGACGTGTGATTGGATGGTTGGTATGAGAATGATTAAGTATAGTTGATATTATGATATAGGTATATATATTGTGTGGCATGTTGTTGCTTGGTATGAGTTGTTGATATGTTAAAGCTGTGTTTTTAACTGTTTTGGCTTGAGGAGTCTTGCCATAGTCTTTCACGAGACTGACCAACTGCGGTTTACGTGCCGTGGTTAGCTAGGGTATCGGGTCCCTCAGTCAATCAGGCTTTTCAGGTTCAGCGCCAGCAAGAAGGTTCCTGATCATCGTCGGTTTTGGAGTCGAGAACTCTACTCTTTTGGTTTGGACTTGACTTGTTGCATGTGTCGTTTTGGTTTCGGACTTTGAATGGTCGTATTTGTTGTATTGGTTTTGGTTTTTGGTTTTTGGTTTGTAAATGGTTGTATTTCAGTATGTTAAGTTGTTGGTGGTTTCAAACTCTGGACAAGTTTTACAGGTTTTCCGCTGTGCTGCTTTTGATATTATATATATGGGTTATGTTTTGCATTTTTTCTTTTCACCCGCCTTATAATCCTTCCGGATTATGGCACTGTAGCACCACTGGCCTGGGGGTGTTACAATGAAAATGAGGACTTTTTAATTGATTAATATGTAGTAATTGTATATACATGTGAATCAAAAACTTTGTATATTATATAGAAGATTATAGATTATTAATATAATTGTTAATATATGAAATTGTCACTTTAGTATTTTTTGGATTGGAGAAATTGTTTAAATTTTGGGCTAAATAAATAAGGCATGAAATGAAAAAAAAACCAATTCATCTTGAAAAGTTAGCATTCAATGACCTAGAATACTTTAATATGTAGAAATTGTATATAATTGTGAATCAAAAACTTTTTATATTATATAGAAGATTATTGATTATTAATATAATTGTTAATATATGAAATTGTAACTTTAGTACTTTTTGGATTTGAGAAATTGTTTAAATTTTGGGCTAAAAAAATAAGGCATGAAATGAAAAAAAAACTAACTCATATTTAAAAGTTAGCATTCAATGACCTAGAATGCTAACTTTTAAATATATATAGATGGTTGTTTTTCATGCTTAATAGAAATATAAATTGAACTACGTTGAAAATTTAACGTGAAGATATAAGAGTTATAAAACGATATGAAAATGAGGACTTTTTAATTGATTAATATGTAGTAATTGTATATACATGTGAATCAAAAACTTTGTATATTATATAGAAGATTATAGATTATTAATATATGAAATTATCACTTTAGTACTTTTTGGATTTGAGATATTGTTTAAATTTTGGGCTAAATAAATAAGGCATGAAATGAAAAAAAAAAACTAATTCATCTTGAAAAGTTAGCATTCAATGACCTAGAATACTTTAATATGTAGAAATTGAAATACCCCAAATAAGTTGATAATGGCAAAAGGGTAAATTAATTATGGGTTTTGCTTAAAAGGGGAGAAATGGAATTTGGGATTAAAATTCCTAAACTTTCGGTCCCTAAACTTTTTATATTATATAGAAGATTATTGATTATTAATATAATTGTTAATATATGAAATTGTAACTTTAGTACTTTTTGGATTTGAGAAATTGTTTAAATTTTGGGCTAAAAAAATAAGGCATGAAATGAAAAAAAAACTAACTCATATTTAAAAGTTAGCATTCAATGACCTAGAATGCTAACTTTTAAATATATATAGATGGTTGTTTTTCATGCTTAATAGAAATATAAATTGAACTACGTTGAAAATTTAACGTGAAGATATAAGAGTTATAAAACGATATGAAAATGATGACTTTTTAATTGATTAATATGTAGTAATTGTATATACATGTGAATCAAAAACTTTGTATATTATATAGAAGATTATAGATTATTAATATATGAAATTGTCACTTTAGTACTTTTTGGATTTGAGATATTGTTTAAATTTTGAGCTAAATAAATAAGGCATGAAATGAAAAAAAAAACTAATTCATCTTGAAAAGTTAGTATTCAATGACCTAGAATACTTTAATATGTAGAAATTGTATATAATTGTGAATCAAAAACTTTTTATATTATATAGAAATTATAGATTATTAATATAATTGTTAATATATGAAATTGTAACTTTAGTACTTTTTGTATTTGAGAAATTGTTTAAATTTTGGGCTAAAAAAATAAGGCATGAAATGAAAAAAAAAACTAACTCATATTTATAAGTTAGCATTCAATGACCTAGAATGCTAACTTGTAAATATATATATATGGTTGTTTTTCATCCTTAATAGAAATATAAATTGAACTACGTTGAAAATTTAACGTGAAGATATAAGAGTTATAAAACGATATGAAAATGAGGACTTTTTAATTGATTTGAAATACCCCAAGGGTTATAATTATGGCAAAATGGTAAATAAAATTTTTGGACCCCTTAAAAAATCAAAAGGGGGAAAAGAAATCAGAAATTGGGGCATAAAACCCCCTTCGGTCTTCTTCGTTCAGAGCGACCTTGCCTTCTTCTCCATGTGAGCTGCTCGTTCCCGCCGATGGACACCACCTCTGAATCCTGCCGGTCGCCACCTTCCCTCCTTGGTTCGGGTCGCGACGATTGCTTCACAGTTTTGGCGAATAATCTTTTTCCACGTCAAACTTTTGAAAACATTTTCGAACGTAAATGCTCTAATACCAACTTCTGTAACACCCCGGACCAGAGGTGCTACAGTGCCATAGCCCCGAAGGACTATAAGGCGGTTTCTTTCAAGGAAAGAAATTTAAAGCTCTCCCAAATTCACAAAAGTCATCAATATTAAAATCACTGCTCAAGTTTTAAAACAACACTTATCCTGTCAACCAGTTTCATACATCAATTTATATCCAAAACAACGGAAGCGAATACAAAAATTTCAAATCTGATGCAAAACTAAATCTTTCACTGTGAAGACACATCTGTGATCCATAACCCTCTTGTTGCTGCAAACCTGTAAAGCCTGATTGACTGGGGGACCCGATATCCCAGCCAACCGTGACACGTAAACCGAAGTTGGTCAGTCTCTCGAAAGACTGGCAAAACTCCTCAAGCTAAAACAGTTCAAAACACATACATATATCACCAATCAACGCACAACAACGACAACACGCCACACAATATATATACATATATATATAATATCATAACTATACTTAATCATATCAACCGACCAATACCAACCACACGTCAAAACATATACACACACTATCACATACTATTCATTACTCATCCTTATCCAACTCTTCACTATACTAACCTCAATCAATCCATCCTCAATCTCATCACCAGCATAAACAAATAAAACGATCCAATCTAACTTTCGCATCAACAATCACTTAAGAATAAGCAAGACAATCATCACATTATATAAACATAACAAAAATAACAACCCAGGCCAGCCACCCTTCCGGTGCCACCGGTTCGTTAACATAGACCGCAACTCATACATTCAAACCCAACCCATGTTGGCCCACACCCTCAAGATGGGAAACCAACCTTCGCAACATCCACTTAACCATCTTCATAAACTCAATGCACCCCTCTATCCGTAACTAGCTACTACCAGTATCCACATCAACAGAGATTCACAACCTTGACTGGTTACAATCAACAACTATAACACAAGAAATTTCACAACCATAACCAATGGCCAATGATGACCCACAACCACAACTGATAACAGTCAGCATCCAATACAACCAATTATCAATCACACAACCAAAATTACCAACACAACCATTTAATCAAGTACATAATCAACATTCATCACATAGCCACTTATTCAGGTACACAACCAACATTTAACACATAATAGATATCACAATAATCAACCAACAAATACACATAATTAACCCATCATAACACCTCCGTCTTCACCTCCAATTCATTCCAATTCAACCTCCAATCCATTCCAACCCTTGGCCCTTAACAACGTAGGCGTAAACCCTACGCGGTTTGTTGAGGCTATCATCACCTGGCCCTAAATCCTAACTTCCAATTCAATTTCAACCCTTGGCCCTTAACGACGTAGGCGTATACCTACCCTACGCGGTTTGGTGATGAAATACCCCAAATAAGTTGATAATGGCAAAGTGGTAAATTAATTATGGGATTTTGATAAAAGGGGGAGAAATGGAATTTTGGGAAAAAAAATCCCTAAAACACGTTTGGGTCTCTCTCTCTCTCTCTCTCTCTCTCTCTCTCTCTCTCTCTCTCTCTCTCTCTCTCTCTCTCTCTCCCGGTTGTCTCTCTCGTGGGTTCAGCTCGCCCTTCTCGAATCCGGTCTCTCTCTTCGTGCCCAGCCGAGTAGCTCCTTCTCCGGCGAACCGACCCGGACACCGCGCGGCTGTTCTTCTTCCTCCTCCTCTGCGTGGAGCCGCCGGTGGTTGTGCTATTCGTGCTGCTTCTGTTGCTGCGTTTTGCTGCTGGTGTTGTGCTTGCTGCTGCTGTTGCACCTTCCCGGCGACGTGAAGCTCAGTCCCGATGAAGAAGGCGAGTTGTTGGGGAGACGAACAGTGGTTGCGCGAGCTGCGAGCCACCACTGTTGGAACGAGACCGCAAGGAGCAGCTGCAGATCCGCCGCTGGTGCTTCTTCTCCGGTGCCGAGAAGCCCGGTCCTGGCGTCGGAAGTTAGGTCGACGATGAGGTAAGAGCGGGTCCTCGATTCGTAAGATTTTTGGGCTTCAATTTCTGTTGAAATGGGTGAACGGATTTGCTGAAATTCAAGGGGGTATTTGACAGAAATTAAATGGTTGGATTAGTTTTGATTGTTTGCTGAATTCGGGAGTTGATTTTGAGCTGGGGTAATTATTTGGTGTGATTTGATAAATTTTGGTGAGTTATATGTGGGGGATTTGGACTGAAATTGTTGGATGGGCAGTGTATGATTTGAAAGTAATTTGGATTTGGGGTTGAATTTGGGTATGATTTGCTTAATTAATTAAGGGTTTGATTTTTGGGTTTAAATTGGGGGTTTGATGGTTGTGGATTGGTATGAGTTAATTAACGCCAGGGTTTTGCTCGGATTGATTTCGCAGGTTCGTTCGAGTGGTTTGGAGACCTCTGGGGTCGTTGCGGTTCGACTTGAGGCAAGAGGATTCTTGCTAACTTTATATTTTTTTATAAATTGTTTTATGCCCAATTTATTTCATAATTAAGTTTACCGTTGCTTGGTTGAATATGGGTATGTGCGTGTGATATGATTTGTCTTGTATCGTATTTGATTAAATGTTGACGTGGTAGTCAATTGTGACTAAATGTGATCGATTGTTGTTGATAGTGTCTGTTGACACGTGTGGGTGTGTTGGATTGAATGTGTGTGTGTGTGTGTGTGTGTGGATCGTATGTGTGTGTTGGATTGAATGTGTGTGTGTGTTTTAGTAATTGTTTCTTGTCGGATATTGGTTGATTACTGGCTATTGGTTTTGTTGTTAGATATTAGTTGTTTGTTGGACATTGGTTTGTTATTGGTTTATGTTGGATCATTATGCGGTTGTTGTTGGTTGTAGCTGTTGGTTGCCGTTGATTGTCGGTTAGTTGATGGTTGTGTTGATCTATTATTGTGAATTGAGTGTGTGAATAATTGTTGGTTTGTTGGCAGATGTCCGTTGTGTGTTTTGTTGTTAGTTATGTGATGGGTTATTGGTTTTGAGTTGAACCGGGTTGAATGTGTTGGTTGTTGTTGCCTGGTATTATTATTGATTGATTGTGGTGGATTGATTATTATGGATTGATTGTTGTGGATGGATTGGATCACTTGACTATATAATTGCTTGGTTGAAATGTGTGATGATGTGTGATGAGGTGTGGTTATGTGATTTTGATTGTCGTTTGTGTTTGATTTGGTGTCGGTGTGGTGATGGATAGTTGGTTTCGGATGATGAATTGTCTCACCCGGTGATGTGGTGGTGTAGACGGAGGTATTGTGAATTGTCTCACCCGGTGATGTGGTGGTGTAGACGGAGGTATTGTGAATTGTCTCACCCGGTGATGTGGTGGTGTAGACGGAGGTATTGTGAATTGTCTCACCCAGTGATGTGGTGGTGTAGACGGAGGTATTGTGAATTGTCTCACCCGGTGATGTGGTGGTGGAGACGGAGGTTGGATTGGAGGGTAGGCGGTTGTGTGTTGATTATGTATTGAATGTTGGTTGCATACCTGATTAAGTGGTTTTGTGTTGGATGTTGGTTGCGTACCTGATTAAAGTGGTTTCGTGATGATGATTGTTGTCGTTTGATTTAGTGGTTGTGTTGGTAAATATTGATGTGTGTTTAGTTATTGGTTTTATGTTAAATATTGATTGTTGGCTAGTTGACTTGTTGTCAAATGTTGGTTATTGTAGTTAGTTGTGATATGATCTGTTGGTATGATTGTTGGTGGTAACTAGTTGCAGGAAGATGGTTATGTTGATTAAGTGTGGAGGTTGGTTTCCCATCTTGAGGGTGTAGGCCAACAAGGATTGAATTTGAGTGTATGAGTTACAGTCAATGTTAACGAACAGGCGGCACCAGAAGGGTGGCTGGCCTGGGTCGTTATTTTCTTTATGTTTATATGTGATGATTATCTCGTTGATGCTTATGTGTTTGTGGATGTGCAGGTTAATTGAATTTGTTGTGTAGTGCAGTAGTGAGTTCAGTCTTATTGGTTAGCTTTGGTTGTAAGTCCGTAGTAAGAGATGTGTATGTGCATAAAGTTGTTGATTGAGGTATTAGTAATAGAGAGAAGGATGGATTGGACGTGTCAGTGAAGTTGGATTGGATCGTTTTATTCGTTTATGCTTGTGATGAGTTTGAGGATGGATTGATTGAGGTTAGTATAGTGAAGAGTTGGATAATGAATGGTATGTGATAGTGTGTGTATATGTTTTGACGTGTGGTTGGCATTGGTTGGTTGATATGATTAAGTATAGTTATGATATTATATATTGTGTGGCGTGATAGTGTAATGAATGGTATGTGATAGTGTGTGTATATGTTTTGACGTGTGGTTGGCATTGGTTGGTTGATATGATTAAGTATAGTTATGATATTATATATTGTGTGGCGTGTTGTCGTTGTTGTGAATTGATTGGTGATATATGTATGTGTTTTGAACTGTTTTGGCTTGAGGAATCTTGCCATAGTCTTTCAAAAGACTGACCAACTTCGGTTTACGTGCCGTAGTTGGCTGGAGTATCGGGTCCCCCAGTCAATCAGGCTTTGCAGATTTAGCGCCAGCAAGGAGGATCCTGATCACCGTCGGTTTTGGAGTCGAGAACTCTACTTTTGGTTTGAGACTTTGATTTAATTGTATGTATCGTTTTGGTTTTGGACCTTGAAGTGGTCGAACTTGTTGTATTGGCTTTTGACTTTTGGTCTTTGGTTGTTGGTTTCTGGTTTGTAAATTATAGTACTTTCTGTATGTTAAGTTGATTATGGTTTCAACTTTGGCCTGGTTTTACAGGTTTTTCCGCTGTGCTTCTTTTGGTATATATTATGTATGGGATATGTTTGCAAATTTTTATTTCACCCGCCTTATAGTCCTTCGAGACTATGGCACTGTAGCACCTCTGGCCCGGGGTGTTACAGAATTGGTATCAGAGATTTCTCTTCAAAAATGTATTATTTCCGAGTTTTCAACTTGGGAATTTTTATTCGTTGTGGTTGTGAACGATCGGGTGATCAGGAATCCTTGCTGTCAACCGTAGTGAGTTGCGTTGGTAAGTGTTGTTTGCGATGTTTTGTGCTAATGTTTGATATATTTATATGTGATGTTTAGAGTTGTTAAATTATAATTATGGTGTGTTCCCTGGTAAGTGGGACGTGCTAGAGGTTTAAGGAGTATGAGTGTGGTAGAAGATGAGGCCGTTGGGCTTGTCGTCAAGAGGTTGAGTCTGGTAGTTGATGAATCGGTATGAAGTTGTGGTATGTTGCTGTTATTGTTAAGGTTGAACAAGGCAGATTAAGCGCATTCAGATATGGTTGTGTTCCGAGGTGGAATCTCGATGGCAAGGCTCAGCTGTACGATCAGTGAGCAGTATGTTGATGAGTGATTGATTGTAGAGACTACTACAGATGATTTTGATTAGACTGTTGATATTGGGAGTAGTAAGAAACAGAGAACCCGGTCTGCATCTGAAAAAGTAGGATTTTTCGACAATGGGTTCGGCTGAGTTGAGGAACAGAATGTGCGTATGACTGCAGGAAGACGATAGTTATTGTAACAACAGATAAGGGTTTAGTGCACGTGTGTGAGGGTTATGATCCTAATTACTCTGACAGAATTGTTGTGCGGCGACAGCTGTAAAATTGTTAAGGAAAGGTTATGTCGGTTATCTGTGTATGATTGAGAATTTTGAATGGGACAGGTTATGTCAGGAAAGAGTTTCGAAGAACTCAGGAAGTGTTTGATTAGTGTGTCAGTGTTGGTTATACCGCAGGGAACATAAATGTTTGTTCTCTTCAGTGATGTGTCTAAGCAAGGTTTGGGTTGCGTTTTGATGCATAATGGAAAGGTCTTTGCATATGTTTTTCGACAGCTCAAATTGTATGAGAGAGAATTGATCATGAGACAAAAGTTTGTTGCTAGAAGTGATTGAGGATTATGGAAAAGATATTGTGTATCAATCAGAAAGGGGTACCGTGGTTGCTGATGCTTTGTGTAGGAAGTCGACTCTCGAGCATGTGGTTGCTTGACAGACAGTTCAGTCGGGATTGCAACAAGAGTTGGTGAATGGTGAAAGTGAAATTGATTTGGGAAAGAGAGAACACAGCTGAATGCGATGGAAGTTGAGTAAGATATGCATTGATATTGCTCAGAAAAGGGTGTTCGGATTTTTGTTCAGGAAGATGGAGTATTGTGATTTCAGATCGGTTATGTGTGTCAGTTGAGAAAGAGATTAGAGAATGGATTCTCAATGAAGGTTATTCTTCGGCAAGTCCTGTATATTCTGGAATCAGTTATGCGAGACAGTTATCCGAACCTGTTTGATCTAGTTTCGAGGACGAAACTCTTATAAGGAGGGGAGAATGAAATACCCCAAATAAGTTGATAATGGCAAAGTGGTAAATTAATTATGGGATTTTGATAAAAGGGGGAGAAATGGAATTTTGGGAAAAAAATCCCTAAAACACGTTTGGGTCTCTCTCTCTCTCTCTCCCGGTTGTCTCTCTCGTGGGTTCAGCTCGCCCTTCCCGAATCCGGTCTCTCTCTTCGTGCCCAGCCGAGTAGCTCCTTCTCCGGCGAACCGACCCGGACACCGCGCGGCTGTTCTTCTTCCTCCTCCTCTGCGTGGAGCCGCCGGTGGTTGTGCTGTTCGTGCTACTTCTGTTGCGGCGTTTTGCTGCTGGTGTTGTGCTCGCTGCTGCTGTTGCACCTTCCCGGCGACGTGAAGCTCGGTCCCGATGAAGAAGGCGGGCTATTGGGGAGACGAACAGTGGTTGCGCGAGCTGCGAGCCACCACTGTTGGAACGAGACCGCAAGGAGCAGCTGCAGATCCGCCGCTGGTGCTTCTTCTCCGGTGCCGAGAAGCCCGGTCCTGGCGTCGAAAGTTAGGTCGACGACGAGGTAAGAGCGGGTCCTCGATTCGTAAGATTTTTGGGCTTCAATTTCTGTTGAAATGGGTGAACGGATTTGCTGAAATTCAAGGGGGTATTTGACAGAAATTAAATGGTTGGATTAGTTTTGATTGTTTGTTGAATTCGGGAGTTGATTTTGAGCTTGGGTAATTATTTGGTGTGATTTGATAAATTTTGGTGAGTTATATGTGGGGGATTTGGACTAAAATTGTTGGATGGGCAGTGTATGATTTGAAAGTAATTTGGATTTGGGGTTGAATTTGGGTATGATTTGCTTAATTAATTAAGGGTTTGATTTTTGGGTTTAAATTGGGGGTTTGATGGTTGTGGATTGGTATGAGTTAATTAACGCCAGGGTTTTGCTCGGATTGATTTCGCAGGTTCGTTCGAGTGGTTTGGAGACCTATGGGGTCGTTGCGGTTCGACTTGAGGCAAGAGGATTCTTGCTAACTTTATATTTTTTTATAAATTGTTTTATGCCCAATTTATTTCATAATTAAGTTTACCGTTGCTTGGTTGAATATGGGTATGTGCGTGTGATATGATTTGTCTTGTATCGTATTTGATTAAATGTTGACGTGGTAGTCAATTGTGACTAAATGTGATCGATTGTTGTTGATAGTGTCTGTTGACACGTGTGGGTGTGTTGGATTGAATGTGTGTGTGTGTGTGTGTGTGGATCGTATGTGTGTGTTGGATTGAATGTGTGTGTGTGTTTTAGTAATTGTTTCTTGTCGGATATTGGTTGATTACTGGCTATTGGTTTTGTTGTTAGATATTAGTTGTTTGTTGGACATTGGTTTGTTATTGGTTTATGTTGGATCATTATGCGGTTGTTGTTGGTTGTAGCTGTTGGTTGCCGTTGATTGTCGGTTAGTTGATGGTTGTGTTGATCTATTATTGTGAATTGAGTGTGTGAATAATTGTTGGTTTGTTGGCAGATGTCCGTTGTGTGTTTTGTTGTTAGTTATGTGATGGGTTATTGGTTTTGAGTTGAACCGGGTTGAATGTGTTGGTTGTTGTTGCCTGGTATTATTATTGATTGATTGTGGTGGATTGATTATTATGGATTGATTGTTGTGGATGGATTGGATCACTTGACTATATAATTGCTTGGTTGAAATGTGTGATGATGTGTGATGAGGTGTGGTTATGTGATTTTGATTGTCGTTTGTGTTTGATTTGGTGTCGGTGTGGTGATGGATAGTTGGTTTCGGATGATGAATTGTCTCACCCGGTGATGTGGTGGTGTAGACGAAGGTATTGTGAATTGTCTCACCCAGTGATGTGGTGGTGTAGACGAAGGTATTGTGAATTGTCTCACCCGGTGATGTGGTGGTGTAGACGGAGGTATTGCGAATTGTCTCACCCGGTGATGTGGTGGTGGAGACGGAGGTTGGATTAGAGGGTTGGCGGTTGTGTGTTGATTATGTATTGAATGTTGGTTGCATACCTGATTAAGTGGTTTTGTGTTGGATGTTGGTTGCGTACCTGATTAAAGTGGTTTCGTGATGATGATTGTTGTCGTTTGATTTAGTGGTTGTGTTGGTAAATATTGACTGTGTGTTTAGTTATTGGTTTTATGTTAAATATTGATTGTTGGCTAGTTGACTTGTTGTCAAATGTTGGTTATTGTAGTTAGTTGTGATATGAATCTCTGTTGGTATGATTGTTGGTGGTAACTAGTTGCAGGAAGATGGTTATGTTGATTAAGTGTGGAGGTTGGTTTCCCATCTTGAGGGTGTGGGCCAACAAGGATTGAATTTGAGTGTATGAGTTACAGTCAATGTTAACGAACAGGCGGCACCAGAAGGTTGGCTGGCCTGGGTCGTTATTTTCTTTATGTTTATATGTGATGATTATCTCGTTGATGCTTATGTGTTTGTGGATGTGCAGGTTAATTGAATTTGTTGTGTAGTGCAGTAGTGAGTTCAGTCTTATTGGTTAGCTTTGGTTGTAAGTCAGTAGTAAGAGATGTATATGTGCATAAAGTTGTTGATTGAGGTATTAGTAATAGAGAGAAGGATGGATTGGACGTGTCAGTGAAGTTGGATTGGATCGTTTTATTCGTTTATGCTTGTGATGAGTTTGAGGATAGATTGATTGAAGTTAGTATAGTGAAGAGTTGGATAAGGATGTGTAATGAATGGTATGTGATAGTGTGTGTATATGTTTTGACGTGTGGTTGGCATTGGTTGGTTGATATGATTAAGTATAGTTATGATATTATATATTGTGTGGCGTGTTGTCGTTGTTGTGAATTGATTGGTGATATATGTATGTGTTTTGAACTGTTTTGGCTTGAGGAATCTTGCCATAGTCTTTCAAAAGACTGACCAACTTCGGTTTACGTGCCGTGGTTGGCTGGGGTATCGGGTCCCCCAGTCAATCAGGCTTTGCAGATTTAGCGCCAGCAAGGAGGATCCTGATCACCGTCGGTTTTGGAGTCGAGAACTCTACTTTTGGTTTGAGACTTTGATTTGATTGTATGTATCGTTTTGGTTTTGGACCTTGAAGTGGTCGAACTTGTTGTATTGGCTTTTGACTTTTGGTCTTTGGTTGTTGGTTTCTGGTTGTAAATTGTAGTACTTTCTTTATGTTAAGTTGATTATGGTTTCAACTTTGGTCAGGTTTTACAGGTTTTTCCGCTGTGCTGCTTTTGGTATATATTATGTATGGGATATGTTTGCAAATTTTTATTTCATCCGCCTTATAGTCCTTCGGGACTATGGCACTGTAGCACCTCTGGCCCGGGGTGTTACAGGTGAAATCCATTCCAACCTTTTGCCCTTAACGACGTAGGCGTATACCTAGTATACCCTACGCGGTTTGGTGAAATCCATTCCAACCTTTGGCCCTTCGACCTCCAATCAACAACACTCCAACCACCACACAGACAATCAACAACAATCCAAACACCACACAAACACTCAATCAAATATCACATACGACTATCAAAATCACATAATCACACACAATCACACATTTCATCCAAGCAACTATATAGTCAAATAATCCAATCAATCCACAACAATCAATCCACCTTCAGTTATGACCAACTACCATATCACATTCAATCAAACATAACACAAGACAATTACTAACACACAACTGGTATCCGATGCACGACCAATAATTATGCACACAATCCAACACACAACCGCCAACACACACAGGTGTTGACAAACACACATATTCAACCAAGAAATTTCACAACTAATAATCCAAATTAATTTACTCACACAAGGCTAAATCAATTACTGAATCAATATAGGAACAAAAGTAATTTTATAAAATATACGAAGGGTTAGCAAGATTTATCTTGCCTCAAGCTCGACAACCACGACCTCAGAGATCTCCAACCAACTCGAACGAACCTGCGAAATCAATCCGAGCAAATCTCGGGCATTAATTACTCATACAAATCCACTACTAACAAAACCCCCAAATTCAAACCCTAAAATTATACCTCCAATTAATTAAGCAAAACATACCCAAATTCAATCCCAAACTCAAATCAAAGTGTTGCACAACCACCACCGAATTCAGCCCATAATCAAATATATATATATAAGATGTC
The DNA here is from genome assembly GCA_027886185.1 of Rheum nobile. Lineage (NCBI taxonomy): Eukaryota > Viridiplantae > Streptophyta > Magnoliopsida > Caryophyllales > Polygonaceae > Rheum > Rheum nobile. The sequence goes on from WOAB01000439.1 coordinate 98,581, forward strand.
CATAACCCCCAAAATTCAGCAAAATACCCATAATTAATCCAATTCTAACTAAATCATGCCTTTGCTACTAAATCCAACAAATTCAGCAACCAAATCTGCCCAACATCCAATTTTGTCAACCCAGAAATTCAGCAGCACAGAAATTCAACAAAAAATTTCTGTAAAAATCGAATTGAAGAAACCCCCAAATCTACCTCGTCGTCACCTTGCTCTCACCGTCGGGATGGGGCTTCTCGGCGCCGGAGGAGCAGCACCAGCGGCGGATTTGCAGCTGCTCTTCGCGGTCTCGTTCCAGCGATGGTGGCTCGCAGCTTGTGCAACCACAGTTCGTGTCTCCCCAACAGCTCGCCTTCGTCGTCAGGACCGAGCTTAACGTCGCCGGGAAGGTGCAACAGCAGCGGTGGCACAGAGGCAGTCGACTCCCTACAGGCCGCGCGGACGACCGGAGCTCAACACAACTGTCACACAGCACTTCGAACCTTCACACCAGTAGCGTCCGTGCCTCGCACCAGTTACCGGTCGACGGAACCCAGAACAAGGAAGGGAGGTGGTGCCCAGCGGCGGAGAATCGAGCAGCTCCCAGAAGAAGAAGAAATGGCGAGCCCTTGAACAAGAAGACCGACCCAGATTTTTGCCCCAAATTTCTGATTTTTATCCCCTAAATTTTCCTTTTTCTGATTTAATAAAATCCCAAAAATCTTATTTACCATTTGCCATTACTAACATCCTTGGGGTATTTCATTCTCCCCCCCCCCCCCCCCCTTATAATAGTTTCATCCTCGAAACTAAGATCAAACATGTTCGGATAACTGCCTCGCATAACTGATTCCAGTTCCCAAGTCTCTTCTGCTGTTCCATGTTTAGACCATAACACTTTCACCAAGGAATGACCTTCCTTGAGAGTCCATTCTCTAATATCTTTATCAGCTAACACACATAGTCGATCTGAAATCAAAATACTCCATTTCCCTGAACAAAAATCCGAACACTCTGCCCTGAGCAATCTCACTGCATATCTCACTCAATATTCCATCACATTCAGCTGTGTTCTCTCTTTCCCAAATCAATTTCACTTTCATCATTCACCAACTCTTGTTGCGATCCCGACTGAACTGTCAGACAAGCAGCCATATGCTCGAGAGTCAACTCCCTACTCAAAGCATCAACTACCACATTAGCCCTTTCTGAAAGATAAACAATATCTTTATCACAATCCTTGATCAATTCTAGCAACCATCTTGTCTCATGTTCAATTCTCTCTTATACAATTTGAGCTGACGAAAAGACACATGTAATAACCTTCCCATTCTGCATGAGAATGCAACCCAGATCCTGCTTAGACACATTACTGTAAATAACAAACCTTTTGGTTCCCTGTAGTAAATCTAACACTGACGCACTAGCTAAACACTTCCTGAGTTCTTCGAAACTCGCTCCTGACATCTCCTGTTTCATTCAAAGTTCTTAATCATTCACAACCTTAGAAAATTCTTCCACAATCGCCTGCAGTAATCTTCCAATCCGAGAATACTCCCAATTTCCTTAACATTCTAAGGTTGTTCTCGTACTCTTTCTTACTCCAAAATATACTAAAATATCATCAATAAAAATCACCACAATAATCCAAATACCTTCAAAATAAAAACATCAGTTCCTTAAGTCCATGAAATCCGCGGAAGCATTAGTCAACCCGAAAAGGCATCACAACCAATTCGTAGTGACCCTACCTTGTTCTGAAGACAGTCCTGTGAATATCCTCATTTCAAATCCTAAGCTGAGAATACCCTGATCTCAAGTCAATCTTTGAAAACACTGTAGCTCTTTGTAATTGATCCAACAAGTACTTAACTCCCTATAATCCATGCAAAATCAAAAGGAACCATCCTTCCTTTTTAACCAACAATACAGCACATTCCAAAGAGAATCACTTGGCTTAATAAAGCCTAACTCCATAAGTTCCTCTATCTGCTCTCTCTATCTCAACAGACACACATAACCGGCATAACCTTTTCTTAACAATTTTATAGCTGTCATCACACCAACAATTCTGCCAGAGTCTCTGAATCATGACTCCCAACACATGCACTAAACCCTTATCTGCTGTTACAGTAACTGTCATCTTCCTGTAGTCACAGGCACATTCTGTTCCTTAACTCAACCGAACCCATAGTCGTAAAATTCCACTTTTTCATATGCAGACTGAGTTCTCAGTTTCTTACTACTTCCAACATCAACAGTCTGATCAAAATCAACTGTAACAGTCTTCATAATCAATCACTCATCAACATACTGCTCACGGTTCGCACAGCTATGTCTCACCATCAAGGTTTCAACTCTACATACAACCATCACTGAAAGTGCTCAATCTGTCTTTCTCATCCTTGACAATAATAGCAGCACGCAACAACTTCATACCGAATCATCAACTACCAGACTAGCTGCATCAACCTCTTGACGACAAGCCCAACGGCTTCCTCCTCTATCACACCCACACTTACCTTTTAAATCTCTAGCACGTCCCACTTACCAGGGAACGCACCATTACAATTATTCAACAACACAAAACATCACATATAAAATTTAAAACACAACTTACCTATACGTAACAACAAGGGTATTCTGATCACACGATTGCTTCATAGTTTTGGCGAATAATCTTTTTCCACGTCAAACTTTTGAAAACATTTTCGAACGTAAATGCTCTGATACCAACTTTTGTAACACCCCGGACCAGAGGTGCTACAGTGCCATAGCCCGAAGGACTATAAGGCGGTTTCTTTCAAGAAAAGAAATTTAAAGCTCTCCCAAATTCACAAAAGTCATCAATATTAAAATCCCTGCTCAAGTTTTAAAACAACATTTATCCTGTCAACCAGTTTAATACATCAATTTATATCCAAAACAACGGAAGCGAATACAAAAATTTCAAATCTGATGCAAAACTAAATCTTTCACTGTGAAGACACATCTGTGATCTAGAACCCGCTTGTTGCTGCAAACCTGCAAAGCCTGATTGACTGGGGGATCCAATACCCCAGCCAACCACGGCACGTAAACCGAAGTTGGTCAGTCTCTCGAAAGACTGGCAAAACTCCTCAAGCCAAAACAGTTCAAAACACATACATATATCACCAATCAACGCACAACAACGACAACACGCCACACAATATATATACATATATATATAATATCATAACTATACTTAATCATATCAACCGACCAATACCAACCACACGTCAAAACATATACACACACTATCACATACTATTCATTACTCATCCTTATCCAACTCTTCACTATACTAACCTCAATCAATCCATCCTCAATCTCATCACCAGCATAAACGAATAAAACGATCCAATCTAACTTTTGCATCAACAATCACTTAAGCATAAGCAAGACAATCATCACATTATATAAACATAACAAAAATAACAACCCAGGCCAGCCATCCTTCCGGTGCCGCCGGTTCGTTAACATAGACCGCAACTCATACATTCAAACCCAACCCATGTTGGCCCACACCCTCAAGATGGGAAACCAACCTTCGCAACATCCACTTAACCATCTTCATAAACTTAATGCACCCCTCTATCCATAACTAGTTACTACCAGTATCCACATCAACAGAGATTCACAACCTTGACTGGTTACAATCAACAACTATAACACACGAAATTTCACAACCACAACCAATGGCCAATGATGACCCACAACCACAACTGATAACAGTCAGCATCCAACACAACCAATTATCAATCACACAACCAAAATTACCAACACAACCATTTAATCAAGTACATAATCAACATTCATCACATAGCCACTTATTCAGGTACACAGCCAACATTTAACACATAATAGATATCACAATAATCAACCAACAAATACACATAATTAACCCATCATAACACCTCCGTCTTCACCTCCAATTCATTCCAATTCAACCTCCAATCCATTCCAACCATTGGCCCTTAACGACGTAGGCGTAAACCCTACGCGGTTTGGTGAGGCTATCATCACCTGGCCCTAAATCCTAACTTCCAATTCAATTTCAACCCTTGGCCCTTAACGACGTAGGCGTATACCTAGTATACCCTATGCGGTTTGGTGAAATCCATTCCAACCTTTGGCCCTTAATGACGTAGGCGTATACCTAGTATACCCTATGCGGTTTGGTGAAATCCATTCCAACCTTTGGCCCTTCGACCTCCAATCAACAACACTCCAACCACCACACAGACAATCAACAGCAATCCAAACACCACACAGACACTCAATCAAATATCACATACGACTATCAAAATCACATAATCACACACAATCACACATTTCATCCAAGCAACTATATAGTCAAATAATTCAATCAATCCACAACAATCAATCCACCTTTAGTTATGACCAACTACCATATCACATTCAATCAAACACAACACAAGACAATTACTAACACACAACTGGTATCCGATGCACGACCAATAATTATGCACACAATCCAACACACAACCGCCAACACACACAGGTGTCGACAAACACACATATTCAACCAAGAAATTTCACAACTAATAATCCAAATTAATTTACTCAGACAAGGCTAAATCAATTACTGAATCAATATAAGAATAAAAGTAATTTTATAAAATATACGAAGGGTTAGCAAGATTTATCTTGCCTCAAGCTCGACAACCACGACCTTAGAGATCTCCAACCAACTCGAACGAACCTGCGAAATCAATCCGAGCAAATCCCTGGCATTAATTACTCATACAAATCCACTACTAACAAAACCCTCAAATTCAAACCCTAAAATTATACCTCCAATTAATTAAGCAAAACATACCCAAATTCAATCCCAAACTCAAATCAAAGTGCTGCACAACCACCACCGAATTCAGCCCATAATCAAATATATATATAAGATGTCCATAACCCCCAAAATTCAGCAAAATACCCATAATTAATCCAATTCTAATTAAATCATGCCTTTGCTACTAAATCCAACAAATTCAGCAACCAAATCTGCCCAACATCCAATTTTGTCAACCCAGAAATTCAAAAGCACAGAAATTCAACAAAAAATTTCTGTAAAAATCGAATTGAAGAAACCCCCAAATCTACCTCGTCGTCACCTTGCTCTCACCATCGGGATGGGGCTTCTTGGTGCCGGAGGAGCAGCACCAGCGGCGGATCTACAGCTGCTCTTCGCGGTCTCGTTCCAGCGATGGTGGCTCGCAGCTCGTGCAACCACAGTTCATGTCTCCCCAACAGCTCGCCTTCGTCGTCAGGACCGAGCTTCACGTCGCCGGGAAGGTGCAACAGCAGCGGTGGCACAAAGGCAGTCGACTCCCTACAGGCCGCGCAGACGACCGGAGCTCAACACAACTGTCATACAGCACTTCGAACCTTCACACCAGTAGCTTCCGTGCCTCGCACCAGTTACCGGTCGACGGAACCCAGAACAAGGAAGGGAGGTGGTGCCCAGCGGCGGAGAATCGAGCAACTCCCAGAAGAAGAAGAAATGGCGAGCCCTTGAACAAGAAGACCGGCCCAGATTTTTGCCCCAAATTTCTGATTTTTATCCCCTAAATTTCCCTTTTTCTGATTTAATAAAATCCCAAAAATCTTATTTACCATTTGCCATTACTAACATCCTTGGGGTATTTCAATTATATAGAAGATTATAGATTATTAATATAATTGTTAATATATGAAATTGTAACTTTAGTACTTTTTGGATTTGAGAAATTGTTTAAATTTTGGGCTAAAAAAATTAGGCATGAAATGAAAGAAAAACTAACTCATATTTAAAAGTTAGAATTCAATGACCTAGAATGCTAACTTTTAAATATATATAGATGGTTGTTTTTCATGCTTAATAGAAATATAAATTGAACTACATTGAAAATTTAACGTGAAGATATAAGAGTTATAAAACGATATGAAAATGAGGACTTTTTAATTGATTAATATGTAGTAATATACATGTGAATCAAAAACTTTGTATATTATATAGAAGATTATAGATTATTAATATATGAAATTGTCACTTTAGTACTTTTTGGATTTGAGATATTGTTTAAATTTTGGGCTAAATAAATAAGGCATGAAATGAAAAAAAAAACTAATTCATCTTGAAAAGTTAGCATTCAATGACCTAGAATACTTTAATATCTAGAAATTGTATATAATTGTGAATCAAAAACTTTTTATATTATATAGAAGATTATAGATTAATAATATAAGTGTTAATATATGAAATTGTAACTTTAGTACTTTTTGGATTTGAGAAATTGTTTAAATTTTGGTCTAAAAAAATAAGGCATGAAATGAAAAAAAAACTAACTCATATTTAAAAGTTAGCATTCAATGACCTAGAATGCTAACTTTTAAATATATATAGATGGTTGTTTTTCATGCTTAATAGAAATATAAATTGAACTACATTGAAAATTTAACGTAAAGATATAAGAGTTATAAAACGATAAGAAAATGAGGACTTTTTAATTGATTAATATATAGTAATTGTATATACATGTGAATCAAAAACTTTGTATATTATATAGAAGATTATAGATTATTAATATAATTGTTAATATATGAAATTGTCACTTTAGTACTTTTTGGATTTGATAAATTATTTAAATTTTGGGCTAAATAAAAAAGGCAGAAATTGAAAAAAAAACAAATTCATCTTTAAAAGTTAGCATTCAATGACCTAGAATGCTTTAATATGTAGAAATTGTATATAATTGTGAATCAAAAACTTTTTATATTATATAGAAGATGATTATTAATATAATTGTTAATGTATGAAATTGTAACTTTAGTACCTTTTGGATTTGAGAAATTGTTTAAATTTTGGGCTAAAAAATAAGGCATGAAATGAAAAAAAACTAACTCATATTTAAAAGTTAGCATTCAATGACCTAGAATGCTAATTTTTAAATATATATAGATGGTTGTTTTTCATGCTTAATAGAAATATAAATTGAACTACGTTGAAAATTTAACGTGAAGATATAAGAGTTATAAAACGATATGAAAATGAGGACTTTTTAATTGATTAATATGTGGTAATTGTATATACATGTGAATCAAAAACTTTGTATATTATATAGAAGATTATAGATTATTAATATATGAAATTGTCACTTTAGTACTTTTTGAATTTGAGATATTGTTTAAATTTTGGGCTAAATAAATAAGGTATGAAATGAAAAAAAAAAAACTAATTCATCTTGAAAAGTTAGTATTCAATGACCTAGAATACTTTAATATGTAGAAATTGTATATAATTGTGAATCAAAAACTTTTTATATTATATAGAAGATTATAGATTATTAATATAATTGTTAATTTATGAAATTGTCACTTTAGTACTTTTTGAATTGGAGAAATTGTTTAAATTTTGGGCTAAAAAAATAAGGCATGAAATAAAAAAAAAACTAACTCATATTTAAAAGTTAGCATTCAATGACCTAGAATGTTAACTTTTAAATATATATAGATGGTTGTTTTTCATGCTTAATAGAAATATAAATTGAACTACGTTGAAAATTTAACGTGAAGATATAAGAGTTATAAAACGATATGAAAATGAGGACTTTTTAATTGATTAATATGTAGTAATTATATATACATGTGAATCAAAAACTTTGTATATTATATAGAAGATTATAGATTATTAATATCTGAAATTGTCACTTTAGTACTTTTTGGATTTGAGATATTGTTTAAATTTTGGGCTAAATAAATAAGGCATGAA
>WOAB01000440.1:0-31029 GCA_027886185.1 Rheum nobile
ATATAAAAAGTAAAAATAAAATAAAATATTGGCTTTGTTCTGATGACTATAAATGAAAGAGTTTTAATATCGATACATAGAAATTACATATATAATATTTCGCCCATGTGATAATACATGGGCGAAATGATATATGGATACAATTAAATAAAAATAAGATAATGTCTATATAGTGCTGCGAGTTAAACATAATATTACAAAAAAATTAAATAATAATTATGATGGGAGAGAGATTATATGATATTATACCGCTCGTATAATTTCGGATTAAATCTAAACTGGACGGGTTTTGGGCCAACACGGCCCATCAACAAAACAAAGAAGGGGGTCCACCAGCTACTGTTCATCATCTTCCTTCCATCAACAGCACCACCAGCACGACACCAGCACAACAACAACACGCATCAGCAGCGCAGCCACCAACACGACGCACCAGTGGCCACCACGGACACCATCTGAACGCATCTCCCAGCGGCACCACTCGGCACCAGCAGCACCAGCCCATAACAGGGGAGGGGCCGAGGAGGCGGTGCACAGGGAGATGCGAACCAGAGGAGGAGAGACGACTGTGGTCCGGCTCGAGCTCGCCGGCTTTGATGGTTCGCCGGGAAAGGAAGAGCAGCGGCGGGGCGGCGATGCACAGAGGCGCCCTCATCGGGTCTCGCTTGTGGCTCGTCGGAGAACACGGGGGTGACACCGGGAGGCGATGACGAGAAGGAGCTCGTCGGGAGACGACGATGGCGAGCTGAGCGGGAGACTCGGATCGGAGCAGGGGAAAACGATCGAAAGAGGCTCGTCACCGGCGTGGGGAGGATGGCCGAGAGAGAGAGAGATCGGAGCAGGGGAGAAGCTCACAACGCAGACGGGGATGAAGGCGGCTCGTTGAAGACGAAGCTAGCGTCGCCGGAGAGAAGACCAGCAACGCAGTAGCACCCACGCAGCAACGACTCGCCGGTGGTCTTGTTTCTGGCTCGCCGTTGTGATTCGCTGCTCCGCCGTTGTCGACGATCTGCGTGGTGCTGCTCTTCCCTGACGGCGTTGATCCATCCCCGGCGTCGAATCCTTCCTTCCCGGCGAGCTGCCCTCCGTCGTCATAGCCGAGCTCCTGGACGTGCTGAAGCTCCATCGCCATTGTTGTGATTAAGCTGCTCCTGTACGTTGTTACGTGAAGGAGGAATGAAGAAGGTGGTGGGCCCCCCTTGTCTAATTAATTGTTGTTGGGCCGAAAGCCCAATAACCCTTTCTGTCCAGATTTAATCCTAAATTATTCGAGCGGTATAATTTATATCCTTTTTTATCCGTATTTTTTTTAGGAAAATTTAATAAATACTTTTATAATTTAATATCATCAAAATTTATTAAATATAATTTCTTAAATTCGTCCAGTTAAATTAATTGATAGATAATTATAACTACATGAAATGATGAAAAATACTCCATCATATACGTGTAACTACATAAAATGATGAGAAATACTATACCCTAAAATGGGAACAATTTTGGGCATTATATCAAGCTGATGGCAGACTAGGATTAAAGGGGTAAAAGTGACACAATGATATTTGTTTTGTAATTTTTGTTATACCGGCGTATTGTATATTATATGTAATTTTTAATATACTGGCGTATTGTACATTATGTGTACATCACGTGTTATCTAAATCTATGTACATTATGTGTATTAAATGTGAAAATGTAGTATAATAATTTTGATCCTTTAGTGTACTAAATTTTTAATATGAGTATAGTAAAATGTAGTATATTAGCCACTAGTTTAATTTTTTTGTGTTTAGGGTTTATCGATTCTCTATTAGAGAATATTTTTAAGGGTTTTAAAATCAATATTAATTTTAAGCACTAGTTTAATCTTTTTAGCCACTAGTTTAATCTTTTTGGGTTAAGGGTTTATCCATTCTCTATTAGGGAATATTTTATAGGGTTTAAAATTCAATATTATTTTTAGCCACGACTTTAATCTTTTTAGCCACTAGTTTAATTTTTTTGGGTTAAGGGTTTATCCATTCTCTATTAGAAAATATTTTGTGTGGGTAAAATATTGTAGTTGGTACTCATGAATTAGGTAATTCAAACAGTAATTACCAAAACCTAGCACCAACAAGCGAAATCAGTAAGAATCAATAGGATGAAGCACAAGAGAATCAATACATTCGAAGGAAAAGAACTAGAATTATAATCTCACAACCATTATTCGAACGAAGGTTTCAATAGTCTAGCAAATTAATGGAAATTAGTTCTCCATAGATTTGTAGCAAAAACTCCCAAAACTAGAACGAACGATTCCTCGACTACGAGTTAACCAAAGGTGTTTTAACCTAATTCTAAATATGTGGTAAAAATAATTAAAAAGAACATTAATAAACTAAAAATAAAAAGTAAACAAGGAATCGGGGGAATTAATCCCGGCCAAACGAATTGCACAGGCCCACGCCAGCATGCTTATTCTCGGCCCACTCCAAGGCAGCACATTCCCGCTGATGTCATGGTGATGCCATCGTGACATCATCAACTCCATCATTCCAGCTTCAATTCACGGGGGCTTTTAGTATATAAGTGTAAAACTACATGAAAAGACGATAAATACTATATTATATTAGCGTAACTACATGAAATGACGATAAACTATTAGTATATAAGTGTAAAACTACATTAAATGAAGATAAATACAATAGTATATAAGCGTAACAATATGAAATGACGATAAACTATTAGTATATAAGTGTAAAACTACATGAAATGACGATAAATACTATATTATATTACCGTAACTACATGAAATGACGATAAACTATTAGTATGTAAGTGTAAAACTACATGATATGACGATAAATACAATAGTATATAAGCATAAGTACAAGAAATGACGATAAACTATTAATATATAAGTGTAAAACTACATGAAATGACGATAAATACTATATTATATTAGCGTAACTACATGAAATGACGATTAACAATTAGTATATAAGTGTAAAACTACATGAAATGACGATAAATACTATATTATATTAACGTAACTACATGAAATGACGATAAACTATTGTATTTTTGTATAACTTTCCTCATACTTTTAATATATCTCTAAGTATAAGATATAAACTTTTGTAAACAATCTATATTTACCATAACTATTTAAAACTAAATAATCATAATTTTGACAAAATAACTATTTAATTTGGACAAAATAAAACTTTATCTTATTAGTTCGGATAAAAAATATTATATCCGAATTGTTTTAATAAAAACTCCTAAAAAATAAATGGGTATTTTTGTATAAGTTTCCTCATACTTTTAATATATCTTTAAGTATAAGATACAAATACAAATATACAATATATTTGTGAATAATTCATATTTACCAAAATTATTTAAAGATAAATAATAATTATATCATTTTTTATTTCTTTATATTTCTTTATAGAAACTTTATCTGATTATTTGAATATTTACCATAAATATTTAAAACTAATTTAGTTTTGACAATATAAAACTTTATCTTATGATTCCAGATTAAAAATAATAAATCCAAATTTTCGAAATAATATTATTTGTGAATTAATAACTAATTCCATATATATTGGTATTTTTGTATAACTTTCCTCATACTTTTAATATATAAAAACTTTAGCCATAACTAGCTCATCATATTCTATGGTTGAGATATATCTTATGTACAATATGTACTAAGAATATAATGGTCTAATTTCATTATATATCTATCTCTTTTTAAAAAGGTAAACTTTTAAATTATCTGTTCATTTTGTTATTAATTTAAAACAAATCATAATTTATGTGCTTTAAATTAAATAGATTGTTTGTGATATATTAATTCCCCATAATATCAAATTTAAATAGTATCTAATATAATTTTCTAGGTTAATATCCAAATTTTACAACTTCAAAACATGTATTTTATCTTAATATTCATTATCTTAGCCGTAATTAATGTATCAAATTCTATGATTGAGAAATTTCCAATATACAATATCTATGTAAGAATTATACTTATAATTGATAAATATTAACCTTGAATGGTTCAAACTTTACAAAAAGTTTGATCTGTATATGTACGTGCTTAAGGCTTTTGCATATATGTCATGACTACGTTCAATTCACCTATGTGTCGGCCTCTGAGCTATGTCACCTCATCCACCATCTCATCAATCCCAACAAAAAGCCTATTATAATAATAGATCATTAATTATTATATATTAAATAAGAAGATAATATGTAATAATAATAATTTTGATAGTATTATCCATCGCTAATAATAATAATAATTATATATTAATTAAGAAGATAATATCTAATAATAAATATTAATCAAGTGCTAAACCCAAAAATTCCTTCTTAAAATCCAATCCTTGTATTCCGCAGAACCCCCGCTCAAAACCAAATTCAAAATCAAAACTAAATAAAACCTGTCTAATTTGCACAGTGGGTCTGCCCACTCAAGAAATAACATGCATGCAGCCCATTAGAAGTCAACAGTCATCCTCCCTTCAAAAGAAGTAGCGGATTACTCTTTCTCGGTTCACGGACGAACGAGCCCATACAAGCAATAACATGGGCTAATAACATGGGCCATCGATTTTGCTTCTTATTTATATGCCATTAACACGTGATTTATCCTTTGTAGTTGGTGTCCTCAACAATAGTCTTGTATCGCCTCCATAAATTACACCTAAAATACCTGAAATATATAAAAGCACGAGTGTAGACTCCAAATATAAAATAATACGAAATTAATTAATAAAAATATAAAATATGCATGAAAATGATCTAATCTAATATGCAACTACACTCTTAAAATATGTATAAACGAACTTCCTACGTATCCACCTATATAATGGAATCAAGTCATCGTAGTTCGAAATGAACAATTTAAAATTGATATGGTTTGATTTGAAAATGAACTATTAAAATTGATTAGCACTTGAGTGTTAAGGAAATAACTTTCCAAGAAACCCACCTTGTCATTTATGCTAATTAATGGATCACTCTATGAGCTTTGTCTTGTTTTGCATACAAAACCTTACGTATTCTTGGTTAAAAACAGAAATCTAAATTAAATATTAAATAGTGCTGCTAGTTAAATATAATATTACAAAATAGTTAAATAATAATTATGGTGGGAGAGAGATTACATGATATATATATAATATGTTGTTGATTTAGTATTGTCAAACTATATCATAAGAAGAAATATATATATACATTAAAGAAGAGGCCTAAATCATACGTATTAATTTAAAAAATTCATTATCCAACCTTAATCTGCCACATCATTCATACTATTAAAAATAGTTATAATAGTGGATTTAGTTTAATTATATATAAAACTTATTTAATTTAAAAAATTCATTCAAAATTTCAACCATCAATAATAATACCTATTTATATAAATAATACCTATATAAAGTCAAAAATTTTGAAAATTTCATTCAAAATAAATAAAAAAATCGAAATTTTGAAAATTCAAAATATGATTTTTTTTGAAAATTGTTCAAAAATGTTCAGAACTTTTCAAAAATTTTAAAAATTTCGAAAATCTGAAATTTTCGAAATTTCAGATTTTGAGATTTTGAAATTTTCGAAAATCTGAAATTTTTGAAATTTTTGAAAATCTGAAATTTTTGAAATTTTCGAAAATCTGAAATTTTCGAAAATCTGAAATTTTGAAATCTGAAATTTCGATTTTCTAAATTTTCGAATTTTAAGATTTTCGAAATTTTGAAAAATCTGAAAATTGTTGAAATTTTCGAAAATTTTGAAAATCTAAAATTTGTGAAATTTTCAAAAAATCTGAAATTTTCGAAAAATTTTGAAATTTAGAAAAATCTGAAATTTATCAAAAATCTGAAATTTTGAAAAATCTGAAATTTTGAAATTTAGAAAAATCTGAAATTTAGAAAAAATCGAAAAATCTGAAATCAGAAAATTTTGAAATTTAGAAAATTTTCAAAAAATTCAAAATTTTCAGAAAATTGTTTCAAAAAATTCAGAAAATTTCAAAACTTTCGAAAATTTATCAAAATTTTCAAAAATTTAAAAATTTCCAACATTTTCGAAAAATTCATTCAAAATTAAAAAAAAATCAAAATTTTGGAAAAAATGTGATTTTATATAAATAATACCTATATCAAATTTCAACCATCAAAGATCATCTCTATATTTATTTTATTTTTTTGAGGTGAGTTAAGTTGAATAATGTTTTTCCTATATAAACACTAATAGAAAATTCTTATCAAAAGGCATATGGATATAATGAAATCTAACAAACAAAATTGAAGTAATCTAATCCGTGGCATATACAAATAAATTTAACATATCCATTATCATATTATTAAAATTTCAAAAAGATATTGTAAAAAGTTTCAAAAGTATATCATAAAAATTATTTCAAAAAGATACTATGAAGAATAACGATTGATAAGCACTACTTTGTAAGGCTTAACTAAGAGTCATTAGAAGATTTATTGGTGCTATTTGGGTAGATTTAGACACATTCATGTACATGGCGTGTGGGGGCGAAGAAGAGCCTAATTAATTAACAGGCCACGTGAAGCTGGAATTAAAAGAATGATGGGCCAAGTTGATGAAAGGCCCAAACAAATGAAGGAAGGCCCAAATGGAGCTGGAGAATTGGTTGAGGAAGCGGCCCACGTGAAGAAAGGCCCATGGGGCCCGCGTGAATTGCCGAGCGGGAGAACGAATTTGGGGAAAGTGAAATGGGGGATGATGTCACCATGATGTCGGCGTGACATCAGCGAAGGCAAATTGTGCAGTTGGGCCGCCGCGCGAACTGTTGCTGGTTGTTGGGCCGTGCTTGCTCGGATTGGGCCGAGTTTGCTGCTGGAAAGGTGGGCCGCGAGAACGTGCTGCTGCCGAGCTGCTTGCGAGAGAAGACGGGCCGAGATTTGCTGGATGGAGAAGCCGAAAATTGCACGCGTGATTTCGGGATTATTTCCCCAAATTCGTTTGATTATTTTTGGGATTATGTTTTACAAATAAGACAGATTAAATTGTATAAATTTAATCGGGGTTGTATGTTGAATAAAATGGGTTAATACAATAAAAAGAATCAATAATTAATTATATTATTATATGTTTGTTAGAGGTTGTTAAGATAATTATATAATTAATTAATAATTATATCCTACGTGTCATTTTTTTGTAAAATGGGTTAATACAATAAAAAAATGCATAAATCCTACGTGTCGTTATCACGTTTAATTCACCTAAATGTCATTAATTACTCATTATCCACCCAATCTCAATCCTCCATATCATCCATCCTTTTAGAAAAAATTATAATTATAAGTCCAACTTAGATATATATAAAACTTATTTAATCAAATAAATCAATTCAAAAAATTCAGCCAACATATGTTATCAAGAGATATTATGAAAATCAATTTTTTAATAGATTTATTAGTTAAAAATATTAGTTGGTGATATTATTTAATCTATATATATGAATTGAGAGATCTAAATCATATGTGTCGTCACCATGTTCAATTCGCATATGTGTTATTACTTATTACTATCAAACCATCATTCATCACATCATCCAACCTATTTTTAAAAATAATAATGTATTCGATTTAAATATATATTAATGTTTATTTAATTTAAAATTTTAATTTTAAATACAAGCATATTATAAATATTGGATAAATAAATTGTGAGTCCCACAGGCTACCAATTTGTTTAATTACTTTAGCAATACATTAGAAAAATAGTAAATAGAGAAAATACTTAAGAATATTGTAGTAGTTATCAAATTACGACAGTTGCAATGTACAACATGTGTTATAATCAATGGCTGGAATTATAGAAGCATAAAAGATTTTAAAAAAATATATATATTCAGATATATGGTTAAATTTTGTTTTTGATAAAAGATTTTGCAGCTTTAATATATAGTAATAGATTCTCGTATGTAGTTTATTTTCTAGTTTTCTTGTATTTCCGGATAATTCATACATTTCTCTACATTAGTACTTGAACAAATTGGGCGAAGTTGTAATTATGTGAGCCGACCACTTGATGAAATTTTGGGTTCATTTCTCTTGTTATGGCCCAATTACATATTCGGCCCAAATTTCTAATTAAGCCTAATTATTATAAATCTTTACAAAATTCATCACCTTTCTAATCTATCATTGCCGACCATTTTATTGATTTTTGGGCCATAGGTGTTGATTTGGGCTTAGGCTTGATTTTTACCCATTTTGAAAATAAGCCCAAATTACATAATTTTATAATTTTCTGTAAAATTCTTTTTCTTGTCCAAACCGGCCCACCTTAACAACAATTCCACCACAAAGGAAGGGTTGAATCAATTGATTGCTTAACAAATGAGTTGAATCAATGAAGAAGACCAAAGCCCACATATTAAATATTAAATGAAGAAGCCCAAATGAGCTAGGCCCGCGTGAATAGAAGAAGAAGCCCAAAGGATGCTCGGCCCACGCGTGAAGTAAAGCCCCCGTGAATTGAAGCTGGAATGATGGAGTTGATGATGTCACGATGACGTCGCCATGACATCAGCGGGAATGTGCTGCCTTGGAGTGGGCCGAGAAGAAGCATGCTGGAGTGGGCCGCAGCTGCTTGAAGATGGGCCGAGCGAGAGAGCTGCCTTGGGAGTGGCCCGCTGATGCTGGTTCGCTGGAATATGATGCTGGTTTGTTTAAGTAAGCTGGAATATGGTGGAAGCTTGGGAGTGGGCCGTTGAAGAAGAGCCTCATTTGGGATTCTATGTGAGCTTTGGCCTCCCATCTCTTCTTTACGGGCTGATTCGTTTAATTAAATTAGTGGCTCGCTTATCAGCTCACGCAATAAGCCATTTAAATCTCGTGAGTAAGTCCATAAATCCGCCGAACTCGGTAAAATACCTGAAATGCCATAAAAACTTGTATAGACATCGAAATCCAATAAAATTACAAAACAAACTAAATACGAGAAATATGCATATGCAAACTACCTAATTTATGCCTAAATGCATGCCCTAAACATGTATGAAATGGATGCTATCATTTATTGTATAGAGAATTAATTGCATGCAATTGTATGACAATTTGCTACACTTGCATGTATCTATCTAAATTTCTATGCTCATTGCTGCTGTTGAATTGAATCATGGAGGTTTTTCCTGGTTATTTGATAGTTAGTATTCTCAGGGTCTGTTTGTCCTGTTTATAACTTAAGGAAAGGAGTAGGACCATTAATAGGAAGGAGATCATTCTCTATTACGGAATATTTTTAAAGGATTTTGAAATCAATATTATTTTTATCCACTAGTTTAATCTTTTTAGCCACTAGTTTAAACTTATTTTGTAATGGTTTATCTATTCTCTATTATGGAATATTTTATAAGGTTTAAAATTCAATATTATTTGTATCCACTAGTTTAAACTATTTAGCCACTACTTTCATTTTTTAGCCACTAGTTTAGTTGCCCTTAGCAATGACCCTTAGTCATTAGCCCTTAGCCCTTAGCACTGACCCTTAGCCTTTAGTCCTTAGCCATTAGCCTTAGCCGTTAGCACTGACCAATAGCCATTAGCCCTTAGCCCTTAGCACTGACCCTTAGCCATTAGCCTTAGCCTTTAGCCTTAGCCCTTAGCACTGACCCTTATCCATTAGCCTTAGCCCCTTAGCACTGACCCTTAGCCATGATCCTTAGCCACTAGCCCTTAGCCATTAGCCCTTAGCACTGACTCTTAGCCATTAGCCTTAGCCCTTAGCACTGACCCTTAGCCATTAGCCCTTAGCACTGACTCTTAGTCATGAGCCCTTAGCACTGTTCCTTAGCCTTTAGCCTTTAACCATTAGCTTTAGCCCTTAGCACTGACTCTTAGCCATTAGCCTTAGCCTTTAGCCTTAGCCCTTAGCACTGACCCTTAGCCTTTAGCCTTAGCCCTTAGCACTGACCATTAGCCCTGATCCTTAGCCACTAGCCATTAGCCTTAGCCACTAGCCCTTAGCCCTTAGCCATTAGCCCTTAGCACTGACTCTTAGTCATTAGCCTTAACCCTTAGCACTGACCCTTAGTCATTAGCCCTTAGCACTGTCCCTTAGCCTTTAGCCCTTAGCCATTAGCCCTTAGCCCTTAGCACTGTTCCTTAGCCTTTAGCCTTTAGTTATTAGCCTTAGCCCTTAGCACTGACTCTTAGCCCTTAGCACTGACTCTTAGCCATTAGCCTTAGCTTTTAGCCTTAGCCCTTAGCACTGACCCTTAGCCTTAGCCCTTAGCCTTAGCCCTTAGCACTGAACATTAGCCCTGATCCTTAGCCACTAGCTATTAGCCTTAGCCACTAGTCCTTAGCCCTTAGCACTGACTCTTAGTCATTAGCCTTAGCCCTTAGCACTGACCCTTAGTCATTAGCCCTTAGCCTTTAGTCCTTAGCCATTAGCCTTAGCCCTTAGCATTGACCCTTAGCCATTAGCCCTTAGCATTGACAATTAGCCATTAGCCTTAGCCTTTAGCCTTAGCCCTTAGCACTGACCCTTAGCCATTAGCCTTAGCCCTTAGCACTGACCATTAGCCCTGATCCTTAGCCACTAGCCATTAGCCTTAGCCATTAGCCTTATCCCTTAGTTTTAGCGTTTAGCACTGACCCTCAGCCATTAGCCCTTAGTTCTGAGCACTGACCCTTAGCCATTAGCCATTAGCCCATAGTCCTGACCCTTAGCCCTTAGCCTTACCCATTAGTCTTAGCCCTGACCATTAGCCCTTAGCCTTACCACTTAGCCATTAGTCCTTAGCCTTATCACGTAGCCATTAGCCCTTATCCATGACCCCTTAGCCATGACCCATTAGCCTTAGCTCTTAGCACTGACCCTTAGTCATTAGTCATTAGGATTTAGCCCTTAGCCCTGACCCTTAGCCATTAGCCCTTAGCCCTTAGCCATTAGCCCTTAGCCTTATCACGTAGCCATTAGCACTTAGCCATGATCCCTTAGCCATGACCCATTAGCCTTAGCTCTTAGCACCGACCCTTAGTCCTTAGCACTGACCCTTAGTCATTAGTCATTAGCCCTTAGCCTTATCACTTAGCCATTAGCCCTAATCACTTAGCCATGACCCCTTAGCCCATTAACCATTAGCCCTTAGCCTTGACCCTTAGCCATTAGCCCTTAGCCCTGACCCTTAGCCATTAGCCCTTAGCCTTACCACTTAGCCATTAGCCCTTAGCCTTATCACGTAGCCATTAGCACTTAGCCATGATCCCTTAGCCATGACCCATTAGCCTTAGCTCTTAGCACCGACCCTTAGCCCTTAGCACTGACCCTTAGTCATTAGTCATTAGCCCTTAGCCTTATCACTTAGCCATTAGCCCTAATCACTTAGCCATTAGCCCTAGGGTTTAGGGTATGGGACCTAGGGTTTAGGGTTTAGGATATTAGGGTTATGGGTTTATGGTTTAGGATATTAGGGGTAGGGGTTTGGGATCATAGGTCCAGGGTATACACATGGGACCTAGGGTCTAGGGTTGGGTATGGGAAGGTTTAGGGTTTAGGGGATTAGGGTAATGTGACAGTAAGCAGCAACCCAAATGGAAGCCAAGGGACCCTTCTTCGACAGAAAATACTGGGACTGGAACATTAGGGACAATGTACAAAGCAGAAACCAGATCTAAAGCACACCACAATCCACTATTGGTTGAACAACAAGTGACTTTAGCTACATAGGAGAACTACATGATTCTCATTGGGTCGAAATAGGCCAATGGAAATGATTGTATAAGAAACGGAGGAGAAGTGGAATCTTTGTGAGTCAAAGGAAGTATGCTCAGGATCTATTGAACAAGTTTAAGATGGAGAACTGTGATGTTGCTCCTACACCTATGAACAACAGTGAGAAGCTGCAAAGAAATGATGGCACAGAAAAGGCAGATGAGGAGATGTTCAGAAGCATAGTTGGAGGGTTGAACTACCTCACACACACAAGGCCTGACATTGCCTATTGTGTGAGTGTAGTGCCAAGGTATATGCATCAACCAACAAAGCAGCATCTTGGGGCTGCAAAGAGGATATTGAAGTATGTATCAGGAACAACTGAGTATGGAATCTTGTATGAATGTGTGGAGAACTTCAGACTGCTTGGCTACACTGATAGTCATTGGGCAGGAACCCTAGACGACATGAAGAGCACCTCTGGTTCTGTGTTCAGTCTTGGATCAGGAGCCATTACATGGAGCTCAAAGAAACAGGACACAGTGGCCTTATCATCATCTGAAGCAGAGTATGTAGCAGCTGGAAGGCAAGCAGTTTGGCTCAGGAAGCTGCTCAAGGACTTGTGCTGTGAGCAAGGAGATGCTACTGAGGTTTGGTGTGACAACCAGTCTTCAATTGCCATGACAAAGAATTCAGCTTTTCATGCCAGGACAAAGCACATAGACATTCAGCATCTTCGAGTATTTGGTTGTATAGCTCGGTTGTAACTCCACACATTCCAAAGCTAGCATATAGGAGTGTGCAAGCAGTGCTGTTGGGGTATGAGGAAGGCTCTAAGCCATATAGGCTGCTTGATCCAAGGAGAAACAAGGTAATGGTGAGCAGGGATGTGATCTTTGAAGAGGAGAAGAGCTGGTGCTGGAGCAAATTAAGATGGTGAGAAAGAAAATGTGTTCACATTAGACTATGAGGAGAGCTTGCAGTCTAGTGGTGATCAGGGAGGAAGTGAGTCTGTTGGTCATGACTTTGGAGGATCCACACCCTCATCCTCACCACCATCAACACCATACAGCTCTGGAAGCTCTAGTCCTAGCTCAAGCAGCAATCAGAATTATAGATCATTGCAAGAGATTTATGATTCCACTCGAGAGATAGAGGAAGAAGCAGGGCTCTGTCTTCACATGGATGTGAAGACAGCTTTCTTGAATGGAGAGCTGGAAGAGGAGGTCTATGTAGCTCAACCTAAAGGCTTCATCGACAAGAAATATCCATACAATGTCTTGAAGCTTCATAAAGCTTTGTATGGGTTGAAACAAGCTCCTAGAGCTTGGAACTTCAAGCTAGATATGTGTCTGCAGTCCCTTGGTTTCAAGAGATGTCCACACGAGCATGCTTTGTACAAAAGAGAGCAAGGAGGCAATGTCATGATCGTGGGAGTGTATGTGGATGATATAGTATTGACTGGAGCAAACAGAGAGATCATTCAGAATTTCAAGCTGGAAATGAAAAAGCAGTTTGAGATGAGTGATCTTGGCCTGCTTCAAGTGAAGCAAGAATCAGATTCAATCTCATTATGCCAGTCTGGATATGCTAAGAAAATCTTGGAGAAGATGGGAATGGAAGACTGCAACCCTTGCCAAGTTCCTATGGAGCCGAGAACCAAGATGAGCAAATATGGAAGTGGAGAACCACCAATGGATGAGACACTATAGGGTAGTGTGATAGGAAGCTTGAGGTACTTGGTGCACACAAGGCCAGATATCGCCTATTCAGTGGGATCTTGAGAATCAATATCAAAATGTGAATGACAGGTCAAGTGGAGGGCATTATAAGTGCTTCAGACAGGAAATTGATATCACTTTAAAGTTTGTTTCTAAATTGGCAAGGAAGAAAAACAGACACAAATTGAGATCTATAATGAAGCTCAATAACCTATTCTCCATACTTGCTTATTATAAAACTGGTGAGGATATATAGTAAAATAGATTGAAGGCCTCATATGCTTTAAAGTGATAACACTACACCCAAATTCCTAGAGTTTTTTCAAGAAAAGAAGGATTCAATTAATGACGAATAATATCATAAAGTACCAATAAATACAATGTTTTACAAATAATGGCTTTGATTAGTGTAGAAATCTAGCAACATACTTAATTGAATTTGTTCATTTTGTAATAGCCATATACTAAACCAAGTCACTCAACATACTACATAAAATCAATTCCAGATTATAGGTTGAAGCCTTGAAGAATCAAACAATTAAGAAAAACATGTCAAGGCTCTTACTTGAATTGGTTTTCATCACACATTTTGCAAAGACTAATCAAGCAAAAGAAGAGTTACTCTTGAAGATTCTGCTAGATCTGAAAGTTTCAGTCTCTCATTTCCTTCCTCCAGCAATATAGATAACATTTCACCCTTAAGTGTACCTGTACATAGCTGCGGCATAATATCCATTATAAAGAGGATCAAAACAATCCAGTACTATTCACTTAATGTTGTCAAAACTATGCATGATCTAAGACAATGTTATACAAATGATTACTTGATTATAAGCTGATGGTTGAATACTTGTCAAAGGAATCCAATACTTAATTTCTTGTAGGATGCTCTATAAACAAGTTCAATGAATCAGACTTTAGCCATTCACTCTTTGAATCATCCCAAAACCCTAAACAACTCAATCAAGCTTTATTTCTTGTAGGATGCTCTATAAACAAGTTCAATGAATCAGAAGCTTAATTAACTATCTAAATATTCTACATTTAAAGTAGGAGTTGAACTTACAAAGTATTTGAAAGCATGTTTAGGGTTTTGAATGCAAGGTAATTCTTCTTCATTACTCATGGTAAGATAAACTTACAAAAACCTAGAAAGAACACAGTTTCTAACATGAGTAATGATCATCTGTGAACATTCAATATTACTAGAGTGCCTTGATTGAAATACTTTAGCATTCCTGCATCTCCAAATATAGTAGATAGTGACAGTGATGCAGCATAACTACATGAAATGAGAACTTAGAGCATGATTTCACCTTAATTCTTTGGATACTCTCAATCCATTCTTGGATGTTGTACTGTCTTCTTCCAATCTTTGCCCAAGTCAGAACTATAAAGCATGCTAGTTATTGAGGCGATCTTCAATAACTACATGACATATCAGTGGATATAATGGTTTCCAAACATCTAGTGCAGCTAGAAGCACATTCCAATATGATTGGTTTATTGAAACACTCAATTTTGTAAGCATAGTATAAAGATATAGAAAAAGGGGGAGCAAGTAGCAACAAACCATCTTCTAAAATATGAAGTCTATGAAATGATACATGAATTGATGAGGCAACGTATATCCATATCCCACAACAGTTTCAAGGTGAATATATAACACTTAATTTAGTATGAACATAAGTGTTGTATAAATTTGACAAGTTAAGTAGATTATTAAAGGTAATTAATAATGGTGAATTATTCATTTCTTTACCTTGATATTTGGAAAGAGTTGTATGGTACCATTGGCCTATAAATAGAGACTTTAGTTGTTTTAAGTGTTTCTTTATTAAGATTTCAGTAATCTTACCTTAATCACTTCATAACACCAATAAAATACCTCATTTCACCTCAAGTCTTATAACAATTAAATCCTCCAAAACTCACTTAATAAGTCACTATTATCCACGTTTTAAGCACAGCTAGCAATCTCCTACATATGAAATGCAAATTCTTAATACAGATGAAATGCAAATATACTTGTTAGGATCTATACATCATGCAACCATTCATATCATAGGCTTGAGAATTGAGATGACGGGCAATTTACCACAACCAGTATCCACAAGACAACAATAAAGCATCCAGCAACAAAAGAAGCAAAAAGCACAAGCTCTCCACATCAATTTACCTATGAGTTGATGACATTTAGCATCTAAAGAAGCAAAAAGCACAGGCTCTCCACATCAATTTACCTTGCAAAAATGCACGCTAGACCCCTACAAAACCACAACCTATATGTTCTATATGTAAATGAGAAACTAGAATGTATACACACCATGAAATGATGGGGCAGAAGATGTTGCTTACCCACCTCAAAATGCAATGTAATGTATACACACCATGAAATGATGAGGCCCTAAAATCAAGAGTCGGAGGTCGGAATGTATTTATCCAGGTACACAACTAGACGTATAACGTAGAAAGGAAGGAAAATAAAATAGTCCGAAAAAAATCCCTGAAATTTTTTTATAGCTCCATTAGGTTATACAGGTCAGCAGGAGCAAAAAAAGAGGTGGCTAAAAGATCAAACGGATATCCTATCGACGTATCACGTAAAAACGATGAAAACAAAAATATTCCGAAAAAAATAAATAAAAATATTTTTTAGGTCCATTAGGTTATACACGTCACGCATATCAAAAAATCAGGTCGCGAAAAGATCAAACGGATTTTCTATGGACAAGAAATAGGTTAAAAAATAATCCCGAAAAGTGGTAAAACGCGTTTTTGAGGGCCTAGATGGTCGAATTCGGCTATAATCACAAGACTTCACGGCCGAAGGCGGTGAATCTTGAAGATCTGGACGTTTCCAGTGCCCCCACCAAATTTCGTCGCATTCCGACACCGGACGTCCCGGTTTCCATAAGGATTTTCATTCCGATTTCAATACGTATTTCCGTCGATTTCGCCGATTTTTCTGCGTCTACTATCCCCCCCTTTCTGAAATTTTTGTCTCGGAATTGCACGAAAGTTTCACAGCTGCTAGGACTCGCCAAAATAGGCATTTTCCTAATAGAATTTTGCCCGATTTTGCCTAATTCGATCGTTTCGGGCCTCAAAACGCCGATTTTTCCGTTTTTTTCAAAGTTTTTGGCCCTTGTCTACTTCTGTTTTGTGTCGGCATGGGACGAAATATTCACAGCTGCTAGAAATCGACGAAATATTGATTTCCCTAATAGAATTAGGGCCAATTTAGCCTAATTCGATCGTTTCGGGCCTCAAAACCCCGTTTTATCCCTTTTTTCAAACGTTTCTGCGCTTTTCTACTTCCGTTTTGTGTCGGAATGATACGACATCTTCACAGTTGCCCTACTGGAATTAGGGCCTGCCAGATTTTAGCCTAATTCGATCGTTTAGGGCCTCACAACCCCATTTTGCCACTTTCCGGCATTTTCGACATGCTATTTCATGTCCATAGAAAATCCGTTTCATTTCTTCGCCAATTGATTTTTTCTTCCTGGTGACGTGTATACCCTAATGGAATTAAAAAAACTTTTGTTTTCTTTTTTCCTCGGATTATTGCTTCTTTCATCGTGTTTTCCTTCCTATTTCATGTTGCATGCATGCATATAAGCTTATATATATCATCTACTTTTCCTTCCTATTTCATGTCATATATACTCCTTCTATTTCATGTGATATACAGTGGTTTTATACTATAGTTATTATACTTTAGTATATTTCATGTCATATATAGGCTTATATCCTTTACTTTTCCTTCATATATACACAACATGTGCTATGCATCGGTTTTATATCCTTTAGTTTCCTTTATATTTCATCGGTTTAGGGTTAGTGGTTTACGTTAGTGGTTTAGGGTTTAGGGTTTACGATTTAGGATTAGTGGTTAGTGGTTTCAGCTTAGTGGTTTAGGGCTTAGGGTTTACTGTTACTGGCTTCGGGTTAGTGGTTTAGGGTTTCGGGTTAGTGGTTTAGGGTTTACTATTAGTGGTTTAGGGTTTAGGGTTAGTGGTTTAGGGTTTACAGTTAGTGGTTTAGGGTTTACAGTTAGTGGTTTACGGTTTAGGGTTAGTGGTTAGGGGTTTCGGGTTAGTGGTTTAGGGTTTAGTGGTTTAGGGTTCGGGTTAGCGGTTTAGGGCTTAGGATTTTAGGGTTACACATTTAGGGTTAGGAATTTCGGATCATAGGTCTAGGATAACTACATGAAATGATGATAAATTTATACTACATAAGCGTAAAATTACATGAAATGACGATAAATACTCTATATCTATATTAGCATAACTACATGAAATGACGGTAAATTTTTGGTATATAAGCCTATAACTACATGAAATGATGATAAATTTGTAGTATACAATCGTAAAACTACATGAAATGACGGTAAGTTTTTATTATATAAACGTACAAGTACATGAAATGACGATAAATACTCTATTACATTAGCCTAACTACATGAAATGACGATAATTACTCTAATATATTAGCGTAACTACATGAAATGACGATACATTTTTAGTATATACGCGTATAACTACATGAAATGACGATAAATACTCTATTATATTAGCGTAACTACATGAAATGACGGTAAGTTTTACTTATATACGTGTATAACTACATGAAATATTGCTTATATATATCCTCCAGTTTTCCTTCTTATTTCATGTTGCATATAAGCTTATTTCCTCTAGTTTTCCTTCATATTTCATTTGAATATACTTATATATACTCTAGTTTTCCTTCATATTTCATGTAATATAAGCTTATATACTCTAGTTTTCCTTTATATTTCAGATTAATATATGTTACAAGTGTAGTTTTACTGTGGACATGAGCTATCTGGTGGTTTAGGGTTAGTGGTTTAGGGTTTAGGGTTAGTGGTTAGTTGTTTCGGTTTAGTGGTTTAGGGTTTAAGGTTAGTGGTTTACGGTTTAAGGTTACTGGTTTAGGGTTATGGGTTTAGGGTTAGTGGTTTACGTTAGTGGTTTAGGGTTTTGGATTTGTGGTTTAGGTTTAGGGTTAGTGGTTAGTGGTTTCAGTTTAGTGGTTTAGGGTTTACTCTTAGTGGCTTCGGGTTAGTGGTTTAGGGTTTAGGGTTAGTGGTTTAGGTTTTAAGGTTAGTGGTTTAGGGTTTAGGGTTACTGGCATGGTTTACGGTTTAGGGTTAGTGGTTAGGCATTTCGGATTAGTGGTTTAGGGTTTAGTGGTTTAGGGTTCAGGTTAGCGGTCTAGGGCTTATGATTTTATGGTTACGCGTTTAGGGTTAGGCTTTTGGGATCATAGGTCTAGGGTAACTACATGAAATGATGATAAATTTTTAGTACATAAGCGTAAAACTACATAAAATGACGATAAGCGTAAAACTACATAAAATGACGATAAGCGTAAAACTACATGCATTGCTGCCTTTGGGTTGAACCTTTAGTTGTACTATGGTTATTCATTGGTAAGGGTTCTTAGTGGAAGGTTTCCCTCTGAATCTACATAAGATCGGGACAGGATTAACCGAATAGGAAGATAGGACTTCATTGATGAACAACCTTTGAATGACTTATGTGGATATTACTTGGCTAAGTGTTTTTCTCTCTTGCTAATCCATCCCTTTTACTTTGTTTTAGTTGTTTTGTTTGTGACCAACCAACCATAAAACAACTCTTTGTGACATTGCATGCTACCACCATTGGTTCCTTCCTTCACTGTGGGATCGACCCTAACTTACTTACTATACTTTGTTTAGTGAGGATTTTAGGATTTACTTTTGATTGGGGATACGACGACTACATCTAATGTGTACGAGCCTACACATCAAGGCGATCAAGCTCAAGATGCTGGACAAGAAGGTGAATCAAGTGATGAAGAGCAGTTGAAGGAAGAAGAAGACCCGGCCAACCCTAAGGAGGATCCACCACCCGGTCAAGGCTATTTTTAGCATTTCTTTCTTGCTTTTTCTTTCTGATTTCGGTAGGGCTATCTAAGGCAAGAACACAACAGATTGTACTCAGTTTTTGGCAAATGAAAATCAGCATTACGTGCTACCAAAAGCTCCCTATCTATCCCTATCCCCATTGACGGTTGTGAGTAATATCAACCCTTTCCTCCATTGATTTCGAGTGGTTCCTATCTCGAAATTCCTTCCCTTGATCCCCTAGCCGAGTGAGTCATATGTTGGTTGGAAGATCATCCTCATTCCCTCCCTAATCCATCGTCCATCACCAAGAACCCTAAAAACTGCCCAAGTTTGCTGAACTTCCTCCCCGGAACTACCAGCGACCCTCCGGTAGAAAACTCATATCTTTTGATCCACCGCCCAGAAAATTCTGAAAATTTGAGGACAGAAACTACACTTCCATATCTGTCTACTGTCGCCGGAATCAACCAATTCGGAGTTCGGAGGAAGGAGAACGACCCCACTGAAGTCAGGGCAAATTCTGGGATTTTGCTGGAGTTGCTGTCCTTGTGCTCTTGAGTTCCGAGGGGCCTTGTTGAGCAAGATCTTGCACTGTTTGGCCCTCGATCCTTGCACACAACAACATCCGTGATCAATAATCGTAAAACTACATGAAATTACGATAAGTTTTAATTATATACGCGTATAAGTACATGAAGTGACGATAAATACTCTATTATATTAGCGTAACTACATGAAATGAAGATAGATTTTTACTATATAAACGTAAAACTACATGAAATTACGGTAAATTTCTATTATATAACCGTAAAACTACATGAAATGACGCTAAATAGTGTATTACATTAGCCTAACTACATGAACTGACGATAATTACTCTATTCTATTAGCGTAACTACATGAAATGACGATACATTTTTAGTATATACGCGTATAACTACATGAAATGACGATAAATACTCTCTTGTATTAGCGTAACTACATGAAATGACTTTTAGTATATATATAAGTGTCCAACCCTAAACCACTTCAGTAAACACTAAACACCTACAGTCAACCCTAAACCGCTACAGTATGTACGCTTATCGCTATTTCATGTAGTTACACTTAAACCCTAAATCGCTATAGCAGTTACACTTAAACCGTAAACCCCTACAGTAAACCCTAAACCGGTACAGTAAACCCTAAACCGCTACAGTACTTATGCTTATCGTCATTTCATGTGGTTATGCTATAACCCTAAACCGCTACGGCTACAGTAAACCCTACACAGCTACAGTAATCCCTAACCGCTACATTATACCCTAAACTGCTACAGTATATACGCTTATCGTCATTACATGTAGTTACGTCATTACCCTAAACCGCTACCGCTACAGTAAACCCTTAACCTCTACAGTAATCCCTAAACCGCTACAGTAAAACCTAAACCGCTACAGTACTTACGCTTATCGTCATTTCATGTAGTTACGCTTATCGTCGTTTCATGTAGTTGCACTTAAATCCTAAACCGCTACAGTAAACCCTCATCCCCTATAGTAAACCCTAAACCGCTACAGTAGTTACGCTTATCGCCGTATCATGTAGTTGCACATAAACCCTAAACCGCTACAGTATACCGTAATCCGCTACAGTAAACCCTAATTACGTGTAACTTACTACTAGTATCACCTACACAAATGCAACTATTCTTAGCTACAGAATACTTGGCATAAATTCTTTTTATCTGAAACTTACTAATGATATTTGTTTAATCAAGCCTATATATATATATATAGTAAGAAGAAAAAGAAACCCTGAAACATAGATAGATGCTTGAAAGATGTAATTATATATGTAGTCGATACAATGTAGATATTTCTAATTACGGTACAAAACCATAAACAAGCAAAGAAGTTGATGATACTGTAAACCTTTTGTTATGATCAAGGATTGGGATGGCCACAGTGCAAGAATTGCTCGACAAGGCGCCTCGGAACTCAATAACGCAGGACAGCAACCCCCAGCATAATTCCAGAATTTGATCTAATTTCAGTGGGGTCGTTCTCCTTGCTCCGAACTCCGAATTGGGCGATTCCGGCGACAGTAGATAGATATGTAAGTCTAGTTTATGTCCTCCAATTTTCAGAATTTTCTGGGCGGTGGATCAAAACATATGATTTTTCTACCAAAGGGTCGCTGGTAGGTCCGGGGAGGAAGTTCGGCAAACTTACGGTTGATGATGGATGGAATCGATTGTGATGGGTGATGGAAGCGAGGGATAAGCAATCTCCTTATGGCTAGGCTACATTTGACACACTAGTCACAAGAGAAAGACCTAGGGAGATTCGAGATACAACACACTCAAATCTCTCAAGGGAAGAACTTGATATCACACACAAGTTTGATGAACAAGAAGAAAACTCTAAAACTGAAATATTCTGATTCTGGATTCAATTCAACGTTCTGAACAATGACCCAAAAGTTTTCCTAATAACCTTGCAATACGGTTACTAAAGAGAAATTTAAGAAAATGCTAATAATTATCCCACTAATCCTAAAACGTGCCCACTAATCAAAACACCAATTAATGGACATTTAGGGAATTAAAATATTGTCTAATAATGTTTAAAATACCCAGTAATAAATCGGAAATAACTGTAGTATACAAATATTATTCACGTGGGCTTTTAACCCGGATGGAGGGCCTAGCCGGGTTCTCTGGTGATAGCATCGGCTTTATAACCCGGATTTGGGTGGTCTCCGGGTTCTTTAGCTTCTTTACAGCCCGGATCTGAATTGGGCCCGTGTTTTCTGCTCCTGTCCGAGGCAATGTCACGGTCTTGGCCTAGCTTCCCGTCTTGGCTTGAATCATCATCTATGTTTGAAGGATCTTCTTACTTGGCCAAGTCTTGATGGGCCATATTCATATCACCTTTGGTATACGCAAAGGACTTAAGTGTAACTACTATACCGGATTAGGGTTTGAGTGTAACCAATTTGCGGTTTAGGGTTTAGGGTTTAAGTGTAACTACATGAAATAAGCGTAACTACATGAAATGACGATAAATTTTTTACTAAATAAGTGTATAACTACATGAAATGATGATAAATAATATCGTATATAAGCATAACTACATGAAATGACAAGAAATACGATAGTATATACGATAGTATATCTGCGTAACTACATGAAATGACGATAAATTTTTATTATATAACTATAAAACTACATGAAAGAACAGTAAATATTATATTATATTAGCGTAACTACATCAAATGACAATAAACTTTTAGTATATAAGTGTAAGACTACATGAAATTACGATAAATACTATCGTATATAAGCATAACTAAATGAAATGACGAGAAATACGATAGTATATAAGCGTAACTACATGAAATGATCACAAATACTATCATATATAAGCGTACCTACATGAAATGAAGATAAATACGATAGTATATAAGCGTAAATACATGAAATGCCGACAAATCCTCTCGTATATAAGCATAACTACATGAAATGACGATAAATTTTTAATATATGAGTGTAAAACTACATGAAATGACGAGAATTATGATAGTATATTAGCGTAACTACATTAAATGACGATAAACTTTAAGTATATAAGTTTAAAACTACATGAAATGATGATAAATTTTTACTATATGTGTAAAACAACATGAAATGACGATAACTTTTAGTATATAAGTGTAAAACTACATGAAATAACGTTAACCTTTTAGTATATAAGTGTAAAACTACATGAAATGACGATAAATAGTATATTAGCTTAACTACATTAGACAAATACTGTAAATCCTACGCGTAACTACATTAAATAATGACAAATACTGCAAACCCTAAGCGTAACTACATCAAATAACGATAAATACTACAAACCCTAATTGTAACTTTCTATCCAAGTAATCAGAAATACTACAAACCCTACGTGTAACTAAATCAAATGACGACAAATACTACAAACCCTACGTGTAACTACATGAAATGACGACACACACGACAAACCATACGCGTAACTACATGAAATAATGACAAATACTACAAACCCTAATTACGTGTAACTACATGAAATAATGACAAATACTGCAAACCCGAATTTCCCCTAACTTACTACATGAAATAATGGCAAATACTACAAATCGTAATTACGTGTACCTTATTACATGAAATGACGATAAAATATTAGTATATAAGTGTAAAACTACATCAAATGATGATGAATACAATAGTACATAAGCGTAAATACATGAAATGATGATAACCTATTATTATATAAGTGTTAAACTACATGAAATGACGATAAATAATCTATTATATTTACATAACTACATAAAATGACGATAAACTATTAGTATATAAGTGTAAAACTACCTGAAATGACGATAAATAGAATAGTATATAAGCGTAAGTACATGAAATGACGATAAACTATTAATATATAAGTGTTAAACTATATGAAATGACGATAAATACAATAGTATATAAGCGTAACTACATGAAATGACGATAAACTATTAGTATATAAGTGTAAAATTACATGAAATGACTATAAATAGTATATTATATTAACGTAACTACATAAAATGACGATAAACTATTACTAAATAAGTGTAAAACTACATTAAATTACTACAAACCCTAATTACGTGTAACTGACTACATTAAATAATGACAAATACTACAAACCCTAATTACGTGTAACTTATTACATGAAATAATGGCAAATACTACAAACCCTAATTACTTGTAACTTACTACATGAAATAATGGCTAATACTACAAACCCTAATTACGTGTAACTTACTACATGAACTAATGACAAATACTACAAACCCTAATTACGTGTCACTTACTACATGAAATAATGACAAATACTACAAACCCTAATTACGTGTAACTACATGAAATAATAACAAATACTACAAACCCTAATTACGTGTAACTATGTGAAATAATAGCAAATACGACAAACCCTAATTATGTGTAACTACATGAATTAATGACAAATACTACAAACCCTAATGACGTATACCTTACTACATTAAATAATGACAAATACTACAAACCCTAATTACGTGTAACTTACTACATTAAATAATGACAAATACTACAAACCCTAATTACGTGTAACTTACTACATGAAATAATGACAAATACTATAAACCCTAATTATTTGTAAGTTACTACATTAAATAATGACAAATACTATAAACCCTAATTACGTGTAAATACATGGAATAATAACAAATACTACAAACCCTAATTACGTGTAACTACGTGAAATAATAACAAATACGACAAACCCTAATTACGTGTAATTACATGAAATAATGACAAATACTACAAACCCTAATTACGTTTTACTACATTAAATAATGACAAATACTACAAACACTAATTACGTGTAACTTACTACATAAAATAATGAAAAATACTACAAACCCTAATTATGTGTAAGTTACTACATTAAATAATGACAAATTCTACAAACCCTAATTACGTGTAACTTACTACATGAAATAATGACAAATACTACAAATCCTAATTACGTGTAACTACAACAAATAATAACAAATACTAAAAACCCTAATTACGTGTAACTACAAACCCTAATTACGTGTAACTTACTACATAAAATAATTAAAAATACTACAAACCCTAATTATGTGTAACTTACTACATTAAATTATGACAAATACTATAAACCCTAATTACGTGTAACTTACTACATAAAATAATGAAAAATACTACAAACCCTAATTACGTGTAACTTAGTACATTAAATAATGACAAATACTACAAACCCTTATTACGTGTAACTTACTACATGAAATAATGACAAATACTACAAACCCTATTTAGGTGTACCTACATGAAATTATTACAAATACTACAAACCCTAATTACGTGTAACTTACTACATGAAATAATGGCATATACTACAAACCATAATTACGTGTACCTTACTACATGAAATAATGATAAATACTACAAACCCTAATTACGTATAACTTTCTGTCAAAGTAATGACAAATGTTATAAACCCTAATTACGTGTAACTACATGAAATAATGACAAATAACACAAACCCTACATGTAACTTTCTGTCGAAGTAATGAAAAATACTACAAACCCTAATTACGTGTAACTACATAAAATAAAGACAAATACTACAAACCCTAATTACGTGTACCTTACTACATGAAATAATGACAAATACTATAAACCCTAATTACGTATAACTTTCTGTCAAAGTAATGACAAATACTATAAACCCTAATTACGTGTAACTTACTACATGAAATAATGACAAATACTACAAACCCTAATTACATGTAACTTACTACATGAAATAATGACAAATAATACAAACCCTAATTACGTGTAACTTACTACATCAAATAATGGCAAATACTACAAATCCTAATTACGTGTAACTACATGAAATATTGACAAATACTACAAACCCTAATTACGTGTAACTACATGAAATTATGACAAATACTACAAACCCTAATTATGTAAGACTTTCTGTCAAAGTAATGACAAATACTATAAACCCTAATTACGTGTAACTACATGAAATAATGACAAATACTACAAACCCTAATTACTTGTAACTACATGAAATAATGACAAATACTACAAATTCTAATTACGTGTACCTACATGAAATAATAAGAAATACTACAAACCCTAATTACGTGTAACTACGTGAAATAATAACAAATACGACAAACCCTAATTACGTGTAACTACATGAAATAATGACAAATACTACAAACCCTAATCACGTGTAACTACATGAAATAATGATAAATAATACAAACCCTAATTACGTGTAACTACATGAAATATTTACAAATACTACAAACCGTAATTACGTGTACCTTACTGTCGAACTAATGACAAATACTATAAACCCTAATTACGTGTAACTTACTACATAAAATAATGACACATACTACAAACTCTAATTACGTGTAACTTACTACATTAAATAATGACAAATACTACAAACCCTAATTACGTGTAACTTACTACATGAAATAATGACAAATACTACAAACCCTAATTACATGTAACTACATAAAATAATGACAAATACTACAAACCCTAATTACGTGTAACTACATGGAATAATAACAAATACTACAAACCCTAATTACGTGTAACTACGTGAAATAATAACAAATACGACAAACCCTAATTACGTGCAATTACATGAAATAATGACAAATACTACAAACCCTAATTACGTGTTACTACATAAAATAATGACAATTACTACAAACCCTAATTACGTGTAACTTACTACATTAATTAATGACAAATACTACAAACACTAATTATGTGTAACTTACTACATGAAATATTGAGAAATACTACAAACCCTAATTACGTGTAACTACATGAAATAATGACAAATATTACAAACCCTATTTACGTGTACCTACATGAAATAATAACAAATACTACAAATCCTAATTATGTGTAACTTAGTACATGAAATAATGGCATATATGACAAACCAAAATTACGTGTAACTTACTACATAAAATTATGACAAATACTACAAACCCTAATTACGTATAACTACATGAAATAATGACAAATACTATAAACCCTAATTACGTTTAACTACATGAAATAATAACAAATACTACAAACCCTACATGTAACTTTCTGTCGAAGTAATGAAAAAACATACAAACCCTAATTACGTGTAACTACATAAAATAAAGACAAATACTACAAACCCTAATTACGTGTACCTTACTACATGAAATAATGACAAATACTACAAACCCTAATTACGTGTACCTTACTACATGAAATAATGACAAATACTACAAACCCTAATTACGTATAACTTTATGTCAAAGTAATGACAAATACTATAAACCCTAATTACGTGTAACTTACTACATGAAATAATGACAAATACTACAAACCCTAATTACGTGTAACTTACTACATGAAATAATGGCAAATACTACAAACACTAATTACATGTAACTACATGAAATAATAACAAATACTACAAACCCTAATTACGTGTAACTACATGAAATAATAACAAATACAACAAACCCTAATTACGTGTATCTACATGAATTAATGACAAATACTACAAACCCTAATGACGTGTAACTACATTAAATAATGACAAATACTACAAACCCTAATTACGTGTAACTTACTACATGAAATATTGTCAAATACTACAAACCCTAATTACGTGTAACTTACTGTCGAAGTAATGACAAATACTACAAACCCTAATTACGTGTAACTTACTACATAAAATAAAGACAAATACTACAAACCCTAATTATGTGTAACTTACTTCATTAAATAATGACAAATACTACAAAACCTAATTACGTGTAACTTACTACATGAAATATTGTCAAATACTACAAACCCTAATTACGTGTAACTTACTACATTAAATAATGGCAAATACTACAAACCCTAATTACGTGTAACTACATTAAATAATAACAAATACTATAAATTCTAATTACGTGTAACTTACTACATTAAATAATGACAAATACTATAAACCCTAATTACGTATAACTTACTATATGAAATAATGACAAATACTACAAACCCTAATTATATGTAACTACATGAAATAATGACAAATACTATAAACCCTAATTACGTATAACTTACTTTCGAAGTAATGACAAATACAACAAACCCTAATTACGTATAACTTACTACATAAAATAATGACAAATACTACAAACCCTAATTACGTGTAACTTACTACATAAAATAATGACAAATACTACAAACGCTAATTACGTGTAACTTACTACATGAAATATTGTCAAATACTACAAACCCTAATTACGTGTAACTTACTACATGAAATAATGGCAAATACTACAAATCCTAATTACGTGTAACTACATTAAATAATAACAAATACTACAAATCCTAATTACGTGTAACTACGTGAAATAATAACAAATAGGACAAACCCTAATTACGTGTAACTACATGAATTAATGACAAATACTACAAACCCTACTGACGTGTAACTACATGAAATAATGACAAATACTACCAACCCTAATTACGTGTAACTTACTACATGAATCATTGTCAAATACTACAAACCCTAATTACGTGTAACTACATGAAATGATGACAAATACTACAAACCCTGATTACGTGTAACTTACTGTCGAAGTAATGACAAATACTACAAACCCTAATTACGTGTAACTTACTACATAAAATAAAGACAAATACTACAAACCCTAATTATGTGTAACTTACTACATTAAATAATGACAAATACTACAAACCCTAATTATATGTAACTACATGAAATAATGACACATACTACAAACCCTAATTACGTGTAACTTACTTTCGAAGTAATGACAAATACTACAAACCCTAATTACGTGTAACTTACTACATTAAATAATGACAAATACTACAAACCCTAAGTACGTGTAACTTACTACATGAAATAATGACAAATACTACAAACCCTAATTACGTGTAACTACGTGAAATAATAACAAATACGACAAATCCTAATTACGTGTATCTGCATGAATTAATGACAAATACTACAAACCCTAATGACGTGTAACTACATGAAATAATAACAAATAATACAAACCCTAATTATGTGTAACTACGTGAAATAATAACAAATACGACAAACCCTAATTACGTGCAATTACATGAAATAATGACAAATACTACAAACCCTAATTACGTGTTACTACATAAAATACTACAAACCCTAATTACGTGTAACTACATAAAATAAAGACAAATACTACAAACCCTAATTACGTGTACCTTACTACATGAAATAATGACAAATACTACAAACCCTAATTACGTATAACTTTCTGTCAAAGTAATGACAAATACTATAAATCCTAATTACGTGTAACTTACTACATGAAATAATGACAAATACTACAAACCCTAATTACGTGTAACTTACTACATGAAATAATGACAAATAATACAAACCCTAATTACATGTAACTTACTACATGAAATAATGGCAAATACTACAAATCCTAATTACGTGTAACTACATGAAATATTGACAAATACTACAAACCCTAATTAAGTGTAACTTACTTTCGAAGTAATGACAAATACTACAAATCCTAATTACGTGTAACTTACTATATAAAATAATGACACATACTACAAACCCTAATTACGTGTAACTTACTACATTAAATAATGAAAAATACTATAAACCCTAATTACGTGTAACTTACTACATGAAATAATGACAAATACTACAAATCCTAATTACATGTAACTACATGAATAATGACAAATACTACAAACCCTAATTACGTGTAACTACATGAAATAATAAAAAATACTACAAACCCTAATTTCGTGTCACTACGTGAAATAAAAACAAATACGACAAACCCTAATTACGTGTAACTACATGAATTAATGACAAATACTACAAACCCTAATTACGTGTTACTATATTAAATAATGAGAAATACTACAAACCCTAATTACGTGTAACTTACTACATTAATTAATGACAAATACTACAAACGCTAATTACGTGTAACTTACTACATGAAATAATGACAAATACT
The DNA here is from genome assembly GCA_027886185.1 of Rheum nobile. Lineage (NCBI taxonomy): Eukaryota > Viridiplantae > Streptophyta > Magnoliopsida > Caryophyllales > Polygonaceae > Rheum > Rheum nobile. Next base: position 29,980 of record WOAB01000440.1, read on the forward strand.
AGAAACCCTAATTACGTGTAACTACATGAAATAATGACAAATATTGCAAACCCTATTTACGTGTACCTACATGAAATAATAACAAATACTACAAACCCTAATTACGTGTAACTACATGAAATAATGACAAATATTATAAACCCTAATTACGATTAACTTACTATCCAAGAAATGACAAATACTACAAACCCTACGGGTAACTACATGAAATAAGGACAAATGCTACAAACCCTACGTGTAACTTTCTATCGAAGTAATGACAATACTACAAACCCTAATTACGTATAACTTACTACTTGAAATAATGGCAAATACTACAAACCTTAAGTGTAAAACTACATGAATAACGATAAATACTATATTACATAAGCGTAACTACATGAAATGACAATAAACTTTTAGTATATAAGTGTAAAACTACATGAAATGGACTATAAATACAATAGTATATAAGCGTAACTACATGAAATGACGAATAACTTTTAGTATTAAGTGTAAAACTACATGCAATGACAAAAATTACGATAGTATATAAGCGTAACTACATGAAATGACGATAAACTTTTAGTATATAAGTGTAACAATTACATGAAATAACGACAAAAACAATAGTATATAAGCATACTACAGAAATGACGATTAGTTTTTATATAAGTGTAAAACTACATGAAATAACGATAAATAGTAATTATAATAGCGTTACTACATGAAATGACATAAACTTTTAGTATATCAGTGTAAACTACATGAAATGATGACAAATACCCATAGTATATAAGCGTAACTACATGAAAATAACGATAAACTTTTAGTATATAAGTGTAAAACTACATGAATAAATAGTATATTTATAGTAGCATTACTACATGAAATGACGATAAACTTTTCGTATATAAGTGTAAAAACTAAATGAAATGACGATAAATAGTATATTATATTAGAGTAACTACATGAAATGACGATAAACTTTTATTTATAAGTGTAAAACTACATGAAATGACGATAAATACAATAGTATATAAGCATAACTACATGAAATGACGAAACTTT
>WOAB01000441.1:0-30000 GCA_027886185.1 Rheum nobile
AAACCCTAAACCCTAAACCCTAAACCCTATATACCATATATTTCTCGTCATTTCATGTAGTTACGCTTATTTACTATAATATCTCGTCATTTCATGTAGTTTTACACTTATATACTAAAATTTCCTCGTCATTTCATGTAGTTTTACACTTATATACTACAAATTTCTCGTCATTTCATGTAGTTACGCTTATATAATATAATATTTCTCGTCATTTTCATGTAGTTACTCTTATATACGATAGTATTTCTCGTCATTTCATGTAGTTACGTTAATATTATAGTATTTATCGTCATTTCATGTAGTTTTATACTTATATACTAATTGTTTATCGCCATTTTATGTAGTTACGCTTCTATACTATTGTATTTATCGTCATTTCATGTAGTTTTACACTTATGAACTCAAAATTAATCGTCATTTCATGTAGTTATGTTTATATACTATTGTATTTGTGGTTATTTCATGTAGTTTTACACTTATATACTAATAGTTTATCGTCATTTCATGTAGTTACGTTAATATAATATACTATTCATCGTCATTTCATGTAGTTTTACACTTATATACTAATAGTTAATCGTCATTTCATGTAGTTACGTTAATATAATATACTATTTATCGTCATTTCATGTAGTTTTATACTTATATACTAATAGTTTATCGTCATTTCATGTAGTTACGCTTATATACTATTGTATTTATCGTAATTTCATGTAGTTTTACACTTATATACTAATAATTTATCGTCATTTCATGTAGTTATGTTAATATAATATACTATTTATCGTCATTTCATGTAGTTTTACACTTATATACTAATAGTTATTCGTCATTTCATGTTGTTACGTTAATATAATATAGTATTTATCGTCATTTCATGTAGTTTTATACTTATATACTAATTGTTTATCGTCATTTTATGTAGTTATGCTTATATACTATTGTATTTATCCTCATTTCATGTAGTTTTACACTTATATACTAATAGTTTATCGTCATTTCATGTAGTTACTCTAATATAATATACTATTTATCGTCATTTCATATAGTTTTACACTTATATAAGAATAGTTTATCGTCATTTCATGTAGTTACGCTTATATACAATTTTATTTATCGTCATTTCATGTAGTTTTACACTTATATACTAAAAGTTTATCGTCATTTCATGTAGTTACGTTAATAGAATATAGTATTTATCGTCATTTCATGTAGTTTTACACTTATATACTAATAGTTTATCGTCATTTCATGTAGTTACGCTAATATAATATTTTATTTATCGTCATTTCATGTAGTTTTACACTTATTTAATAATAGTTTATCGTCATTTCATGTAGTTATGCTAATATAATATACTATTTATCGTCATTTCATGTAATTTTACACTTATATACTAATAGTTTAGCGTCATTTCATGTAGTTACGCTTATATACAATTGTATTTATCGTCATTTCATGTAGTTTTACACTTATATACTAAAAGTTTATCGTCATTTCATGTAGTTACGTTAATATAATATAGTATTTATCGTCATTTCATGTAGTTTTACACTTATATACTAATAGTTAATCGTCATTTCATGTAGTTACGTTAATATAATATAGTATTTATCGTCATTTCATGTAGTTTTATACTTATATACTAATTGTTTATCGTCATTTCATGTAGTTACGCTTATATAATATTGTATTTATCGTCATTTCTTGTAGTTTTACACTTATATACTAAAAGTTTATCGTCATTTCATGTAATTACGTTAATATAATATAGTATTTATCGTCATTTCATGTAGTTTTACACTTATATACTAATAGTTTATCGTCATTTCATGTAGTTACGCTAATATAATATTGTATTCATCGTAATTTCATGTAGTTTTACACTTATTAACTAATAGTTTATCGTCATTTCATGTAGTTATGCTAATATAATATACTATTTATCGTCATTTCATGTAATTTTACACTTATATACTAATAGTTTATCGTCATTTCATGTAGTTACGCTTAAATATTATTGTATTTATCGTCATTTCATATAGTTTAACACTTATATACTAATAGTTTATAGTCATTTCATGTAGTTACGTTAATATAATATAGTATTTATCGTCATTTCATGTAGTTTTATACTTATATACTAAAAGTTTATCCTCATTTCATATAGTTATACTAATATAATATTGTATTCATCGTCATTTCATGTAGTTTTACACTTATATACTAATAGTTTATCGTCATTTCATGTAGTTACGCTAATATAATATTGTATTTATCGTCATTTCATGTAGTTTTACACTTATTTACTAATAGTTTATCGTCATTTCATGTAGTTATGCTAATATAATTTATTATTTATCGTCATTTCATGTATTTTTACACTTATATACTAATAGTTTATCGTCATTTCATGTAGTTACGCTTATATACTATTGTATTTATCATCATTTCATGTAGTTTTACACTTATATACTAATAGTTTATAGTCATTTCATGTAGTTACGTTAATATAATATAGTAGTTATCGTCATTTCATATAGTTTTACACTTATATACTAAAAGTTTATCGTCATTTCATATAGTTATACTAATATAATATTGTATTCATCGTCATTTCATATAGTTTTACACTTATATAATAATAGTTAGTCGTCATTTCATTTAGTTACGTTAATATAATATAGTATTTATCGTCATTTCATGTAGTTTTATACTTATATACTAATTGTTTATCGTCATTTTATGTAGTTACGTTTATATACTATTGTATTTATCGTCATTTCATGTAGTTTTACACTTATGAACTCAAAATTTTTCGTCATTTCATGTAGTTACGCTTATATAATATAGTATTTATCGTCATTTCATGTAGTTTTACACTTATATATTAAGAGTTAATCGTCATTTAATGTAGTTACGCTAATATAATATAGTATTTATCATCATTTTATGTAGTTTTACACTTATATACTAATTTTTTATCGTCATTTTATGTAGTTACGCTTATATACTATTGTATTTATCGTCATTTCATGTAGTTTTACACTTATTTACTAAAAATTAATCGTCATTTCATGTAGTTATGCTTATATACTATTGTATTTGTCGTTATTTCATGTAGTTTTACACTTATATACTAATAGTTTATCGTCATTTCATGTAGTTATGTTAATATAATATACTATTTATCGTAATTTCATATAGTTTTACACTTATATACTAATAGTTAATCGTCATTTCATGTAGTTACGTTAATATAATATAGTATTTATCGTCATTTCATGTAGTTTTATACTTATATACTAATTGTTTATCGTCATTTTATGTAGTTACGCTTATATACTATTGTATTTATCTTCATTTCATGTAGTTTTACACTTATATACTAATAGTTTATCGTCATTTCATGTAGTTATGCTAATATAATATACTATTTCTCGTCATTTCATGTAATTTTACACTTAGATACTATTAGTTTATCGTCATTTCATGTAGTTACGCTTATATACTATTGTATTTATCGTCATTTCATGTAGTTTTACACTTCTATATTAATAGTTTATAGTCATTTCATGTAGTTACGTTAATATAATATAGTATTTATCGTCATTTCATGTAGTTTTACACTTATATACTAAAAGTTTATCGTCATTTTATGTAGTTACGCTTATATACTATTTTATTTATCGTCATTTCGTGTAGTTTTACACTTATATACTAATAGTTTATCGTCATTTCATGTAGTTACTCTAATATAATATACTATTTATCATCATTTCATGTAGTTTTACACTTATATACTAATTAGGTTTGTCGTATTTGTTATTATTTCACGTAGTTACACGTAATTAGGGTTTGTAGTATTTGTTATTATTTCACGTAGTTACACGTAATTAGGATTTGTAGTATTTGTCATTATTTCATGTAGTTACACGTAATTAGGGTTTGTAGTATTTGTCATTATTTCATGTAGTTACACGTAATTATGGTTTGTAGTATTTGTTATTATTTCATGTAGTTACACGTAATTAGGGTTTATAGTATTTGTCATTATTTCATGTAGTTACTTGTAATTAGGATTTGTAGTATTTGTCATTATTTCATGTAGTAAGTTACACGTAATTAGGGTTTGTAGTATTTTTCATTATTTAATGTAGTGAGTTACACGTAATTATGGTTTGTAGTATTTGTCATTATTTTATGTAGTAAATTACACATAATTAGGGTTTGTAGTATTTGTCATTACTTCGACAGTAAGTTACACGTAATTAGGGTTTGTAGTATTTGTTATTATTTCACGTAGTTACACGTAATTAGGGTTTGTAGTATTTGTTATTATTTCATGTAGTTACACGTAATTAGGGTTTGTAGTATTTGTCATTATTTCATGTAGTAAGTTACACGTAATTAGGGTTTGTATTATTTGTCATTATTTCATGTAGTTACACGTCATTAGGGTTTATAGTATTTGTCATTATTTCATGTAGTAAGTTATACGTAATTAGGGTTTGTAGTATTTGTCATTATTTAATATTGTAAGTTACACGTAATTAGGATTTGTAGTATTTGTCATTATTTTATGTAGTAAGTTACACATAATTAAGGTTTGTAATATTTGTCATTACTTCAACAGTAAGTTACACGTAATTAGGGTTTGTAGTATTTGTTATTATTTCACGTAGTTACACGTCATTAGGGTTTGTAGTATTTGTTTTTATTTCATGTAGTTACACGTAATTAGGGTTTGTAGTATTTGCCATTATTTCATGTAGTAAGTTACACGTAATTAGGGTTTGTATTATTTGTCATTATTTCATGTAGTTACACGTAATCAGGGTTTGTAGTATTTGTCATTATTTCATGTAGTTACACGTAATTAGGGTTTGTAGTATTTGTTATTATTACACGTAGTTACACGTCATTAGGGTTTGTAGTATTTGTTATTATTTTTTGTAGTTACGCGTAATTTGGGTTTGTAGTATTTGCCATTATTTCATGTAGTAAGTTACACGTAATTAGGGTTTGTATTATTTGTCATTAATTCATGTAGTTACACGTCATTAGGGTTTGTAGTATTTGTCATTATTTCATGTAGTTACACGTAATTAGGGTTTGTCGTATTTGTTATTATTTCACGTAGTTACACGTAATTAGGGTTTGTAGTATTTGTTATTATTTCTTGTAGTTATACGTAATTAGGGTTTGTAGTATTTGCCATTATTTCATGTAGTAAGTTACACGTAATTAGGGTTTGTATTATTTGTCATTAATTCATGTAGTTACATGTCATTAGGGTTTGTAGTATTTGTCATTATTTCATGTAGTTACACGTAATTAGGGTTTGTCGTATTTGTTATTATTTCACGTAGTTACACGTAATTAGGGTTTGTAGTATTTGTTATTATTTCATGTAGTTACACGTAATTAGGGTTTCTAGTATTTGCCATTATTTCATGTAGTAAGTTACACGTAATTAGGGTTTGTATTATTTGTCATTATTTCGTGTAGTTACACGTCATTAGGATTTGTAGTATTTGTCATTATTTTATGTAGTAATTTACACGTAAATAGGGTTTGTAGTATTTGTCATTACTTCGACAGTAAGTTACACGTAATCAGGGTTTGTAGTATTTGTCATTATTTCATGTAGTAAGTTACACGTAATTAGGGTTTGTAGTATTTGTCATTATTTCATGTAGTTACATATAATTAGGGTCTGTAGTATTTGTCTTAATTTTTCTTGTAGTAAGTTACACGTAATTAGGATTTGTAGTATTTGTCATTATTTAATGTAGTAAATTACACATAATTAGGGTTTGTAGTATTTGTCATTATTTTATGTAGTAAGTTACACGTAATTAGGGTGTTCAGTATTTGTCATTACTTCGACAGTAAGTTACACGTAATCAGGGTTTGTAGTATTTGTCATTATTTCATGTAGTTACACGTAATTATGGTTTGTAGTATTTGACATTATTTCATGTAGTAAGTTACACGTACTTAGGGTTTGTAGTATTTGTCATTATTTCATGTAGTTACACGTCATTAGGGTTTGTAGTATTTGTCATTAATTCATGTAGTTACAGGTAATTAGGGTTTGTCGTATTTGTTATTATTTCACGTAGTTACACGTAATTAGGGTTCGTAGTATTTGTTATTATTTCATGTAGTTACACGTAATTAGGGTTTATAGTATTTGTCATTATTTCATTTAGTTACATGTAATTAGGGTTTGTAGTATTTGTCATTATTTCATGTAGTAAGTTACACGTAATTAGGGTTTCTAGTATTTTTCATTATTTAATGTAGTAAGTTACACGTAATTAGGGTTTGTATTATTTGTCATTATTTCATGTAGTTACACGTCATTAGGGTTTATAGTATTTGTCATTATTTAATGTAGTAAGTTACACATAATTAGGGTTTGTAGTATTTGTCATTATTTTATGTAGTTACACGTAATTAGGATTATAGTATTTGTCATTATTTCATGTAGTTACACGTAATTAGGGTTTGTAGTATTTGTCATTATTTCATGTAGTTACACGTAATTATGTTTTGTAGTATTTGTTATTATTTCATGTAGTTACACGTAATTAGGGTTTGTAGTATTTGCCATTATTTCATGTAGTAAGTTACACGTAATTAGGGTTTGTATTATTTGTCATTATTTCATGTAGTTACACGTCATTAGGGTTTATAGTATTTGTCATTATTTCATGTAGTAAGTTATACGTAATTAGGGTTTGTAGTATTTATCATTATTTAATATTGTAAGTTACACGTAATTAGGGTTTGTAGTATTTGTCATTATTTTATGTAGTAAGTTACACATAATTAAGGTTTGTAATATTTGTCATTACTTCAACAGTAAGTTACACGTAATTAGGGTTTGTAGTATTTGTCATTATTTCATGTAGTTACACGTAATTATGGTTTGTAGTATTTGTTATTATTTCATGTAGTTACACGTAATTAGGGTTTGTAGTATTTGTCATTATTTCATGTAGTTACATGTAATTAGGGTTTATAGTATTTGTCATTATTTCATGTAGTAAGTTACACGTAATTAGGGTTTGTAGTATTTGTCATTATTTAATGTAGTGAGTTACACGTAATTAGGGTTTGTAGTATTTGTCATTATTTTATGTAGTAAGTTATACATAATTAGGGGTTGTAGTATTTGTCATTACTTCGAGAGTAAGTTACACGTAATTAGGATTTGTAGTATTTGTTATTATTTCACTTAGTTACACGTATTAGGGTTTGTAGTATTTGTTATTATTTCATGTAGTTACACGTAATTAGAGTTTGTAGTATTTGTCATTATTTCATGTAGTAAGTTACACGTAATTAGGGTTTTTATTATTTGTCATTATTTCATGTAGTTATACGTCATTAGGGTTTGTAGTATTTGTCATTATTTCATGTAGTTACACGTAATAAAGGTTTGTCGTATTTGTTATTATTTCACGTAGTTACACGTAATTAGGGTTTGTAGTATTTGTTATTATTTCTTGTAGTTATACGTAATTAGGGTTTGTAGTATTTGTCATTATTTCATGTAGTTACATATAATTAGGGTCTGTAGTATTTGTCATTATTTAATGTAGTAAGTTACACGTAATTAGGGTTTCTAGTATTTGGCATTATTTAATGTAGTAAGTTACACTTAATTAGGGTTTGTAGTATTTGTCATTATTTTATGTAGTAAGTTACACGTAATTAGGGTTTGTAGTATTTTTCATTACTTCGACAGTAAGTTACACGTAATCAGGGTTTGTAGTATTTGTCATTATTTCATGTAGTTACACGTAATTAGGGTTTGTAGTATTTGACATTATTTCATGTAGTAAGTTACACGTAATTAGGATTTGTAGTATTTGTCATTATTTCATGTAGTTACACGTCATTAGGGTTTGTAGTATTTGTCATTAATTCATGTAGTTACACGTAATTAGGGTTTGTAGTATTTGTCATTATTTCATGTAGTTACACGTAATTAGGGTTTGTAGTATTTGTCATTATTTCATGTAGTTACACGTAATTATGGTTTGTAGTATTTGTTATTATTTCATGTAGTTACACGTAATTAGGGTTTGTAGTATTTGTCATTATTTCATGTAGTTACATGTAATTAGGGTTTGTAGTATTTGTCATTATTTCATGTAATAAGTTACACGTAATTAGGGTTTGTAGTATTTGTCATTATCTAATGTAGTGAGTTACACGTAATTAGGGTTTGTAGTATTTGTCATTATTTTATGTAGTAAGTTATACATAATTAGGGGTTGTAGTATTTGTCATTACTTCGAGAGTAAGTTACACGTAATTAGGATTTGTAGTATTTGTTATTATTTCACTTAGTTACACGTAATTAGGGTTTGTAGTATTTGTTATTATTTCATGTAGTTACACGTAATTAGAGTTTGTAGTATTTGTCATTATTTCATGTAGTAAGTTACACGTAATTAGGGTTTGTATTATTTGTCATTATTTCATGTAGTTATACGTCATTAGGGTTTGTAGTATTTGTCATTATTTCATGTAGTTACAGGTAATTAGGGTTTGTCGTATTTGTTATTATTTCACGTAGTTACACGTAAATAGGGTTTGTAGTATTTGTCATTACTTCGACAGTAAGTTACACGTAATCAGGGTTTGTAGTATTTGTCATTATTTCATGTAGTTATACGTAATTAGGGTTTGTAGTATTTCTTATTACTTGGATAGAAAGTTACAATTAGGGTTTGTAGTATTTATCGTTATTTCATGTAGTTACTCGTAGGGTTTGCAGTATTTGTCATTACTTCATGTAGTTACGCGTAGGATTTGCAGTATTTGTCTCATGTAGTTAAGCTAATATAGTATTCATCGTCATTTCATGTATTTTTACACTTATATACTAAAAATTTAACGTTATTTCATGTAGTTTTACACTTATGTACTAAAAGTTATCGTTATTTCATGTAGTTTTACACATATAGTAAAAAGTTATCGTCATTTCATGTAGTTTTAAACTTATATACTAAAAGGTTATCGTCATTTCATGTAGTTACGCTAATATACTATCGTAATTCTCGTCATTTCATGTAGTTTTACACTCATATATTAAAAACTTATCGTCATTTCATGTAGTTATGCTTATATACGAGAGGATTTGTCGTCATTTCATATATTTACGCTTATATACTAACGTATTTATCGTCGTTTCATGTAGTTACGGTTATATACAATAGTATTTGTCATCATTTCATATAGTTACGCTTATATACTATCGTATTTCTCGTCATTTCATGTAGTTATGCTTATATACGATAGTATTTATCGTCATTTCATGTAGTTTTACACTTATATACTAAAAGTTTATTGTCATTTGATATAGTTACGAGAATATAATATAATATGTATTGTCCTTTCATGTAGTTTTATACTTATATACTAAAAATTTATCGTCATTTCATGTAGTTACGCTTATATACTATCGTATATACTATCGTATTTCTCGCCATTTCATGTCGTTATGCTTATATACGATAGTATTTATCATCATTTCATGTAGTTATACACTTATTTACTAAAAAATTTCTCGTCATTTCATGTAGTTACGCTTATTTCATGTAGTGACACTTAAACCTAAACCCTAAACCCTAAACCGCAAATTGGTTACACTTAAACCCTAAACCGGTACAGTAGTTACACTTAAGTCCTTTGCGTATACCAAAGGTTTACAGTATCATCAACTTCTTTGCTTCTTTATGGTTTTGTACCGTAATTAGAAATATCTACATTGTATCGACTACATATATAATGACATCTTTCAAGCATACATTGCATGATTGCTTTTAGATGACACATATTTTACATCTTTGAAGCATCTATCTATGTTTCAGGGTCTCTTTTTCTTCTTAATATATATATATAGGCTTGATTAAACAAATATCATTAGTAAGTTTCAGATAAAAAAATTTAGGCCAAGTATTCTGTAGCTAAGCGTAGTTGCATTTCTTTAGGTGATACTAGTTTTCTGTAGCGTTTAGGGTTTATGTGCAACTACATGATACGACGATAAGCGTAACTACTGTAGCGGTTTAGGGTTTTACTATAGCGGATGAGGGTTTACTGTAGCGGGTTTAGGATTTAAGTGCAACTACATGAAACGACGATAAGCGTAACTACATGAAATGACGATAATCGTAACCACTGTAGCGGTTTAGGGTTTACTGTAGCGGTTAGGGATTACTGTAGAGGTTAGGGTTACTGTAGCGGTAGCGGTTGAGGGTAATGACGATAAGCGTATATACTGTAGCGGTTTCGGGTCTAATGTAGAGGTTAGGGATTACTGTAGCTGTGTAGGGTTTACGTAGCGGTTTAGGGTTTTAGCATAACTACATGAAATGACGATAAGCGTAACTACTGTAGCGGTTTAGGGTTTAATGTACCGATTAGCGTTTACTATAGGGTTTACGGTTTAAGTGTAACTGCTATAGTGATTTAGGGTTTAAGTGTAACCAAATGAAAATAGCGATAAGCGTACATATTGTAGCGGTTTAGGGTTGACTGTAGCTGTTTAGGGTTTATTGAAGTGATTTAGGGTTTTACACTTATATACTAAAAGTCACTTTCATGTAGTTACGCTAATACAATAGAGTATTTATCATGATTTCATGTAGGTATACGCGTATATACTAAAATGTATCGTCATTTCATGTAGTTACGCTAAAATAATATAGTAGTTATCGTCATTTCATGTAGTTAGACTAATGTAATAGATGTATTTATCGTCATTCATGTAGTTTTACGGTTATATACTTAAAATTTACCGTAATTTCATGTAGTTTTACGTTATATAGTAAAAAATTATCGTCATTTCATGTAGTTACGCTAATATAATAGAGTATTATCGTCACTTCATGTACTTATACGCGTATATAATAAAAACTTATCGTCATTTCATGTAGTTTTACGATTATTGATGACGGATGTTGGTGTGTGCAAGGATCGAGGGCCAAACAGTGCAAGATGTTGCTCAAGAAGGCGCCTCGGAACTCAAGAGCACAAGGACAGCAACTCCAGCAAAATCCCAGAATTTGCCCTGACTTCAGTGGGGTCGTTCTCCTTGCTCCGAACTCAGAATTGGTTGATTCCGGCGACAGTAGACAGATATGGAAGTGTAGTTTCTGTCCTCAAATTTTCAGAATTTTCTGGGCGGTGGATCAAAAGATATGCGTTTTCTACCGAAGGGTCGCTGGTAGTTCCGGGGAGGAAGTTCAGCAAACTTGGGCAGTTTTTAGGGTTCTTGGTGATGGACGATGGATTAGGGAGGGAATGAGGATGATCTTCCAACCAAGATATGACTCACTCGGCTAGGGGATCAAGGGAAGGAATGACGATAAGCGTAACTACTGTAGCGGTCTAGGGTTTACTGTAGCTGTTTAGGGATTACTGTAGAGGTTTAGGGTTTACTGTAGCGGTAGCGGTTTAGTGTAATGACGTAAGTACATGTAATGACGATAAGCGTATATACTGTAGCGGTTTAGGGTATAATGTAGCGATTAGGGAATACTGTAGCTGTGTAGGGTTTACTGTAGCGATAGTGGTTTAGGGTTATAGCATAACGACACGAAATGACGATAAGCGTAAGTACTGTAGCGGTTTAGGGTTTACTGTACCGGTTTAGGGTTTACTGTAGGGTTTACGGTTTAAGTGTAACTGCTATAGCGATCTAGGATTTAAGTGTAACTACATGAAATAGCGATAAGCGTACATACTGTAGCGGTTTAGGGTTGACTGTAGCTGTTTAGGGTTTACTGAAGTGGTTTAGGGTTTTACACTTATATATACTAAAAGTCATTTCACGTAGTTACGCTAATACAATAGAGTATTTATCGTCATTTCATGTAGTTATACGCGTATATACTAAAAATGTATCGTCATTTCATGTAGTTACGCTAATATAATAGAGTAGGTATCGTCATTTCATGTAGTTAGGCTAATGTAATAGAGTATTTATCGTCATTTCATGTAGGTTTTTACGGTTATATACTAAAAATTTACCGTACTTTCATGTAGTGTTTAAGTTTAGATAGTAAAAATTTATCGTCATTTCATTACTTACGCTAATAAAATAAGTATTTATCGTCACTTCATGTACTTATATGCGTATTTAATAAAAACTTATCGTCATTTCATATAGTTTTACGATTATTGATCACGGATGTAGTCGTCGTATCCCCAATCAAAAGTAAATCCTAAAATCCTCACTAAACAAGTAGATTAAGTAAGTTAGGGGTCGATCCCACAGAGAAGGAAGGAATCAATGGTGGTAGCATGTAATGTCATAAAGAGTTTTTTTATGGTTGGTTGGTCACAAACAAAAAAACTAAAACAAGTAGAACGGATGAATTATCAAGAGAGAAAAACACTTAGCCAAATATATCCACATAAGTCATTCAAGGTTGTTCATCAATTAAGTCCTATCTTCCTATTCGGTTATTCCTGTCTCGATCTTATGTGGATTCAGAGGGAAAACCTTCCACTAAGAATCTTACCAATGAATAACCCTAGTAACCACTAAAGGTTGAACCCAAGGCAGCAATGCATGTAGTTTTGGGCTTATCGTCATTTTATGTAGTTACACGTAGGGTTTGTAGTATTTGTCATTATTTCATGTAGTTACACATAGGCTTTATAGTATTTCTAATTATTTCATGTATTACACATATATACTGTAGTATTTGTCATTATTTCATGTAGTTACACGTGAGCTTTGTAGTATTTGTCATTATTTCATGTATTTACACGTAGGGTTTGTAGTATTTTCATTATTTCATGTATTTACACGTAGGGTTTGTAGTATTTCTCAATTATTTCATGTAGTTACAAGTACGGTTTGTAGTATTTCTCATTATTTTATGTAGTTACACGTAGGGTTCGTAGTATTTCCTCATTATTTCATGTAGTTACACGTAGGGTTTGTAGTATTTCTCATTATTTCATGTAGTTACACGTAGGGTTTGTAGTATTTCTCATTATTTCATATAGTTACACGTAGGGTTTATAGTATTTTCATTATTGCATGTAGTTACACGTAGGGTTTGTAGTATTTGTCATCATATACTATAGTATTTCTCATTATTTTCACGTAGTTACACTAGGGTTTGTAGTATTTTCTCATTATTTTATGTAGTTACACGTAGGGTTTGTAGTATTTCTCATTATTTCATGTAGTTACACATGTATACTATAATATTTCTCATTATTTCATGTAGTTACACGTATATACTATAGTATTTGTTCATTATTTCATATAGTTACACGTATATACGATAGTATTTCCCATCATTTCATGTAGTTATACGTATATACTAGAGTATTCGCATTATTTTATGTAGTTACACGTAGGGTTTCTAGTATTCTCATTATTTCATTAGTTACACGTAGGGTTGTAGTATTTCCCATTATTTCAATGTAGTTATAACGTATATACTATAGTATTTCTCATTATTCATGTAGTTACACATATAAATATATTATATAACCCGTATAAATATATTATATTCAGTTCATACATATTCTCATACGTGTTAATTCTATTGGTAAAGTGTTATCTACTCACAAAATAACAAATTGATATCGTTTAATCAATAAATGTGTTAAACATAATTTTGATGACGATTAAATAAAGATAATTTTTAATTTATTGACTACAAGGTATTAGTTAATCAATGAGTCATTTATAAACTTATTCGGAACAAAAAGTAGTGAACTCCTTATATATTATTATCTTTTCCCTCCTTTTCCATATTAATGATGGTCATCATCAATTAAGTTGGACGAAATACAGTGTCGTAAATTAATATATACATAAAAAATGCAATGCAATTTGCTTTAAAAAAATTCAAATTCTAAGTAATTAGTATAATTCATATTATTTATCTAGTCCACATTGATGAGATGCTATTTATGTAGATAATTATATAGATGGATAAATAGTTATATTTAAAGGAAAGTATTATGGAATAATTATTAATTGAAAATCTTAAACAAACAAAAATCAAAGACAGAAAATAAATTAATAAGTAAAAATATAGTTAGATCAAAACAAAGAAAATCTTAACAAAAAAAATATCTTATAAATTGTAAATAATTAATAGGTAATAACTAAGAAGATGCAAGAAAAATACGGTCAAATTTAGTTAGTTCAATTGGAAACATAATTTACTTAGATGAAATGATATAAAAATTTAATATTATAATAATAAGTCTTAACAACAAAAGGCTTCAAAATTTACATATTTTATCAAAAAGAAAAAATTAATATTTTCTTAGTCTACTGAAATTTTGATTGTTTAGTCTATTTTTTCTCTAAGAATACTTTACTCTTATTCTTAATTTTTATATACCATTTTTTTTAAAGTAATAAAAAAACACCATTTTATATTTCAAAATATTAGTTTGTTTGTTACTCTGATTGATGTAAATCAAGTCAAAATACATATATTACTTGTAAAACTTTATTATATATTTATTAGAAAAATGATAAAAAAATGTTAAATTGTCCTTTACGATTTGTTAGTTTACAAATTATTCATAATAATTGTATTTATAATGTTAAAAAGTAAAAATAAAATAAAATATTGGCTCGGAATTGTTCTGATGACTATAAATGAAAGAGTTTTAATATCGAACATAGAAATTACATATATAATATTTCGCCCATGTGAGGATACATTTTCTATGGATAGATGGATACAAATAAATAAAAATAAGATAGTGTCTATATATTACTGCTAGTTAAATATAGTATACAAAAAAGTTAAATAATAATTATGATGGGAGATAGATTACGTGATATTATACCGCTCGTATAATTTCGGGTTAAATCTGAACCGGACGGGTTTTGGGCCAACACGGCCCATCACAAAACAAAGAAGGGGGGCCCACCAGCTACTGTTCATCTTCCTTCCATCAACAGCACCACAACAGCACGACACCAGCACAACAACACACGCATCAGCAGCACAGCCACCACCAAGACGCACCAGTGGCCACCACGACACCATCGGAACCGCAGCTCCCAGCGGCACCACTCGGCAACCAGCAGCACCACCCATAACAGGGAGGGGCAGAGGAGGCGTGCACAGGGGAATGCGAACCAGAGGAGGAGAGACGACGTGGTCCGGTCGAGCTCGGCGGCTTCGCTGGTTTCGCCGGGAAAGGAAGAGCAGCGTCGGGGGCGGCGAAGCACAGAGGCGCCCTCATCGGGGTCTCGCTTGTGGCTCGTCGGAGAACACGGGGGTGACACCGTGAGGCGACGACTGAAGGGGATCGTCGGGAGAAGACGATGGCGAGCTGAGCGGGTAGACAAGGATCGGAGCAGGGGAAAAACGATCGAAGAGGCTCGTCACCGGCGTCGGGGGGAGATGGCCTAGAGAGAGGAGAGATCGAGCAGGGGAGATGCTCACAACGCCGACGGGGATGAAGGCGCTCGTTGGAGACGAAGCACGCGTTGCCGGAGAGAAGATCAGCAACGCAGTAGCACACCCACGCAGCAACAACTCGCCGGTTGTCTTGAATTGTGGCCCGCCGGAAAAGTCGGAGACGACGGGCCGTGGGAGAGCAGCTGAGAGGATACGGGATGACAGCCGAGCCTTCTGGTGACGCCTCCTTTTCCGCAAACCACCGACGAAGACGCCGTTGTGCTTCGCTGCTCACGCCGTTGTCGACGAGCTCTTCCCTGCCGGCGTTGCTCCATCCCCGGCGTCGTCTCCTTCCTTCCCGGCGAGCTGCCCTCCGGCGACATACCGAGCTCATGTACGTGCTGAAGCTCCATCGCCGTGATTCAGCTGCTTCTGTACGTTGTTACGTGAAGGAGGAATCAACAAGCAAGGTGGTGGCCCCCCCTTGTCTAATTAATTGTTGTTGGGCCGAAAGCCCAATAACCCTTCCTCTCCAGATTTAATCCTAAAGTATTCTATCGTATAATTTTTACCCTCTTTCATCTGTATTTTTTTTAGGAAAATTTAATAATATTTTTATAATTTAATATCATCAAAATTTATTAAATATAATTTTTTAAATTCGTCCAGTTAAATTAATTGATAGATAATTAATTTTTATAGCGGTTTTTTATAAAATCACTATAAAATTTAAAAAATACGCTATAAAATCTTGAATGCATACTATATCATGTAGTCGTACTTATATGCTATAGTAGTTCTCATCATTTCATGTAATTACACGTATATATACCAAAGTATTTCTCATCATTTCATGTAGTTACACGTAGGGTTTGTAGTATTTCTCATTATTTCATGTAGTTATACGTAGGGTTGTACTATTTGTTATTATTTCATGTAGTTACACGGAGGGTTTATAGTATTTGTTATTATTTCATGTAGTTACATGTAGGGTTTATAGTATTTGTAATTATTTCATGTAGTTACACGGAGGGTTTGTAGTATTTCTCATTTTTTCATGTAGTTACACGTAGGGTTTTTAGTATTTGTCATTATTTCATGTAGTTACACATAGGCTTTGTAGTATTTCTAATTATTTCATGTAGTTACACATATATACTGTAGTATTTGTCATTATTTCATGTAGTTACACGTAGGATTTGGAGTAGTTCTCATTATTTCATGTAGTTACACGTATATACTGTAGTATTTGTAATTATTTCATGTAGTTACACATAGGGTTTGTAGTATTTGTCATTATTTCATGTAGTTACACGTAGGGTTTGTAGTAATTTCATTATTTCATGTAGTTACACGTAGGTTTGTAGTATTTGTCATTATTTCATGTAGTTACACGTAGGATTTGTTGTATTTCTCATTATTTCATGTAGTTACACGTAGGGTTTGTAGTATTTGTCATTATTCATGCATTTACACATAGGGTTTTTAGTATTTCTCATTATTTCATTTAGTTACACGTATATACTGTAGTATTTGTAATTATTTCATGTAGTTACACGTAGGGTTTTGTATTATTCTCATTATTTCATGTAGTTATACGTATATACTGTAGTATTTGTCATTATTTATGTAGTTACACGTAGGGTTTGTAGTATTTAATCATTATTCATGTAGTTACACGTAGGGTTTGTATTATTTCTCATTATTTCATGTAGTTACACGTAGGGTTTGTAGTATTTGTCATTATTTCATATAGTTACACGTAGGGTTTGTAGTATTTCTAATTATTTTATATAGTTACACGTAGGGTTTGTAGTATTTTTCATTATTTCATGTAGTTACACGTATAACTGTAGTATTTCTCATTATTTCATGTAGTTACACGTAGAGTTTGTAGTATTTTTCATTATTTCATGTACTTACACGTATATACTGTAGTATTTGAAATTATTTCATGTAGTTACACATAAGGTTTGTAGTATTTCTCATTATTTCATGTAGTTATACCTATATACTATAGTATTTGTCATTATTTCATGTAGTTACACGTAGGGTTTGTAGTATTTGTAATTATTTCATGTAGTTATACGTAAGGTTTGTAGTATTTGTCATTATTTCATGTAGTTACACGTATGGTTTGTAGTATTGTCATTATTTCTTATAGTTACATCTATATACTGTAGTATTTGTCATTATTTCATGTAGCTACACGTAGGGTTTGTAGTATTTGTCACTATTTCATGTAGTTACACGTAGGGTTTGTAGTATTTGTCATTATTTCATGTAGTTACACGTAAGGTTTGTAGTATTTCTCATTATTTCATGTAGTTACACGTAGGGTTTGTAGTATTTCTCATTATTTCATGTAGTTACACGTTAGGGTTTGTAGTATTGTTCATTATTTCATGTAGTTACACGTATATACTGTAGTATTTGTAATTATTTCATGTAGTTACACATAGGGTTTGTAGTATTTGTCATTATTTCATGTAGTTACATGTAGGGTTTGTAGTATTTTTCATTATTTCATGTAGTTACACGTAGGGTTTGTAGTATTTTTCATTATTTCATGTAGTTACACGTAGGGTTTGTAGTATTTGGTCATTATTTCATGTAGTTACACGTAGGATTTGTAGTATTTCTCATTATTTCATATAGTTACACGTAGGGTTTGTAGTATTTGTCATTATTTCATGTAGTTACACATAGGGTTTATAGTGTTTGTCATTATTTCATGTAGTTACATGTATATACTGTAGTATTTGTAATTATTTTATGTAGTTACATGTAGGGTTTGTAGTATTTCTCATTATTTCATGTAGTTATACGTATATACTGTAGTATTTGTCATTATTTCTTGTAGTTACACGTAGGATTTGTTGGGTTTAGGGTTTAGGAAATAACTTTGAAATTTTCCAAGAAATCCACCTTGTCATTTATGCTAATTAATGGATCACTCTATAATTAAGTGAGCTTTGTCTTATTTTGCATACAAAACCTTACGTATGCTTGGTTAAAAATAGAAATCTGAATTAAATATTAATAGGGTCTATATAGTGTTGCTAGTTAAATATAATATTACAAAAAAATTAAATAATAATTATGGTGGGAGAGAGATTACATGATATATATATATATATAATATGTTGTTGATTTAGTATTGTCAAACTATATCATGAGAAGAAATATATATATATATACATTAAAGAAGAGGCATAAATCATACGTGTCGGCCTCACATTCAATTTGCATTTATGTCGTCATTATCCAACCATAATCTACCACATCATCCATACTATTAAAAATAGTTATAATAGTGGGTCTTGTTTAATTATATATAAAACTTATGTAATTTAAAAAATTCATTCAAAATTTCAAACATCAATAATAATACCTATATATTTATATAAATAATACCTATATAAATTCAAAATTTTTGAAAATTAAAAAATTTCGAAAAACTCATTCAAATTAAAAAAAAAATTCGAATAATTCTGAAAAAATCGAAAATTTTCAGAAAATATCTGAAAATTTTCGAAATTTCTGAAAATTTCGAAATTTCTGAAAAATGTTGAAATTTCTTAAATTTTCGAAATTTTCTGAAAAAATTTCAAGAATTTCTGAAAATTTCTGAAAAGTTTCAAAAAAATTCAAAAATTTCAAGAATTTCTGAAAATTTTCAAAAAGTTCAAAAATTTCTGAAAATTTTCAAAAATATGGAAAATTTCTGAAAAGCTCAAAATTTTCGAAAATTTTCAGAAAATTTTCAAAAGTGTACAATTTTTTTAAAATTTCTGAAATTTTCAAAACTTTCGAAATTTTTGAAAATGTCTGAAATGTTCAGAAATTTTTTGAAATTTTTATTGCGAAATGTTCAGAAATTTATGAAAATTCCAAATTTTTTGAAAAATTCATTCAAAATTCAAAAAAAATCAAAATTTTCGAAAAGATGTGATTTTATATAAATAATACTTATATAAAATTTCAACCATGAAAGATCATCCATATATTTATCTCTTTTTTTTTTTGAGGTGAGTTAAGTTGAATAATGTTTTTCCTATATAAACACTAATAGAAAATTCTTATCAAATGGCATATGGATATAATGAAATCTAACAAAAAAATTTGAACTAATCTAATCCGTGGCATATACAAATAAATTTAACATATCCAGTATCATATTATTAAGATTTCAAAATATATTGTAAAAAGTTTCGAAAATATATCATAAAAAATATTTCAAAAAGATACTATGAAGAATAACGATAAATTTGTTAGTTTACAAATTATTCAATAGCGTCGACCAATCGATCGATCCGAGTGTCTAGGGACGACGAATAGCGTCTTTTATTATATAATTTATTAGAAAAATGATAAAAAAATGTTAAATTGTCCGTTAAGATTTGTTAGTTTACAAATTATTCAATAATAATTGTATTTATAATTTTAAAAAGTAAAAATAAAATAAAATATTGGCTCGGAATTGTTCTGATGACTAAATGAAAGAGTTTTAATATCGATACATAGAAATTAAATATATAATATTTCGCCCATGTGAGGATACATTTTCTCTGGATAGATGGATACAATTAAATAAAAATAAGATAGTGTCTATATATTACTGCTAGTTAAATATAATATTACAAAAAGTAAATAATAATTATGATGGGAGAGAGATTACGTGATATTATACCGCTCATATAATTTCGGGTTAAATCTGAACGGGACAGGTTTTGGGCCAACACGGCCCATCAACAAAACAAAGAAGGGGGCCCACCAGCTACTGTTCATCTTCCTTCCATCAACAGCACCACAACAGCACGACACCAGCACAACAACAACACGCATCAGCAGCACAGCCACCACCACGACGCACCAGTGGCCACCACGGACACCATCTGAACGCAGCTCCCAGCGGCACCACTCGGCACCAGCAGCACCAGCCCATAACAGGGGAGGGGCAGAGGAGGCGGTGCACAGGGAGATGCGAACCAGAGGAGGAGAGACGACGGTGGTCCGGGTCGAGCTCGGCGGCTTCGCTGGTTCGCCGGGAAAGGAAGAGCAGCGTCGGGGCGGCGAAGCACAGAGGCGCCCTCATCGGGTCTCGCTTGTGGCTCGTCGGAGAACACGGGGGTGACACCGTGAGGCGATGACGAGAAGGAGCTGGCGACGACGAGAAGGGGCTCGTCGGGAGAAGACGATGGCGAGCTGAGCGGGACACTCGGATCGGAGCAGGGGAAAACGATCGAAAGAGGCTCGTCACCGGCGGGGGGAGGATGGCCGAGAGAGAGAGAGATCGGAGCAGGGGAGATGCTCACAACGCCGACGGGGATGAAGGCGGCTCGTTGGAGACGAAGCTCGCGTTGCCGGAGAGAAGATCAGCAACGCAGTAGCACCCACGCAGCAACGACTCGCCGGTTGTCTTGATTGTGGCTCGCCGGAGAAGTCGGAGACGACGCCGGGGAGAGCAGCTGAGAGGAGACGGGAAGACAGCCGAGCCTTCTGGTGACTCCTCCTTTTCCGGCGAACCACCGATGAAGACGCCGCTGTGCTTCGCTGCTCCGCCGGTGTCGACGAGCTCTTCCCTGCCGGCGTTGCTCCATCCCCGTCGTCGTCTCCTTCCTTCCCGGTGAGCTGCCCTCCGTCGTCATACCGAGCTCATGTACGTGCTGAAGCTCCATCGCCGTGATTCAGCTGCTTCTGTACGTTGTTACGTGAAGGAGGAATGAAGAAGCAAGGTGGGCCCCCCTTGTCTAATTAATTGGTGTTGGGCCGAAAGCCCAATCACCCTTCCTGTTCAGATTTAATCCTAAATTATTTGATTGGTACAATTTTACCCTCTTTCATCCGTATTTTTTTAGGAAAATTTAATAAATATTTTTATAATTTAATATCATCAAAATTTATTAAATATAATTTCTTAAATTCGTCCAGTTAAATTAATTGATAGATAATTAATTTTTATAGCGGTTTTTTTAGAAACCACTATAAAATTTAAAAAAACACTATAAAATCTTGAATGCATACTATATCATGTAGTTGTACTTATATGCTATAGTATTTCTCATCATTTCATGTAGTTACACGTATATATACTAAAGTATTTTTCATCATTTCATGTAGTTACACGTAGGGTTTGTAGTATTTCTCATTATTTCATGTAGTTAAACGTAGGGTTTGTAGTGCTTGTCATTATTTCATGTAGTTACACGTAGGGTTTGTAGTATTTCTTATTATTTCATGTAGTTATACTTAGGGTTTGTAGTATTTCTCATTATTTCATGTAGTTACACGTAGGGTTTGTAGTATTTGTCATTATTTCATATAGTTACACGTAGGGTTTATAGTATTTCTCATTATTTCATGTAGTTACACGTAGGGTTTGTACTATTTCTCACTATTTCATGTAGTTACACGTAGGGTTTGTAGTATTTGTAGTATTTCTCATTATTTCATGTAGTTACACGTAGGGTTTGTAGTATTTGTCATTATTTCATGTAGTTACACCTATATACTGTAGTATTTGTAATTATTTCATGTAGTTACACATAGGGTTTGTAGTATTTGTCATTATTTCATGTAGTTACACGTAGGGTTTGTAGTATTTTTCATTATTTCATGTAGTTACATGTAGGGTTTGTAGTATTTGTCATTATTTCATGTAGTTACACGTAGGATTTGTTGTATTTCTCATTATTTCATGTAGATACACGTAGGGTTTGTAGTATTTGTCATTATTTCATGTATTTACACATAGGGTTTTTAGTATTTCTCATTATTTCATTTAGTTACATGTATATACTGTAGTATTTGTAATTATTTCATGTAGTTACACGTAGGGTTTGTATTATTTCTCATTATTTCATGTAGTTATACGTATATACTGTAGTATTTGTCATTATTTTATGTAGTTACACGTAGGGTTTGTAGTATTTATCATTATTTCATGTAGTTACACGTAGGGTTTGTATTATTTCTCATTATTTCATGTAGTTACACGTAGGGTTTGTAGTATTTGTCATTATTTCATATAGTTACACGTAGGGTTTGTAGTATTTATCATTATTTCATATAGTTACACGTAGGGTTTGTAGTATTTTTCATTATTTCATGTAGTTACACGTATATACTGTAGTATTTCTCATTATTTCATGTAGTTACACGTAGAGTTTGTAGTATTTTTCATTATTTCATGTACTTACACGTATATACTGTAGTATTTGAAATTATTTCATGTAGTTACACATAGGGTTTTTAGTATTTCTCATTATTTCATGTAGGTATACCTATATACTATAGTATTTGTCATTATTTCATATAGTTACACGTAGGGTTTGTAGTATTTCTCATTATTTCATGTAGTTACACGTAGGGTTTGTACTATTTCTCACTATTTCATGTAGTTACACGTAGGGTTTGAGTATTTCTCATTATTTCATGTAGTTACACGTAGGGTTTGTAGTATTTTTCATTATTTCATGTAGTTACACGTATATACTGTAGTATTTGTAATTATTTCATGTAGTTACACATAGGGTTTGTAGTATTTGTCATTATTTCATGTAGTTACACGTAGGGTTTGTAGTATTTTTCATTATTTCATGTAGTTACACGTAGGGTTTGTAGTATTTGTCATTATTTCATGTAGTTACACGTACGATTTGTTGTATTTCTCATTATTTCATGTAGATACACGTAGGTTTGTAGTATTTGTCATTATTTCATGTATTTACACATAGGGTTTTTAGTATTTCTTATTATTTCATTTAGTTACACGTATATATTGTAGTATTTGTAATTATTTCATGTAGTTACACGTAGGGTTTGTATTATTTCTCATTATTTCATGTAGTTATATGTATATACTGTAGTATTTGTCATTATTTTATGTAGTTACACGTAGGGTTTGTAGTATTTATCATTATTTCATGTAGTTACACGTAGGGTTTGTATTATTTCTCATTATTTCATGTAGTTACACGTAGGATTTGTAGTATTTGTCATTATTTCATATAGTTACACGTAGGGTTTGTAGTATTTATCATTATTTCATATAGTTACACGTAGGGTTTGTAGTATTTTTCATTATTTCATGTAGTTACACGTATATACTGTAGTATTTCTCATTATTTCATGTAGTTACACGTAGAGTTTGTAGTATTTTTCATTATTTCATGTACTTACACGTATATACTGTAATATTTGAAATTATTTCATGTAGTTACACATAGGGTTTGTAGTATTTCTCATTATTTCATGTAGTTATACCTATATACTATAGTATTTGTCATTATTTCATATAGTTACACGTAGGGTTTGTAGTATTTGTAATTATTTTATGTAGTTATACGTAGGGTTTGTAGTATTTGTCATTATTTCTTATAGTTACATGTATATACTGTAGTATTTGTCATTATTTCATGTAGGTACACGTAGGGTTTGTAGTATTTTGGAAATTTTTGAAAATTCAAAATTTTCGAAAAACTCACTCAAAATAAAAAAAAAATTCTAAATTTTCTGAAAAATTCGAAAATTTTATGAGAATATCTGAAAATTTTTGAAATTTCTGAAAATTTTGAAATTTCTGAAAAAAGTTGAAATTTCTGAAATTTTCTGAAAAAATTTCAAGAATTTCTGAAAATTTTCAAAAATTTCAAAATTTTTTGAAAATTTCAAGAATTTCTGAAAATTTTCAAAAATTTCAAAAAATTTTGAAAATTTCAAGAATTTCTGAAAATTTTCAAAAATATCGAAAATTTCTGAAAATTTTAAAATTTTCGAAAATTTTAAGTAATTTTCAAAAATTTCTGAAAATTTTCAAAAATGAATTTTTTTTTGAAAATTTTCAGAAATTTTCAAAACTTGCGAAAAAAAAATATCAAAGTTTTCGAAAATTTTCGAAATGTTCAGAAATTTTCAGAAATATTTGAATTTTTTTCGAAATGTTCAGAAATTTATGAAAATTTCAAAATTTTCGAAATGTTCAGAAATTTATGAAAATTTCAAAATTTTCGAAAAATTCATTCAAAAATCAAAATTTTCGAAAATATGTGATTTATATAAATAATACTTATATAAAATTTCAACCATGAAAGATCATCTCTATATTTATATAAAAAAAATTTGAGGTGAGTTAAGTTGAATAATGTTTTTCCTATATAAACACTAATAGAAAATACTTATCAAAAGGCATATGGATATAATGAAATCTAACAAAAAAAATTGAACTAATCTAATCTGTGGCATATACAAATAAATTTAACATATCCATTATCATATTATTAAAATTTCAAAAAGATATTGTAAAAAGTTTCGAAAATATATCATAAAAATTATTTCAAAAAGATACTATGAAGAATAACGATAAATCAATAATCAATATAACCAAGAGAATCAAACCAACACACATAAGAATAAGAACAAGGAATAGAAATCTCACAACCGAATCAACTGTATTGCTTCAAATGTCTAGTAGAACAAATGTGGTTAGTTCTCCATGAGTTGGAACCCTGGAAGCAAAACGAAAAGAAAAAACTTTAAAACTGTAAAACTTGAATTCTAATCTAATGGTGAATGGAGGCTGTGGGAATTAGGTTAAATAGAGTTAGCCTAAAGCCCAAGATCACAAACCCTGTCTTACAAGGAAATAAAATAATAATAAAGTAATAGTAAAATAAACAATCCAAATTTTGGGAATTAATCCCGTAATCTCGCTCCATCTTCTCGTCGAGCAGCTGCTCGCTCCATCTTCTCGTCGACCAACACCAAGAAGTGTCTCATCTTCAACACATCATCAGCACGGCCCAACAACAGCTTGCAACGTCCTCAGCCCATTCCTTGCAAGCATCTATATATATATATTTCTATACTAAAAAATATGCATAAATCATACGTGTCGTTATCACGTTTAATTCACCTATATGTCATTAATTACTCATTATTCATCCAATCATAATCCTTCATATCATCCATCATTTTAGAAAAAAATATAATTATAAGTCCAACTTAGATATATATAAAACTTATTTAATCAAATAAATCTATTCAAAAAATTCAGCCAACATAAGTTCTCAAGAGATATTATGAAAATCAATTTTTTAATAGATTTATTAGTTAAAAATATTAGTTGGTGATATTATTTAATCTATATATATTAATTGAGAGATCTAAATCATATGTGTCGTCACCATGTTCAATTCGCATATGTGTTATTACTTATTACTATCAAACCATCATTCATCACATCATCCAACCTTTTTTTAAAAATAATAATGTATTCGATTTAATTATATATTAATGTTTATTTAATTTTAAATACAATTACATATTCGACCCAAATTTCTAATTAAGCCTAATTACTATAAATCTAAACAAAATTCATCACCTTTCTAATCTACCATTTACGGCCACTTTATTGATTTTTGGGAGGCGAAGCCAGCGAAATTAAAAGAGGCCACGTGATTGCTGGAATTGGAACAAATTAAGCCCAAAAGGAGGATCGGCCCAATGGAGAAAAGAATAAAGGAGCGCGACCCACCGTGAAGATAACCGCGTGAACTCAGTGAAGTGGAAAGCGAAAGCGGTGAGGAGCATGACGTCAGCGTTGCAGCTGTTTGAATTGGGCCGAGAAGAAGCCTTGGAGATGGGCCGAGCTGAAGCATGCGAAGATGGGCCGAGCGATGTGCAGCTGCTTGCTTGGGAGTTGCCGAGAAATTCGTTAGTTATTTTTGGTTTCTATGTTATTATTGTTATTTTATTATTTTACACACTTTTAGAATTAGGTTAAAAACAATTTTAGTTAACCTAGTTTTCAGAGATCATCGTTTTCCATTCAGTATTGTTTTTTTTCCTTTGAAGATTATGAAGAACTAAGCACCTTTGCTTAGTCCGACAATTGAAACACAAAGTTTGTATTTGATTGAGAGGTTATTCCTTTACTCTATCCTTGAATGTTTGAATTGAATGTTGGGCTATTAAATCTCTTTTTATATTCACATTTGTTATTATTTTTGGCATTTTTTTCCTTTTTGACAAAGAAACTCAATACATAAATGATGTGAAATGACAAAATATATCGGACAAAGTGGTTAAACACGCATGGTCACGTACATTCAAATTTTAGAAATTAAGAAAATCAGGACCTAAATATTTTTACTGCAAAATTACTTTCTAAATCGGTGTACCTAATTTTCATTTCAACTAAATAACTAAACTTTATTCCATAGGTATACCAGTATATGTCTTAAGTCTTAACACATATGCGGGGTCAAATTATCAAAGTAAATGATAATACAAAAGAAAATAACATGATCCTATTTGACATTTCTTCTGCAATGTTATATTTATGTTAAAAAAAATTGAAAATAATTAATAGTAATCTGGTATTTTATTTCAATTTTTAAATGTATTTTATTTTTGGTTTATGTTTACTAATTTTAAAATTCATATTTAATGAATTTTTTTAATGAAACATTAATAAAAATATATGATCTAAAAATCATTTTATTACTCTTATGTAAAAATCATTTTATTATTCATATTTAATGATTTTTTTAAGAAACCACATTGAAGAGGACGCGACCGCGGCGTCCGGGTCGCGCCCGCGGCTATTTTGGAATTTAATTATACCACTTCGAGAACAAACCGCGACCGCGACCAAAAGGCCGCGACCGCGGCCATCACGTGAGGCGGATCAGCTTAATTAAATAAGCGTGATGCTGAATCTGGAATATGGTGGAAGCTCGGCCCAATGGAGGAAAGAAAGGCCCAAGTGAATCTTGGCCCAATTGAGAAAATATGCCGCGCGCGTGTATTGAAGCTGAACGATGGAGGATGACGTCAGCCATGACGTCTGCGAGTTGGTGCTGATGAGCTGCTACGAGGTGGGCCACAGCTGCTTGAAGATGGGCCGAGCGAGAAAGATGCCTTGGAGTGGGCTGCTGATGCTTGCAATGCTTGGGCCGTGAAGATTTCAGGCCAAAAAGAGGGCTGGAGCCCACGTCATGGTGACTTCATTCCCTCCAGCTCCAATTGACGTGGGCTTTTCTTCACGGTGGGATTCTCTTCACGGTGGGCTGAGCCTCATTTGGCCTTCTATGTGGGCTTCGGCCTTCTATCTCCCATCTCTTCTTTACGGGTTGGTTCGTTTAATTAAATTAGTGGCCCGCTTATCAGCTCACGCAAGCAGCTATTTAAATCCCGCGACCAAGTCCATAAATCCGCTGAACTCGATAAAATACCTGAAATGTCATAAAAATTTATGTAGACATCGAAATCCAATAAAACTACAAAATAAACTAAATACGAGAAATATGCATATGCAAACTATCTAATTTATGCCTAAATGCATGCCCTATCTTTGTAAAATCAAGGGATTGGAGTTACTTCTAGGAAGTCCAACTCTAATATTTTAACTTTTTATTAAATGGATTACGTTTTATACTTGATATAACTTTTTAGAGTACATTTGATATTGTATTATATACAACATTGATTTTATTAGAATGATTTTGTACTCGATAATTTTTATATCAAATTATAAATAATCTCATAAATATGTTAAATCTTCAAACTAATAATATATTATGAATCTGATTTGTTTGTTTAGGGTTCATATTCGGTGTTCATGTAAATTCATAAGCAATTATATAATTTTCATTCTAATTTTATAAAAATAAATAATCAATTTTCTTACTACCATACAAAATGATAAACTATTAGTTTTTATGTAAGTAAATTTAAATCTTGATTTTAAGGAGATATCCATATAAACTTTAACACCAATAAAAAATAATATTCTATTATAAAAAAAATCCAACTATATTTTATATTTAAAGTCATTCACTTTTCTAGATGACAAAATTTTACGATTTTCCTATAACATCCAAATTCAAATTTTATATTTTATATTTAAAGTCATTAATTTTATATTTTATATTATCCCGCGACCAAGTCCATAAATCCGCTGAACTCGATAAAATACCTGAAATGTCATAAAAATTTGTGTAGACATCGAAATCCAATAAAACTACAAAACAAACTAAATACGAGAAATATGCATATGCAAACTACATAATTTATGCCTAAATGCATGCCCTAAACATGTATGAAATGGATGCTATAATTTATTATAGAGACAATTAATTGCATGCAATTGTTATCTAAATTTCTATGCTCATTGCTGCTGTTGAATTGAATCATGGAGGTTTTCCATGTTATTTGATAGTTAGTATTCTCAGAGTCTGTTTTTCCAGTTTATAACTTAAGAAAAGGAGTAGGACCATTGAAATCAATATTATTTTTAGCCACTAGTTTAATCTTGTTAGCCACTAGTTTAAACTTATTTTGTAATGGTTTATCTATTCTCTATTAGGGAATATTTTATAAGGTTTAAAATTCAATATTATTTGTATCCACTAGTTTAATATTTTTAACCACTAATTTCATTTTTTAGCCACTAGTTTAGCTGCCCTTCGCACTGACCCTAAACCCTTAGTCTTTAGCCATTAACACTGACCCGTAGCTTTTAGCCCATAGCACTGACTCTTAGCCATTAGCCCTTAGCACTGACCCTTAGTCATTAGCCCTTAGCGCTGACCCTTAGTCATTATCCCTTAGCCCTTAGCACTGACCCTTAGCCTTTAGCCCTTAGCCATTAGCCTTAGCCCTTAGTACTGACCCTTAGCCATTAGCCTTAGCCCTTAGCACTGACCCTTAGCCATTAGCCTTAGCCTTTAGCCTTAGCCCTTAGCACTGACCCTTAGCCATTAGCCTTAGCCCTTAGCACTGACCCTTAGCCCTGATCCTTAGCCACTAGCCCTTAGCCTTTAGCCTTAGCCCTTAGCACTGACCCTTAGCCATTAGCCTTAGCCCTTAGCACTGACCCTTAGCCATTAGCCTCTAACACTAACTCTTAGTCAGTAGCCCTTAGCACTGTCCCTTAGCCTTTAGACCTTAGCCATTAGCCTTAGCCCTTAGCACTGATCCTTAGCCATTACTCCTTAGCACTGACCCTTAGCCATTAGCCTTAGCCTTTAGCCTTAGCCCTTAGCACTGACCCTTAGCCATTAGCCTTAGCCCTTAGCACTGACCCTTAGCCATTAGCCCTTAACACTGACCCTTAGTCATTAGCCCTTACCACTGTCCCTTAGCGTTTAGCCATTAGCCTTAGCCCTTAGCACTGACCCTTAGCCATTAGCCCTTAGCACTGACCCTTAGCCATTAGCCTTAGCCTTTAGCCTTAGCCCTTAGCACTGACCCTTAGCCATTAGCCCTTAGTCTTTAGCCTTAGCCCTTAGCACTGATCCTTAGCCCTGATCCTTAGCCATTAGCCTTAGTCATTAGCCCTTATCATGGACCCTTAGCCATTAGTCTTATCCCTTAGTTTTAGCGCTTAGCACTGATTCTTAGCCATTAGCCTTTAGTTCTGAGCACTGACCCTTAGCCATTACCCATTAGCCCATAGCTCTGACCCTTAGCCCTTAGCCTTAGCCCTTAGCCTTAGCCATTAGTCTTAGCCCTGACCCTTAGCCATTAGCCCTTAGCCCTAGCACTTAGCCCTGACCCTTAGTTT
>WOAB01000442.1:0-2500 GCA_027886185.1 Rheum nobile
GGGGCCTTTGCGCACCCCTCTCACGTGCTGAGCCTTCCGCATCCGGGGAGCCCAGCGACGGCCTTCGGCCGCGGGCGACGGGGTGCGAGCGCAATCCCGTCGGCGCGGACGAGGGTCGTCGCTGTCGAGTTCGCCCGCAGCCCTCGCGGGCCGCCGGGCGAAGCCTTTCTCTCTTAGCCGCCATCAATTCCTTCACGTTAGGAATGCAACACAGGAAACCCGACTCCGCACAAGAGGCATCGAAGCACTCGGGGCCGGAAAAATGATGGGGCGTATGTGCGGCCGGTTCGATGCGCAAGCAAGGAGCCCGGCGACCCACATAAACCCATTGCCACTCACGCGCACTCACGAGCGCCCTCCCGGCTCCCATGGCGGGGCCTACGGCAGACCGAGGTCATCCGAAGGCAACACCAAGGGAGTCGTTCGAGCAACGCTTAGCGCGACACCCCGCCCAGACAGGCCGACCCCTCGCCCCCCGACACCGCAACGCGACTAGCGGCTTGGCGGCCATGCATTCCCGTGGAAACCAAGCTAGGGTGAATTTTCTCCATCGGGCCCCGAAGCAGTAATTATGCAGGGGAATGGAGTGGTAGACACCCGTAGTCGGCACGTCACTGGTTTGCACAACGCGATCAACGTTGACTTTCCCCCGTCTTAGCCAAGCCCTCGTCGAGTTCCGGTGTCGTAGAAGGAGGGACGCTGCATCCGCATCGGCCGCGGCTCCGTTGCCCTTTCCGTGTCCATTCGCCTCTAGTACGGTGCTCGCACGCACGACTAGGCCCGAGAACGCGTTCGTTTAGAGCGTGGCGCCGAGGCAAAAGCGGATGTAGCGTAGCCCGCTTTGGCGCTGGCCACTCCGCCCCCTGCCGTGGGAAAGGCAAGGCGCGTCGCATTCCCGGGCGCTATGGGCTCCGCGGCATCCCGCCGGGGGTGAATTTTCTCCATCGGGCCCCGACGCAGTAAGTATGCAGGGGAATGGAGTCGTAGACACCCGTAGACGATCGACCAAAGGAACCCGTAGAGCCAACAATGCTAGTACCAACGCTGGGGCGCATAGGCCCCCACTGACCCGACCGCCTTGTCCTGGGCGCAACAAGACGGGGCTCGCAACCAGCCACGGTTGGGACGAGCAATGCCGTAGGAAAGCCAAGGGACGCTTCCAAACGCACGCTAGAACGACCGCGTGGGCGCCCCCCATGTCCGCGCATGCGCCGCTAGTACGAGTGCCATCGTCGGCACGACTAGGCCCGAGAGCGGATAGCTGGGGGGGGCGTCGACGAGATCGATCGATTCGATCGAATCGAGTACCTAGGGACATCGAATAGCGTGTTTTTAGAGCGACCAAGGTGCCTAAGACAAGGCCCGTGCATGGGCGGCAACCCGCCTTCCTGAGTGCCCATGCGCCCCATGGGGGGTTGAGACCACCTCCCCCCATATAGTGCAGTTTGGGCAGAAATGCCACCAACACCAGTAGACATGTTCCTTCACAGGGCAGATCATACGATTTTGAAACATTTATTTTAGGCCTTAAAACCATCCGAATGGCTTGGGGTTTGTTTCTAGAGGATAGAATAACATGTTAGGAGGCTCCCAATTTTTTTTCCCGATCGTTACTCACAAAATGACCGACGAAAACGGCGAATGCCATGATCGATGCTCTGGGGCTGTCGGCGGGCCTGCCAGGGGCCTAGAGGGCGGTTGTGGGTGCCGTTTTGCCTTGTCATGTCTAGCCATCAAGGCAAGGCACCTAGGCCTTCCAAAGGCACCTAGGCTTGTCAAGGCCATGGCCAAGGCCTATGCCAAGGCGCCCATGGCGTGGCACTGGGCAGGGCCAAGGCGCCCATGGCGTGGCACTGGGCATGCCAAGCCGCCCATGGCAAGGCCAAGGCGCCCATGGCAAGGCACTGGGCATGCCAAGGCGAGGCAATGGGCATGCCAAGGCGCCCATGCCAAGGCCAAGGCGCCCATGCCAAGGCACTGGGCATGCCAAGGCGCCCATGGCGTGGCACTGGGCATGCCAAGGCGCCCATGGCGTGGCACTGGGCATGCCAAGCCGCCCATGCAAGGCCAAGGCGCCCATGCCAAGGCACTGGGCATGCCAAGGCGCCCATGCCAAGACACTGGGCATGCCAAGGCGCCCATGGCGTGGCACTGGGCATGCCAAGCCGCCCATGGCAAGGCACTGGGCATGCCAAGGCGCCCATGCCAAGGCCAAGGCGCCCATGCCAAGGCACTGGGCATGCCAAGGCGCCCATGGCGTGGCACTGGGCATGCCAAGCCGCCCATGGCAAGGCCAAGGCGCCCATGCCAAGGCACTGGGCATGCCAAGGCGCCCATGGCAAGGTCAAGGCGCCCATGCCAAGGCACTGGGCATGCCAAGGCGCCCATGCCAAGGCACTGGGCATGCCAAGGCGCCCATGGCAAGGCACTGGGCATGCCAAGGCGCCCATGCCAAGGCACTGGGCATGCCAAGGCGCCCATGGCAAGGCCAAGGCGCCCA
>WOAB01000442.1:10000-20000 GCA_027886185.1 Rheum nobile
CTCCGCGCCGAAGACCTTTGCCGCCGTAGCCAAAGCACCCACCGCCGCCGCTCGGGCCGATGCCGGCCACGCTAGACCGAATGCTTGGACTTCCGGCTCCAAGAAGATTTTCATGAACTTCTGGCCTTGGAGGGAAGCTAGCCTTCACGCCACCATCATCCAACCGTGTGGCCATCAAAGTCGCCGAGGGCCTCCCCATGCAAGCCGTATGGGGGTGGTCTCTCCTTGGCCAATATGTGGGCTATCAACCGGGCCATTTCTTGATCGTAGCCATGATGAAAGCTTGGGGTGTCAAGGCAAGATACCGTGTGGAAGAGGGTTGGATGATCTTCCAATTTGAGTCCGAAGAGGATCAAGAAAAGGTTCTTAAAGGAGGCCCTTACTTTATCTATGGCAAGCCGTTGATCCTCAAGCACATCCCGGAGAAGTTTGCCTTCAACCGCCGTGACATTGCCACCATCCCGCTTTGGGTACGTATCTTTGGCCTTTCTAAGATTTTTTGGACTTCGGAAGTGCTTGGCCGAATTGCATTCTCATGTGGGAAAGCCTCTCTTCATGGATCCCGTAACCGATAGTAGGAAGAGAGGTTCGTATGCCCGGGTGCTAGTGGAAATCAATTTTGCCGAGGATATTGTTAGGGAAGTGTCGCTTGACTTTGATGATGGGGATTCGGTGAAATGCACTTTCCTTGTTGAAAATGAACCGTTGTATTGCAAGGGTTGTTGTTCTTTCGGACATGATGACTTGGGGTGCCCTTTCAAAGAGAAAAAGGAGGCCGTGGGAGTCAAAGCCAAAAGGGCTTCCAAAGAGCCTAAGGGCAAGGCCAAGGTGAATATCAATGCCACTAAGGGGAATGTTGTTGATGCCTCCGTTGTCAAGGCCGCGGGTGCCGACATGATGGCCAATGTGAGGGGCGCGGTGAATGCTAAGGCCGGGAGTGGTTTGCCTTCGGAGGCCGTGGAGAATGCCCATGGGCAAGGCGCCTCAGAAGCCAATATCTCGGATGATGAGGACAATGTCATTGTGGAGGATGCCAAGGCTTCGGAAGCCTTGTCCTTGGACGCCGACGATGAGTGTGAGTCCTCTAATGAAAGTGTGAGCGAATCCCTTTTGAACTATTGTGATGATGTGGTGTCCCCTAGTGGTGATGAGTCTTCGGATGAGGGTGATGACCGTGGGGAGGTTGAGCTATCCAAACATTCCGGGGATGGAAGTTGTGGAACGCGTATGGAGAAGGTGGACACCCCCTTTGAGATGGTTATGTCTAGATCACAAAAGAAAAAGGCTAAGTTGGCGGAATCTAGGCCCTTGGTGATTGGGCTCCCGGCTGCCCCAAAATGGCCTAAGGATTCGGCTCCTCTCCGAAGCTCAAGGAGAACCCGGGGACACAACAACAAGGTGTCCTCATGAAGGTCCTCGCATGGAACATCCAAGGGCTTGGCCAAGCCCGGAAACAAAATGGCTTGCTTGGAGTGCTTCGTGATTTCGAGGTAAAGATTTGTGGTATTTTTGAAACTAAATGTGGTGGTCTTAATATTGCTAAGTTAGGGCGCCTAGTGGCACCGGGTTGGGAATTTGCTTCAAATTTCCATCTTGATTCTCGTGGGCGTATCCTTGTCATGTGGGATGCTAGTTGGTATGATGTTGAGATTGTTGGCATGTCTACCCAACATGTTGGTTGCCTTCTTATGTGCAAGACAACCGGGGAGAAATTTGGTGTTTGCTTTGTTTATGGATTGCATAGTGTGGTGGCTCGCCGGGCAATTTGGGGACATGTGGATGAGCTTTTTGAGGCTCATGACTTACCTTGGCTTGTGATGGGAGACTTCAATTGTGTGATGGCCGAGGAGGAGAGGTTCAATGGGGCCCCGGTTTCTATGTATGAGAGCAAGGACATGGTTGATGCTTGTCGGCGCCTAGGGCTTGTGGACGCACCAAGCACAAGTGGCAACCCCTTCACTTGGACCAACAACACCGTGTGGAGCAAAATTGACCGTGTCTTGGTAAATCCTTCTTGGCTAAATTCTGAATTTTATTGTCATTCTAACTTTCCGGATATGTGGCATCTCTCGGACCACAAACCGGGTATTGTGTCCTTGCGTAGGGTCGCCGGGAATGGCAAGAAGTATTTCAAGTTTTTTAACATGTGGGCCGATCATCCGAAGTTCAAGGAGGTTATCCGGGAAGGGTGGGTGACTCATCATCGAGGCTCCTACCAATTCCGGCTTGCCAAACTCCTCCTTGGCTTGAAGAATCCCCTGAAGAACCTCAACAAGTCGGAGTTTAGCCACATCTCCTCTAGGGCGACCGAGGCCAACCTCAACTTCTCCCGCGCCCTTGAGGAGTATCGGTTGAATCCGGATTCCCCGGAGGCTAGGCGGTTGGTG
This sequence comes from Rheum nobile, assembly GCA_027886185.1. Classification (NCBI taxonomy): domain Eukaryota; kingdom Viridiplantae; phylum Streptophyta; class Magnoliopsida; order Caryophyllales; family Polygonaceae; genus Rheum; species Rheum nobile. The sequence continues at coordinate 12,388 of WOAB01000442.1, forward strand.
GAGGCTTCCAAAATGAAGGCATCAAGATTGAATGAAGCTGAGGCTAGCTTCCTCGGACAACAAGCCAAAGCCAAGTATGTCCTCAAGAGCGACCGGTGTTCCAAGTATTTTCACTCTTTGATGAGAGCTAATGGGAGTCGGAACCACATTCCTTTCATCACCAAAAATGATGGGACCCAGTCTTTGGCCATGGAGGAGGTGGTGGGCGAATTTGTGACCTTCTTCAAGGGTTTGTTTGGCTCGGAGGCTTCGGTGGCCCTTCCGGCGTCAAGTGTGTTTGCTAGTGGGCCTACATTGTCCGAGGAAGAGGGTGCCTTGCTTGAGGCCCCGGTGTCTAACTCGGAGATTAAGGAGGCTCTTTGGTCCATGGGAGATGACAAATCGCCCGGTCCCGACGGCTTCACCGCCAAATTCTTCAAGACTTCTTGGGACACTATCGGACCCGAGGTGTGTGCGGCGGTTAAGGAGTTCTTTGTCAATGGTAAGCTTCTCCGGCAATTCAATCATGCAATTGTTTCCCTCATCCCCAAAGTAGATTCGCCGACCCGTGTGGAACATTTCCGGCCTATTTCGTGTTGCAATGTGATCTACAAGCTCATCTCTAAGATCATGACCCTTCGACTTGGAAAGTTTCTTGGCCCCCTCATTGATCCAGCTCAAAGTGCTTTTGTGGAAGGCCGGTTGATGTCGGACAACATATTTTTGGTCCAAGAGCTCCTGAGGAAGTACAGTGTTAAGAGAGACACCCGACGTTGCTTCTTGAATGTGGATCTGGCCAAAGCTTATGACACGGTCTCTTGGGATTTCCTTCGGTTTGCGCTTATTCACCTTGGCTTCCCTCCCAAGTTTATGGCTTGGATCATGGAGTGTGTTAGCTCGGCTTCTTATTCTATCAAGATCAACAAAGGCATCCATGGACTCTTCCCGGGCAAACGGGGCCTTAGGCAAGGTGACCCTCTCTCTCCTCTCCTTTTTGTGATTTGTATGGAACTTCTCTCTCGCCTCCTAAGAAAGGAGACCGCCCGGAGTGGCTTTCACTTCCACCAACATTGTGAAAGTTTGAGGCTCTCCCACTTGATCTTTGCCGATGATATTGTGCTCTTTTGCCGTGGGGATATGGGCTCGGTTGGTGTGCTCATGGATTGCTTGAAGCAATTCAAGCTTATGTCCGGCTTATGTATTAATGTGGAGAAGTCTTCCATCTTTCTTGCCTCGGTTCCGGACATTGAGAGAGGGCCCATTCTCGCTTCCACCGGGTTCAAGGTTGGTGTGTTTCCTTTCCGCTACTTGGGTATTCCTATTAGCCCTCACGGCCTCCGGGTTATGGACTACAAACCCCTCCTTGATAAGATCAGTGGGTACCTCAATGCTTGGGCTAAGAAGAGCATCTCCTTTGCCGGGAGAAGAGAGTTGATTGCGTCGGTGCTCCAAGGATGCGAAGGGTTTTGGCTATCCATATTGCCAATGCCCTTTGGCGTCCTTAATAGTTTGATTGGCATTTGTCGGGGTTTCCTTTGGAAGCGGCCTCGCGTTCGTTGGGTGGATATTTGTGTACCGAGAGAAGAAGGGGGGCTTGGGCTCTTGGACCTTAAAGCTTGGAACAATTGCTTTATGCTTAAGCACTTTTGGCATATCTTGAGCCGGCGTGATAGCCTTTGGGTGAGATGGGTTCATCACCGGTATCTTGGTGTGGTGGAACCTCTTGAGTGGGTGCCTCACAAGCGGGATTCGCCTTTGATTAAAGGCATTCTCCATGCTAGGGACTTGATTGATGAGCTTGATGGTAGGGAGGTGAGCACTGAGGAAACTCTCGAGGATTGGTGCATGATGGGGCGTTTCAAAGTGGCTTTGGCTTATGAGGCTATTCGGGATAGAAGACCGGTTGTGAACTGGTCCAAGGAGGTGTGGCCGGCGCATAATACTCCTAAGCACATGTTCATTCTTTGGCTAGCTAACCTCGGTAAGCTATCCACTTATGATAGGCTCTTGTTCCTTGATGTTGAGCCGGGGTGTCGCTTGTGTGGGGCGGAGTTGGAGACCCATGACCACTTGTTCTTCACGTGCCCTTTCTCTAGTGACATATGGCGTGAGGTTCGGGTTCGCTTCATGATTCCTGCCGAGGTGTCTTCGATTCGCCGTGCTTTGAGTTGGCTTCGGAGTCATGCCCGTGGTCGTGAGTGCCTGGCCCGGGCTCGTGTGTTTGCTCTCTCGGCGACGGTCTACTTCATATGGCATGCCCGGAATGCTCGCATTTTTGATGCTAACCTCGTCCCCCGTGAGGTTGTATCCCGATTGATTCTCACTCATGTTTACCGTTTACTCCATGACAGATTTCCTCCTTGTATGGTTGGCTCTTTGTAGCTTGTTCCACCTGTTGTGTAGTGTGGTATGGGGGGCTTGCATGCTTTCCCATGGGCACTCCTTTTTGATTCTCATGGATTGTTGGTGTTGTTTGGATGGCCTGCGTGCCTTTCCAGTAACACCTTTTCGGCATTGTGTGGAAGACTTGCATGTCTCTCCGCGTTTGCCAGTATTATGTTTGCCTTTGTTTTGTTTGGCCTGGATTCCGATTATGGGGTTGCAGGGGTGCTCTTTTTCCTCTATGTCTGGTTTTTCCCTTGGGGTTTTCCAACATAGAGGTTTTAATGAGGCCCGGGGTAATTCTTACCCTGCTCTTATAGCTGCAGCCCTGGCCGTGGGGTTTTATCCTCTGTTGCTCGCTTTGGCATAGTTTGGAAGGCCTGCGTGCTTGTCCATTTGTGCTTTTGATCTTGCTTCGCTTCATTTTCCCTCTTTGTAGGGTCTTACTTAATCGAATTTACCATTACACCAAAAAAAGAAAGAGCTCTCAGTAAAAAAGAGCTCTCAGTAAGTACTCCCAAGAGAGAGAAAACGCTCTCTTCCTTTGGTGATTCTTGGGCGATTCCGGCGAGTTCCCCCTCCCCTCTCCGGCTTGCTCCGGCAAGGGCCCTCCTCTTGAGTCCCTTGTTCATGTTCATGGTGGTATCCTCACGAGCCACCACTGAACCGGAGTCCTTGTCGGCCTTGCATTCGCCGGCGTGTTCGTCCTTGCCCTCCTCTTGATCCGGCGGTTGGCTCCCTAGTTTGGTTGTGCTCCGGTGGCTTCGCTCTTGCCTCCGGTTTCTGTTTTTTGATGGGTAATCTCTTGCTTCTCCATTTCTGTTTTTGGTGCTTTTGATGGTGTTCTTGCTCAACCTCAAAGGCCACGTTAGTTTTGGCCCCTCTCCGATCCGTTTTAGCTCCTCAAAAATTTGTTTTGGGTGTTTCCCCCCCTTTTTGCCTTTCTTGGCTTCCTTTGACCGTCTCCCACCCTTGTCCACTTGCTCCTTTGGTCTGCCCAGCAGCTTTTGACTGCGTTTTGACTGCGGTTTGCAGTTTTGGCCGTTGGTTTTTAGCCCCTTTTGGCCTAGCAATTTTCTGCCGCTTGAAAGTTGCTTCCCCCCTTTACCTCTTTGGTCCACGGTTGTCTTGCTTGCTTGTTTTGCATGCAGCCGGCTTCACATGGGGAAGAAGAAGAACTCCCATGGTACCATTGATCCTAGCAAGCTTCTCCTTGATACGGTGGTGGCCCCGGCGGTGGTGGCTCCGGCGGTGATGACCAAGGATGGCTCCGGCGATGGCGCAAGGATTTTGAAATTGACCACGGCCGAGAATTCTAAGGTGGTTGATGCTAGCAAAATTTCGGTAGAGCAAGGAGAACCAATCGACCTTGGCTTGGAAGAGGTGGTGGGTAATAATGGAGATGTTCTTTCCGAGGGAGATGTTGAGGTCGGCGAATTGATTCCGGCGACCGAAGTTGATCCAAAGGTGGCGTTGCGCCCGGATGGTGGCGAGCATGCCATAGCCACGAGGGGCGCCGTGGCAACCGGTCACGACAAAGATACTCCAAGAGACGCCAATGTTGATGGCCATTTTGGCACTAGTGCCACCGCACCGAATTCCTACGCCGCCGTGGCCAAAAACCCCGCCCCCGCCGCTCGGCCCGGTGTCGGCATAGCAAAGCCGAATGCATGGGCCACCGCCTCCAAGAAAATCTTCATGAACTCTGGCCTTGGAGGGAAGCTAGCCTTCACGCCACCATCATCCAACCGTGTGGCCATCAAAGTCGCCGAGGGCCTCCCCATGCAAGCCGTATGGGGGTGGTCTCTCCTTGGCCAATATGTGGGCTATCAACCGGGCCATTTCTTGATCGTAGCCATGATGAAAGCTTGGGGTGTCAAGGCAAGATACCGTGTGGAAGAGGGTTGGATGATCTTCCAATTTGAGTCCGAAGAGGATCAAGAAAAGGTTCTTAAAGGAGGCCCTTACTTTATCTATGGCAAGCCGTTGATCCTCAAGCACATCCCGGAGAAGTTTGCCTTCAACCGCCGTGACATTGCCACCATCCCGCTTTGGGTACGTATCTTTGGCCTTTCTAAGATTTTTTGGACTTCGGAAGTGCTTGGCCGAATTGCATCTCATGTGGGAAAGCCTCTCTTCATGGATCCCGTAACCGATAGTAGGAAGAGAGGTTCGTATGCCCGGGTGCTAGTGGAAATCAATTTTGCCGAGGATATTGTTAGGGAAGTGTCGCTTGACTTTGATGATGGGGATTCGGTGAAATGCACTTTCCTTGTTGAAAATGAACCGTTGTATTGCAAGGGTTGTTGTTCTTTCGGACATGATGACTTGGGGTGCCCTTTCAAAGAGAAAAAGGAGGCCGTGGGAGTCAAAGCCAAAAGGGCTTCCAAAGAGCCTAAGGGCAAGGCCAAGGTGAATATCAATGCCACTAAGGGGAATGTTGTTGATGCCTCCGTTGTCAAGGCCGCGGGTGCCGACATGATGGCCAATGTGAGGGGCGCGGTGAATGCTAAGGCCGGGAGTGGTTTGCCTTCGGAGGCCGTGGAGAATGCCCATGGGCAAGGCGCCTCAGAAGCCAATATCTCGGATGATGAGGACAATGTCATTGTGGAGGATGCCAAGGCTTCGGAAGCCTTGTCCTTGGACGCCGACGATGAGTGTGAGTCCTCTAATGAAAGTGTGAGCGAATCCCTTTTGAACTATTGTGATGATGTGGTGTCCCCTAGTGGTGATGAGTCTTCGGATGAGGGTGATGACCGTGGGGAGGTTGAGCTATCCAAACATTCCGGGGATGGAAGTTGTGGAACGCGTATGGAGAAGGTGGACACCCCCTTTGAGATGGTTATGTCTAGATCACAAAAGAAAAAGGCTAAGTTGGCGGAATCTAGGCCCTTGGTGATTGGGCTCCCGGCTGCCCCAAAATGGCCTAAGGATTCGGCTCCTCTCCGAAGCTCAAGGAGAACCCGGGGACACAACAACAAGGTGTCCTCATGAAGGTCCTCGCATGGAACATCCAAGGGCTTGGCCAAGCCCGGAAACAAAATGGCTTGCTTGGAGTGCTTCGTGATTTCGAGGTAAAGATTTGTGGTATTTTTGAAACTAAATGTGGTGGTCTTAATATTGCTAAGTTAGGGCGCCTAGTGGCACCGGGTTGGGAATTTGCTTCAAATTTCCATCTTGATTCTCGTGGGCGTATCCTTGTCATGTGGGATGCTAGTTGGTATGATGTTGAGATTGTTGGCATGTCTACCCAACATGTTGGTTGCCTTCTTATGTGCAAGACAACCGGGGAGAAATTTGGTGTTTGCTTTGTTTATGGATTGCATAGTGTGGTGGCTCGCCGGGCAATTTGGGGACATGTGGATGAGCTTTTTGAGGCTCATGACTTACCTTGGCTTGTGATGGGAGACTTCAATTGTGTGATGGCCGAGGAGGAGAGGTTCAATGGGGCCCCGGTTTCTATGTATGAGAGCAAGGACATGGTTGATGCTTGTCGGCGCCTAGGGCTTGTGGACGCACCAAGCACAAGTGGCAACCCCTTCACTTGGACCAACAACACCGTGTGGAGCAAAATTGACCGTGTCTTGGTAAATCCTTCTTGGCTAAATTCTTAATTTTATTGTCATTCTAACTTTCCGGATATGTGGCATCTCTCGGACCACAAACCGGGTATTGTGTCCTTGCGTAGGGTCGCCGGGAATGGCAAGAAGTATTTCAAGTTTTTTAACATGTGGGCCGATCATCCGAAGTTCAAGGAGGTTATCCGGGAAGGGTGGGTGACTCATCATCGAGGCTCCTACCAATTCCGGCTTGCCAAACTCCTCCTTGGCTTGAAGAATCCCCTGAAGAACCTCAACAAGTCGGAGTTTAGCCACATCTCCTCTAGGGCGACCGAGGCCAACCTCAACTTCTCCCGCGCCCTTGAGGAGTATCGGTTGAATCCGGATTCCCCGGAGGCTAGGCGGTTGGTGGAGGCTTCCAAAATGAAGGCATCAAGATTGAATGAAGCTGAGGCTAGCTTCCTCGGACAACAAGCCAAAGCCAAGTATGTCCTCAAGAGCGACCGGTGTTCCAAGTATTTTCACTCTTTGATGAGAGCTAATGGGAGTCGGAACCACATTCCTTTCATCACCAAAAATGATGGGACCCGGTCTTTGGCCATGGAGGAGGTGGTGGGCGAATTTGTGACCTTCTTCAAGGGTTTGTTTGGCTCGGAGGCTTCGGTGGCCCTTCCGGCGTCAAGTGTGTTTGCTAGTGGGCCTACATTGTCCGAGGAAGAGGGTGCCTTGCTTGAGGCCCCGGTGTCTAACTCGGAGATTAAGGAGGCTCTTTGGTCCATGGGAGATGACAAATCGCCCGGTCCCGACGGCTTCACCGCCAAATTCTTCAAGACTTCTTGGGACACTATCGGACCCGAGGTGTGTGCGGCGGTTAAGGAGTTCTTTGTCAATGGTAAGCTTCTCCGGCAATTCAATCATGCAATTGTTTCCCTCATCCCCAAAGTAGATTCGCCGACCCGTGTGGAACATTTCCGGCCTATTTCGTGTTGCAATGTGATCTACAAGCTCATCTCTAAGATCATGACCCTTCGACTTGGAAAGTTTCTTGGCCCCCTCATTGATCCAGCTCAAAGTGCTTTTGTGGAAGGCCGGTTGATGTCGGACAACATATTTTTGGTCCAAGAGCTCCTGAGGAAGTACAGTGTTAAGAGAGACACCCGACGTTGCTTCTTGAATGTGGATCTGGCCAAAGCTTATGACACGGTCTCTTGGGATTTCCTTCGGTTTGCGCTTATTCACCTTGGCTTCCCTCCCAAGTTTATGGCTTGGATCATGGAGTGTGTTAGCTCGGCTTCTTATTCTATCAAGATCAACAAAGGCATCCATGGACTCTTCCCGGGCAAACGGGGCCTTAGGCAAGGTGACCCTCTCTCTCCTCTCCTTTTTGTGATTTGTATGGAACTTCTCTCTCGCCTCCTAAGAAAGGAGACCGCCCGGAGTGGCTTTCACTTCCACCAACATTGTGAAAGTTTGAGGCTCTCCCACTTGATCTTTGCCGATGATATTGTGCTCTTTTGCCGTGGGGATATGGGCTCGGTTGGTGTGCTCATGGATTGCTTGAAGCAATTCAAGCTTATGTCCGGCTTATGTATTAATGTGGAGAAGTCTTCCATCTTTCTTGCCTCGGTTCCGGACATTGAGAGAGGGCCCATTCTCGCTTCCACCGGGTTCAAGGTTGGTGTGTTTCCTTTC
>WOAB01000443.1:0-13602 GCA_027886185.1 Rheum nobile
AAGTAACTACATGAAATGACGATAAACTATTAGTATATAAGTGTAAAACTACACGAAATGACGATAAATAAATAGTTATATAAGCGTAACTACATAAAATGACGATAAACTTTTAGTATATAAGTGTAAAACTACATGAAATGACGATAATACTATAATAATTAACGTAAACTACATGAAATGACTATAAAATATTAATATAGAAGTGTAAAAACTACATGAAATGACGATAAATACAATAGTATATAAGCGGTAACTACATGAAATGACGATAAACAATAGTATCTAAGTGTAAAATTACATGAAATGACGAGAAATAGTATATTATATTAGCATAACTACATGAAATGACGATAAACTATTAGTATATAAGTGTAAAAACTACATGAAATGAAGATAAATACAATAGTATATAAGCGTAACTACATAAAATGACGATAAACAATTAGTATATAAGTATAAAACTACATGAAATGACGATAATACTATATATATTAACGTAACTACATGAAATGACGATTAACTATTAGTATATAAGTGTAAAACTATATAAATTACGATAAATAGTATATATATTAACATAACTACATGAAATGACGATAAACTATTAGTATATAAGTGTAAAACTACATGAATAACGACAAATACAATAGTATATAAGCATAACTACATGAAATGACGATTAATTTTTAGTAAATAAGTGTAAAACTACATGAAATGACGATAAATACAATAGTATATAAGCGTAACTACATAAAATGACGATAAAAAATTAGTATATAAGTGTAAAACTACATAAAATGATGATAAATACTATATTATATTAGCGTAACTACATTAAATGACGATTAACTCTTAATATATAAGTGTAAAACTACATGAAATGACGATAAATACTATATTATATAAGCGTAACTACATGAAATGACGAAAAATTTTGAGTTCATAGTGTAAAACTACATGAAATGACGATAAATACAATAGTATATAAACGTAACTACATAAAATGACGATAACAATTAGTATATAAGTATAAAACTACATGAAATGACGATAATACTATATTATATTACGTAACTAAATGAAATGACGACTAACTATTATATATAAGTGTAAAAACTATATGAATGACGATGAATACAATATTATATTAGTATAACTATATGAAATGACGATAAACTTTTAGTATATAAGTGTAAAACTATATGAATGACGATAACTACTATATTATATTAACGTAACTACATGAAATGACTATAAACTATTAGTATATAAGTGTAAACTACATGAAATGATGATAAATACAATAGTATATAAGCGGAACTACATGAAATGACGATAAACTATTAGTATATAAGTGTAAAAATACATGAAATGACGATAAATAATAAATTATATTAGCATAACTACATGAAATGACGATAAACTATTAGTAAATAAGTGTAAAAACTACATGAAATGACGATAAATACAATAGTATATTAGCGTAACTACATGAAATGACGATAAACTATTAGTATATAAGTGTAAACCTACATGAAAGGACGATGAATACAATATTATATTAGTATAACTATATGAAATGAGGATAAACTTTTAGTATATATATAAAACTACATGAAATGACGATAAATACTATATTATATTAACGTAACTACATGAAATGACTATAACTATTAGTATATAAGTGTTAAACTATATGAAAGTGACGATAAAATACAATAATATTTAAGCGTAACTACATGAAATGACGATAAACTATTAGTATATAAGTGTAAAATTACATGAAAATGACGATAAATAGTATATTATATTAGCATAACCTACATGAAATGACGATAAACTATTAGTTAATAAGTGTAAAACTACATGAAATTACGATGAATACATATTATATTAGCGAACTACATGAAATGACGATAAACTATTAGTATATAAGTGTAAAACTACATGAAATGACGATAAATACTATATTATATTAACGTAATTACATGAAATGACGATAAACTTTAGTATATAAGTGTAAAACTACAAGAAATGACGATAAATACAATATTATATAAGCGTAACTACATGAAATGACGATAAACAATTAGATATAAGTATAAAACTACATGAAATGACGATAAAATACTATATTATATTACGTAACTACATGAAATTACGATTAACTATTAGTATCTATAGTGTAAAACTACATGAATGACGATAAATACTATATATATTAACGTAACTACATGAAATGGACGATAAACTTTTAGTATATAAGTGTAAAACTACATGAAATGACGATAAATACAATTGTATATAAGCGTAACTACATGAAATGACGCTAAACTATTAGTATATAAGTGTAAAATTACATGAAATGACGATAATAGTATATTATATTAGCATAACTACATGAAATGACGATAACTATTATTAAATAAGTGTAAACTACCATGAAATGACGATAAATAAAATAGTATATTAGCGTAACTACATGAAATGACGATAAACTATTAGTATATAAGTGTAAAACTACATGAAATGACGATAAATACTATATTCTATTAACGTAACTACATGAAATGACGATAAACTTTTAGTATATAAGTGTAAAACTACATGAAATGACGATAAATAAAATTGTATATAAGCGTAACTACATGAAATGACGATAAACTATTCTTATATAAGTGTAAAACTATATGAAATGACGATAAATAGTATATTATATTAGAGTACTACATGAAATGACGATAAACTATTAGTATATAAGTGTAAAACTACATGAAATGAGGATAAATACAATAGTATATAAGCATAACTACATAAATGACGATAAACAATTAGTATATAAGTATAAAACTACATGAAATGACGATAAATACTATATTATATTAACGTAACAACATGAAATGACGAATAACTATTAGTATATAAGTGTAAAAACTACATGAAATGACGATAAATAGTATATTATATTAACATAACTACATGAAATGACGATAAATTATTAGTATATAAGTGTAAAACTACATGAAATTACGATAAATACAATAGTATATAAGCGTAACTACATGAAATGACGATAAACTATTAGTATATAAGTATAAAACTACATGAAATGACGATAAATAGTATATTATATTAACGTAACTACATGAAATGACGATTAACTATTAGTATATAAGTGTAAAACTACATGAAATGACGATGAATAGTATATTATATTAACGTAACTACATGAAATGACGATAAACTATTAGTATATAAGTGTAAAACTACATGAAATAACCACAAATACAATAGTATATAAACATAACTACATGAAATGACGATTAATTTTGAGTTCATAAGTGTAAAACTACATGAAATGACGATAAATACAATAGTATAGAAGCGTAACTACATAAAATGGCGATAAACAATTAGTATATAAGTATAAAACTACATGAAATGACGATAAATACTATATAATATTAACGTAACTACATGAAATGACGAGAAATACTATCGTATATAAGAGTAACTACATGAAAATGACGAGAAATATTATATTATATAAGCGTAACTACATGAAATGACGAGAAATTTGTAGTATATAAGTGTAAAACTACATGAAATGACGAGGAAATTTTAGTATATAAGTGTAAAACTACATGAAATGACGAGAAATATTATAGTAAATAAGCGTAACTACATGAAATGACGAGAAATACTATGGTATATAGGCGTAGCTACATTAAATGACGAGAAATTTTTAGTATATAAGTGTAAAACTACATGAAATGACGAAAAATTTATAGTATATATGTTTAAAACTACATGAAATGGCGAGAAATTATTAGTATATAAGTGTAAAACTACATGAAATGACGAGAAATACGATAGTATATAAGCGTAACTACATGAAATGACAATAATGTTTTAGTATATAAGTGTAAAACTACATGAAATGACGATAAATATACTATCGTATATAAGCATAAGTAAATGAAATGAGGATAAATATTATCGTATATAAGCGTAACTACATGAAATGACGAGAAATACTATAAGAGTAACTACATGAAATGACGACAAATATTATATTATATAAGCGTAACTACATGAAATGATGAGAAATTTTTAGTATATAAGTGTAAAACTACATGAAATTAAGATAAATATACTATCGTATATAAGCATAAGTAACTGAAATGAGGATAAATATTATCATATATAAGCGTAACTACATGAAATGACGAGAAATACTATAAGAGTAACTACATGGAATGACGAGAAATATTATATTATATAAGTGTAAAACTATATGAAATGACGAGAAATTTTTAGTATATAAGTATAAAACTACATGAAATGACGAGAAATACTATAGTATATAAGCGTAACTACATGAAATGACGAGAAATACTATCGTATATAGGCGTAACTACATGAAATGATGATAAATATTATATTATATAAGCGTAACTACATGAAATGACGATAAATGTTTAGTATATTAGTGTAAAACAACATGAAATGACGAGGAATTTTTAGTATATAAGTGTAAAACTACATGAAATGACGAGAAATACGATAGTATATAAGTGTAAAAGTAAATGAAATGACGAGAAATTTTAAGTACATAAGTGTAAAACGACATTAAATGACGAGAAATACGATAGTATATAAGTGTAAATACATGAAATGAGAAATTTTTGTAGTACCCTAAGTGTAAAACTACATGAAATGACGATAAATACTATATTATATTAACGTAACTACATGAAATGACTATAAACTATTAATATATAAGTGTAAAACTACATGAAATGACAAGAAATACTATAGTATATAAGCGTAACTATATGAAATGACGAGAAATACTTTAGTATATATACGTGTAACTACATGAAATGATGACAAATATTTTAGTATATATACGTGTAACTACATGAAATGATGAGAAATGTTGTAGCATATACGTGTAACTACATGAAATGATGAGAAATACTTTAGTATATATACGTGTAATTACATGAAATGATGATAAATACTGTAGCATATACGTGTAACTACATGAAATGATGAGAAATACTTTAGTATATATATACGTGTAACTACATGAAATGATGACAAAAATACTATAGCACATACGTATAAGTACATGAAATGATGACAAATAATATAGCACATACGTGTAACTACATGAAATAATCCGAGCAAATCCCTGACATTAATTAACTTATCTAGCAAGAGAGATCCCTAGAGATTTGCACAAGGACCCCATATTCCTAACTTATCTAGCAAGAGAGATCCAAAGCCTTCCTTCAGAGGAAGATGTTTCGACAACTCTAAGTATATGGGGTAGGTTCCTTAGGAAAGGCTCTCAATCATTGACAATTCGGGAGCTAGGTCACATGGGTCTCCCTGATCGGGCCTTGCAGACGTTCTCTTGGGCACAGAAACAGTCACATCTATTCCCAGATGATAGGATCCTGGCATCAACAGTTGAGGATCTGGCTGGTTCCCATTCTTTGAAGTCCCCCTTCAATCCAATCAAGTTCATTAGTTTGGGAAGCCGGGCTGTTCTTGAAGCGATTGCCAGAGGCTTCATAAAAGGGAAGAGATTGGATCTTGCATGGAATCTTGTATCAACTGCCAAGAGTGATGGAAGGATGTTGGACTCCAGTATATATGCAAAGCTAACATTGGTGCTTCTACATTTCTGCAGCAAGAAACATCTGCATTTTCGTCCATCTTACTTCAAGAATATGAGCAAGATACAGTGAGAATTGAAAAGTACTCTTCCTTAGCTTCACAATGGCGTTAATTTGAGCTAATTCTGAGTTCTATGCTAATCGTAATCGTCGTTTGAAGTTCACTTGGCTCTTCCAATTGAGATGTGACTTCTTCTTCGTCTTCTACCTGACACTTAGGTAGCACATCCAAGCATGCTGAACATGATCTATGAGCACCTCATCTTGGCTTGAAATCCACTACCAACAAACCGCCAAATCTGCAAGACTTAATTAATTATTTCTTAATTAATTTGGCCAAATCACCCAAAATCAATCCAAACTAAAAATCATTTGGTTTGCTGCAACTCCCACGAATTCAGCCCAAAACAAATATATATATTGTCAACATATCACCAAATTTCTCAATTATGTCCACAAGTTGAGCATAAAATTCAGCAAACCCGAAGGTCCAATTCTATCTTCGTCGGCCACCAGTACGCTGCATGCCACCGAAGATGGCCATCGACGTCGCCGGAGCTTGGCAGCGGAAAGCATCCAACACAGCAACCGAAGGCAGCCAACACAACCACTGAAGGCAGCCAACACAACAACTGAACGCAGCCAACACGGACAGCAGAGTAGGAGCGGCGGACGAGCTCGCCGAAGAAGACGACGGCTGGGCTGCACAGAGCTCGCCGGAGGGACGCGTGAAGAAGGGGGTAGCGCGCCGGAAAAGACGACCGAGCTGGGTTCGCCGGAGGAGAAGCGGTGAAGCAGCTGGACAGAGGAGGCGGAGAGAGCACCGACTCAAAGAGAGCTAACGAGAGGAAGCAAAAATTAGAGTTTTGTTCTGTTCGGTCCCTTTGCTGAAATTTTACCCAAGTCCAATTCCTGATTTGAGGACAACATGCATACACGTAGCATGATTTAATTATTGTCCTAATCTTTTGATTTGAGGAACACATATAACCCACGTAGCCACTGCAGATATTTAACCCCAAATATCCCAAATTCAAGTCGGTATTCCTTTTATATATATATATATATATTTATATATATACCGGGTATTTCAGTATATATACTTGTAACAACATGAAATGATGAGAAATATTGTCGTATATATACGTATAATTACATGAAATGATGAGAAATACTTTAATATATATACGTGTAACTATATGAAATGATGAAAAATACTTTAGTATATATACGTGTAAGCACATGAAATGATGAGAAATACTTTAGTATATATACGTATAATTACATAAAATGATGAGAAATACTATAGCATATAAGTACAACTACATGATATAGTATGCATTCAAGATTTTAGAGTTTTTTTTTTTAAATTTTGATATTGGTTTTAATAAAAAACCGCTATAAAAAGTAATTATCTATTAATTAATTTGACTGGACGAATTTAAAGAATTATATTTAATAAATTTTGATAATATTAAATCATAAAAAATATATATAAAATTTTATTTTAAAAAATACGGATGAATAGAAATTATACCGATGGATTAATTTACGATTAAATGTGGACGGGAAGGGTTATTGGGCTTTCGGCCCAACAACAATTAATTAGACAGGGGGCCCACCACCTTGCTTCTTCATTCCTCCTTCACGTACGTAACAACAGAAGCAAGCAGCTGAATCACAACAATGGCGATGGAGCTTCGGCACGTACAGGAGCTCGGCTATGACGACGGAGGGCAGCTCGCCGGGAAGGAAGGAGACGACGCCGGGGATGGAGCAACGGCAGGGAAGAGCAGCACCACGCAGCTCGACGACAACGGCGGAGCAGCGAAGCACAGCGGCGTCTTCGTCGGCGGTTCGCCGGAAAAGGAGGAGCCACCCGAAGGCTCGGCTAGCGGCGACACAGCATGGGCGACTTAGCTTGGCGGGAGTAGTCCAGTAGAGGACAACTTCGTCGCCGGCGGAAAAACGATGGCGAAGCAGGGGACGATGCCGGCGGGAGACGAGAGGGAGCTGGGAGAGAGCAAGAGGAGATTGGGTGCTCTTCCCCGCCGTCGTTGCTCCATCCCCGGTGTCGTCTCCTTCCTTCCCGGCGAGCTGCCCTCCGTCGGCATAGCGGCGTTTCTGCGGTATCGCCGCGAGCCGAGCCTTCTGGTGGCTCCTCCTTTCCCGGCGAACCACCGACGAAGACGCCGCTGTGCTTCGCTGGCCCGCCAAGCTTTTCCGCCGTTGTCGACGAGCTGCGTGGTGCTGCTCTTCCCCGCCGGCGTTGCTCCATCCCCGGCGTCGTCTCCTTCCTTCCCGGCGAGCTGCCCTCCATCGTCATAGCCGAGCTCCTGTACGTGCTGGACCAAAGTGGGAGCTGGGAGAGAGCAAGAGGAATTTACACGGGGGTATCGTGGTAGAATTAGCACGGCTGAATTAAAATGGTTTTGGTATGGGTTTTAAACCCCTGAAATTATATTTTGTATCCAAACAAATATTTTAAGTCTTGAAAATACATTAAATATATTTTATAGCACTCAATTAATTATTTCGGAGATTATAGATGTTACGAAAAATCCGAACTCCATTGAAAGAGAAATAAAAAATTTGAACGAAGATTGGGAAAATTATCCAAATACCTTTACTAAAATTTAAGGGGTATTACAACATGTATAATTACATGAAATGATGAGAAATACTACAGTATATAAGTATAACTACATGAAATGATGAAAAATACTATAGTATATAAGTGTAACTACATGAAATGGTGAGAAATACTAAAGTATATAAGTATAAGTACATGAAATGATGAGAAATACTATAGCATATACGTGTAACAACATGAAATGATGAGAAATACTAAGTATATAAGTGTAACTACATGAAATGAGGAGAAATACTTTAGTATATATACGTGTAACTACATGAAATGATGAGAAATACTGTAGCATATACGTGTAACTACATGAAATGATGAGAAATAGTTTAGTATATATACGTGTAACTACATGAAATGATGAAAAATACTATAGTATATATAAGTTAAATTTTGTAACGTTTTTTATTGCTTTATTAAATTTAAATCAAAATTAAATTTTATAATGATGAGAAATAGCGGTTTTTTGTTTAAAAACCTGTATAGAAAAAAAATCAAAATTAAATAAAAAAATATTTAATGGCTGTCCACAACCCACTTCTGTCTACAATTGTTTTAAAAAAAAAACATTTAAGGGCTGCCCAAAATCCACTTCTGTCAACAATATAAAACTACCCAAAGTTGAATTTAAATGAACTACTAAACTAGCACCCAAAAATAGATTAAGGCTGCACAAAATCAACACAATTAACAACATAGAATTCAGCTGCACTCGGTTGTCCCAGAAAAATGAGATTGAACAAACCCCCATACTTACCTCATCGTCACCTTGCTCGTGCCGCCGGGATGGGGCTTCTCGGCGCCGGAGGTGCAGCAACAGTAAGTAGTAGCAGCACGCTACAACATCAGCAACAACGCGGGACAACAGCAACAACTCTAGGCCTCGTACTGTGGCTCGCCTTGTCACCGGAACTGGGCATCTCGTCGCCGGAGATGACAACAGAACAGCAGCAGACCACGCAGGGCTGAACCTCGCACAGCCACGTCTCTCACATCAGCCAGCCGTAGACCACAACAGCGACTCGTTGCACCTCGCAGCAGCAGTTCGGACGCTACCGGAACCAAGGGACGAAGGTGGTGGCAGCGGTCAGCTCTCCGGCGGAAGTGAACGGCGATGGGCGAGCGGAAGGCAGCAAGAGGCGGATCCCTCTTTGCCCTTATCTGCCCTGTACTTAGTATTTCTCGCGTGTGCACTCTACGAAGAAGAAGACAAAGCTTTGCCCTTATCTGCCCCATTTCTGATTTTAGTCCAAATCCCCAATTCAGATTTTGAGTAGGTTCTTATTTTATATATATATATATATATATATATATATATATCCATATATATATATATATATATATACCGGGTATTTCATATATAAGTGTAACTACATGAAATGATGAGAAATACTATAGTATATATATAAGTACAACTACATGAAATGATGAGAAATATTATATTATATAAGTGTAATTATATGAAATGATGAGAAATACTATAGTATATATATAAGTACAACTACATGAAATGAAGAGAAATATTATATTATATAAGTGTAATTACATGAAATGATGAGAAATACTATAGTATATATATAAGTACAACTACATGAAATGATGAGAAATATTATATTATATAAGTGTAATTACATGAAATGATGAGAAATACTGTAGTATATATATAAGTACAACTACATGAAATGAAGAGAAATATTATATTATATAAGTGTAATTACATGAAATGATGAGAAATACTATAGTATATATATAAGTACAACTACATGAAATGATGAGAAATATTATATTATATAAGTGTAATTACATGAAATGATGAGAAATACTATAGTATATATATAAGTACAACTACATGAAATAATGAGAAATATTATATTATATAAGTATAACTACATGAAATGATGACAAATACTACAGCACATACGTGTAACTACATGAAATGATGAGAAATACTACAGTATATAAGTGTAATTACATGAAATGACGATAAAAATTATATATTATATAAGCGTAAGTACATGAAATGATGAGAAATTTGTAGTATGTAAGTGTAAAACTACATGAAATGATGAGAAATTTGTAGTATATAAGTGTAAAACTACATGAAATGACAAGAAATACTACATGAAATGACAAGAAATACTATCGTATATAAGTGCAAAACTACATGAAATGACGAGAAATACTTTAGTATATATATACGTGTAACTACATGAAATGATGACAAAAATACTATAGCACATACGTATAAGTACATGAAATGATGACAAATACTATAGCACATACGTGTAACTACATGAAATAATCCGAGGAAATCCCTGACATTAATTAACTCGTATAAATCCACTACCAACAAACCGCCAATTCTCCAACCGTTAATTAATTATTCCTTAATTAATTAGGCCAAATCACCCAAAACGAGCGAAAAATCCCTGACATTAATTAACTCGTAAAACGGTTATTTGAGGCCCTAAACGATCGAAAAAACCCTAAATCTGAAGAATTTACGGCAAACCCGTGCGTATTACCATTGGTTTCGATGCTCTCGACCCAAACTACTGTTGTATAAGCCGTAGGAGTCAATACCGTAGAAAGATATAAGCCCGTGTAGGAAAAAACGTCGTATTTTGGCTGTTGTCCGGCGTGGAAACGCGGATCTGGAGGATGAAACGGCCTTTTTTGGGGGAACCGGCCCGTTCAGGGCCTTGGGTGGATGTGAAGGGAGGCAAGAATAGCAGAGAGCATTGCCAAGGAGAATTGACGCACATTGAATAGGTGGTGGGTTGATTCATCAGTAGAACGACACAGGGGGCAGCAGATGTTGCTTAGCCTTAATGCAATGTATACACACCATGAAATGATGAGGCCCTAAAATCAAGACTCAAAAGAAATGATGTAGGTCGGAATGTATTTATTATAGACGTAAAAACCGATGAAAAAATCAATATTCCGAAAAAAATAAAATAAAATATTTTTTACGTCCATTAGGTTCTACACGTCACAATGAGGAAAAAATCAGTAGGCGAAAAAATCAAACGGATTTTCTATGGACATAAAATAGCATGACGAAAGGTGCCGAGAAGTCGGAAATCGGCTTGTTGAGGGCCTAAATGATGGAATTTGGATAAAATGGGAAGATTTTACGGCAAACCCGTGCGTATGACCATTCGTTTCGACGCTCTCGACCCAAACGACAGTTGTATAAGTCGTAGGAATCAATACCGTCGATCCGGGTAAGTCCTATAGTGAAAAACCTAGTGTATGACGTCGTTGTCCGGCGTATAAACGCGGATTTGGAGGCTCAAACGGCACTTTTTGGGACTTCCCCCGGCTTTAGGGCCCTCTGGACCCTAAGGATGTGATTGTCTTTCAGTTAGCTTTCCAACCGTGTATCACACGCTCCAAGTAGATGAAGGAGGAAGCAACAGCACGCAAGTAAGAATCTTTGGGGAGGTTGTGGCTAATCCATTCAAACCAGGCATGAATGTTATTAGCTCTGTGGTGGATGTGAAGCCAGTCAAGAATATGAGAGAGCATTGACAAGGAGAATTGACAAACATTGAACATGGGGTGGGTTGATTCATTAGTGGAATGACACAGGGGGCGGCAGATGTTGCTTAGCCTTAATGCAATGTATACACATCATGAAATGATGAAGCCCTAAAATCAAGAATCGGAAGATTGTAGGTCGGAATGTATGTATGAAGGTAGTATAGACGTATAACGCTATGAAAAAATATATATTTTGGAAAAAATAAAAAAAAATAATTTTTAATGCCATTAGGTTCTACACGTCACAAGGAGAAAGAAATCAGTTGGCGAAAAAAGCAAACGGATTTTCTATGGACATGAAATAGCATGACGAAAAGTGTCGAGAAGTCGTAAATCGGATTGTTGAGGCCCTAAACGATGGAATTTGGATAAAATGGGAAGATTGTACGGCAAACCCGTGCGTATGACCATTCGTTTCGACGCTCTCGACCCAAACGACAGTTGTATAAGTCGTAGGAATCAATAACGTCGATTCGGGTAAGTCCTATAGTCAAAAACCTAGTGTATGACGTCGTTGTCCGGCGTATAAACGCGGATTTGGAGGCTCAAACGGCACTTTTTGGGACTTCCGGCGCCTTTAGGGCCCTCCGGCCCTAAGGATGCTTACGATTTTCGATTACCTTTCCAACCGTGTATCACACGCTCCCATCCGACATCGCACGCAAAAGTTACAAGCCTTTCAAGTCCGGCGCGCGCTCAGCTCCGCTGCTTCTCCTCCGTTATACGGGACCTCCTACATTAAAATCTCTAACTCGGACACCGATGCTGTAGTTCGCGTCCACACCTTCGAAACGACTGCTCATACCACCTCCAACGATCTTCCAGTCAAAACTTATGCCATTTC
The DNA here is from genome assembly GCA_027886185.1 of Rheum nobile. Taxonomy (NCBI): domain Eukaryota; kingdom Viridiplantae; phylum Streptophyta; class Magnoliopsida; order Caryophyllales; family Polygonaceae; genus Rheum; species Rheum nobile. The sequence continues at coordinate 12,731 of WOAB01000443.1, forward strand.
TACCATATTTTTCGACTTTACGCACCCATTCTCGGCTACTTTCGGCGACTACCCCACTTTTCCTTTGATGTCGGAATTGGACGAAATTTTCACAGTTGATAGGAATCGACGAGATCTTCAAGATTTACAGCAAAGCTGTAAACTCTAGACATTTTAGCCGTTTTCGATCGTTTAGGGCCTCAAAAACCCGTTTTACCACTTTTCGGCAACTTTCCGCACTTGCCTTTTCATGTCCATAGAAAATCCCTTTGATTTTTTCGCGAATTTCTTTTTTGCTCCTGGTCACGTGTACAGCCTAATGGACTTAAAAAATATTTTTAATTATTTTTTTCGGAATATTGATTTTTTCTTCCACTTGATTAATATCCTGACATGTAGACTTGTTAATTTGAAAGGATGTTCTTTTGGGCAGATTGAGCTGAGACGTGCATATAATTGTGAAATTATGTTGTCTAAGGTCAAGATTCCCTTGCCTGATTTAATGGTAAGCCCAAAATCTTCTTGTTTCCCTTGGTACTCTACAGTCAGTAATATATGGATTTTGAGATTGATACATGAGCTGTTCTTTTCTTTCTTCCACCTGATTAATATCCTTAACTTCTGAGCTGTCCTTAAATTAGTACAATTCTTTGGTGGCTATTCGATTCGTAGGTACTATTATACTGCTTGATCTTTCGACAAAAGCTGTATTTCCAATTCAATTCTAAGAAAATCATGGTTGTTAAGCATGTTAATGGGAATTAATTCTCTAAGAATTAAGACACTATATATTAGGAGCTTTTCAGTTGGGATTTTGGGTTTAGGGTTTAGGGTTTAGGGTTTAGGGTTTAGGGTTTAGGGTTTAGGGTTTAGGGTTTAGGGTTTAGGTTTAG
>WOAB01000444.1:0-17910 GCA_027886185.1 Rheum nobile
TTTTGTAGTATGTGTCATTATTTCATGTAGTTACATATAATTAGGGTTTGTAGTATTTGTCATTATTTAATGTAGTAAGTTACACATAATTAGGGTTTGTAGTATTTGTCTTTATTTTATGTAGTAAGTTACACGTAATTAGGGTTTGTAGTATTTGTCATTACTTCGACAGTAAGTTACACGTAATCAGGGTTTGTAGTATTTGTCATCATTTCATGTAGTTACACGTAATTAGGGTTTGTAGTATTTGACAATGATTCATGTAGTAAGTTACACGTAATTAGGGTTGGTAGTATTTGTCATTATTTCATGTAGTTACACGTCAGTAGGGTTTGTAGTATTTGTCATTAATTCATGTAGTTACACGTAATTAGGGTTTGTCCTATTTGTTATTATTTCACGTAGTTACACGTAATTAGGATTTGTAGTATTTGTTATTATTTAATGTAGTTACACGTAATTAGGGTTTGTAGTATTTGCCATTATTTCATGTAGTAAGTTACACGTAATTAGGGTTTGTAGTATTTGACAATATTTCATGTAGTAAGTTACACGTAATTAGCGTTTGTAGTATTTGTCATTATTTTATGTAGTAAGTTACACGTAATTAGGGTTTGTAGTATTTGTCATTATTTTATGTAGTAAGTTACACGTAATTAGGGTTTGTTGTATTTGTCATTACTTCGAAAGTAAGTTATACGTAATTAGGGTTTATAGTATTTGTCATTATTTCATGTAGTTACATATAATTAGGGTTTGTAGTATTTGTCATTATTTCATATAGTAAGTTATACGTAATTAGGGTTTATAGTATTTGTCATTATTTAATGTAGTAAGTTACACGTAATTAGAATTTATAGTATTTGTTATTATTTAATGTAGTTACACGTAATTAGGGTTTGTAGTATTTGCCATTATTTAATGTAGTAAGTTACACGTAATTAGGGTTTGTAGTATTTGACAATATTTCATGTAGTAAGTTACACGTAATTAGGTTTTGTAGTATTTGTCATTATTTAATGTAGTAAGTTACACATAATTAGGGTTTGTAGTATTTGTCTTTATTTTATGTAGTAAGTTACACGTAATTAGGGTTTGTAGTATTTGACAATATTTCATGTAGTAAGTTACACGTAATTAGGGTTTGTAGTATTTGTCATTATTTAATGTAGTTACACGTCATTAGGGTTTGTAGTATTTGTCATTAATTCATGTAGATACACGTAATTAGGGTTTGTTGTATTTGTTATTATTTCATGTAGTTACACGTAATTAGGGTTTGTAGTATTTGTTATTATTTCATGTAGTTACATGTAATTAGTGTTTGTAGTATTTGCCATTATTTCATGTAGTAAGTTACACGTAATTAGGGTTTGTAGTATTTGTCATTATTTCATGTAGTAAGTTACACGTAATTAGGGTTTATAGTATTTGTCATTACTTTGACATAAAGTTATACGTAATTAGGGTTTGTAGTATTTGTCATTATTTCATGTAGTAAGGTACACGTAATTAGGGTTTGTAGTATTTGTCATTATTTCATGTAGTAAGGTACACGTAATTAGGGTTTGTAGTATTTGTCTTTATTTTATGTAGTTACACGTAATTAGGGTTTGTATGTTTTTTCATTACTTCGACAGAAAGTTACATGTAGGGTTTGTAGTATTTGTTATTATTTCATGTAGTTAAACGTAATTAGGGTTTATAGTATTTGTCATTATTTCATGTAGTTATACGTAATTAGGGTTTGTAGTATTTGTCATAATTTTATGTAGTAAGTTACACGTAATTTTGGTTTGTCATATATGCCATTATTTCATGTACTAAGTTACACATAATTAGGATTTGTAGTATTTGTTATTATTTCATGTAGGTACACGTAAATAGGGTTTGTAATATTTGTCATTATTTCATGTAGTTACACGTAATTAGGGTTTGTAGTATTTCTCAATATTTCATGTAGTAAGTTACACATAATTAGTGTTTGTAGTATTTGTCATTAATTAATGTAGTAAGTTACACGTAATTAGGGTTTGTAGTAATTGTCATTATTTTATGTAGTAACACGTAATTAGGTTTTGTAGTATTTGTCATTATTTCATGTAATTGCACGTAATTAGGGTTTGTCGTATTTGTTATTATTTCACGTAGTTACACGTAATTAGGGTTTGTAGTATTTGTTATTATTCCATGTAGTTACACGTAATTAGGGTTTGTAGTATTTGTCATTATTTTATGTAGTTACATGTAATTAGGGTTTGTAGTATTTGTCATTATTTCATGTAGTAAGTTACACGTAATTAGGGTTTGTAGTATTTGTCATTATTTAATGTAGTAAGTTACACGTAATTAGAGTTTGTAGTATGTGTCATTATTTTATGTAGTAAGTTACACGTAATTAGGGTTTATAGTATTTGTCATTAGTTCGACAGTAAGGTACACGTAATTACGGTTTGTAGTATTTGTAAATATTTCATGTAGTTACACGTAATTAGGGTTTGTATTATTTATCATTATTTCATGTAGTTACACGTGATTAGGGTTTGTAGTATTTGTCATTATTTCATGTAGTTACACGTAATTAGGGTTTGTCGTATTTGTTATTATTTCACGTAGTTACACGTAATTAGGGTTTGTAGTATTTCTTAGTATTTCATGTAGGTACACGTAATTAGAATTTGTAGTATTTGTCATTATTTCATGTAGTTACAAGTAATTAGGGTTTGTAGTATTTGTCATTATTTCATGTAGTTACACGTAATTAGGGTTTATAGTATTTGTCATTACTTTGACAGAAAGTCTTACATAATTAGGGTTTGTAGTATTTGTCATTATTTCATGTAGTTACACGTAATTAGGGTTTGTAGTATTTGTCAATATTTCATGTAGTTACACGTAATTAGGATTTGTAGTATTTGCCATTATTTCATGTAGTAAGTTACACGTAATTAGGGTTTGTATTATTTGTCATTATTTCATGTAGTAAGTTACACGTAATTAGGGTTTGTAGTATTTGTCATTATTTCATGTAGTAAGTTACACGTAATTAGGGTTTATAGTATTTGTCATTACTTTGACAGAAAGTTATACGTAATTAGGGTTTATAGTATTTGTCATTATTTCATGTAGTAAGGTACACGTAATTAGGGTTTGTAGTATTTGTCTTTATTTTATGTAGTTACACGTAATTAGGGTTTGTAGTATTTTTCATTACTTCGACAGAAAGTTACATGTAGGGTTTGTGTTATTTGTCATTATTTCTTGTAGTTACACGTAATTAGGGTTTATAGCATTTGTCATTACTTTGACAGAAAGTTATACGTAATTAGGGTTTGTAGTATTTGTCATTATTTCATGTAGTAAGGTACACGTAATTATGGTTTGTAGTATATGCCATTATTTCATGTAGTAAGTTACACGTAATTAGGGTTTGTAGTATTCGTAATTATTTCATGTAGGTACACCTAAATAGGGTTTGTAGTATTTGTCATTATTTCATGTAGTAAGTTACACGTAATAAGGGTTTGTAGTATTTGTCATTATTTAATGTACTAAGTTACACGTAATTAGGGTTTGTAGTATTTTTCATTATTTTATGTAGTAAGTTACACGTAATTAGGGTTTATAGTATTTGTCATAATTTAATGTAGTAAGTTACACATAATTAGGGTTTGTAGTATTTTTAATTATTTTATGTAGTAAGTTACACGTAATTAGGGTTTGTAGTTACACGTAATTAGGGTTTTTAGTATTTGTTATTATTTGTTGTAGTTACACGTAATTAGGATTTGTAGTATTTGTCATTATTTCATGTAGTAAGTTACACGTAATTAGGGTTTGTAGAATTTGTCATTATTTAATGTAGTAACTTACACATAATTAGGGTTTGTAGTATTTTTCATTATTTTATGTAGTAAGTTACACGTAATTAGTGTTTGTAGTATTTGTCATTATTTAATGTAGTAAAACGTAATTAGGGTTTGTAGTATTTGTCATTATTTCATGTAATTACACGTAATTACACGTAATTAGGGTTTGTCGTATTTGTTATTATTTAACGTAGTTACACGTAATTAGGGTTTGTAGTATTTGTTATTATTCCATGTATTTACACGTAATTAGGGTTTATAGTATTTGTCATTATTTAATGTAGTAACTTACAAATAATTAGGGTTTATAGTATTTGTCATTATTTCATGTAGTAAGTTACACGTAATTAGGGTTTGTAGTATTTGTCATTATTTAATGTAGTAAGTTACACGTAATTAGGGTTTGTAGTATTTGTCATTATTTAATGTAGTAAGGATATACGTCATTAGGGTTTGTAGTATTTGTCATTAATTCATGTAGTTACACATAATTAGGGTTTGTCGTATTTGTTATTATTTCACGTAGTTACACGTAATTAGGGTTTGTAGTAATTGTTATTATTTCATGTAGTTACACGTAATTAGGGTTTGTAGTATTTGTCATTATTTCATGTAGTAAGTGACACGTAATTAGGGTTTGTAGTATTTGTCATTAGTTCATGTAGTAAGTTACACGTAATTAGGGTTTGTAGTATTTGCCATTATTTCATGTAGTAAGTTACAAGTAATTAGGGTTTGTAGTATTTGCCATTATTTCATGTAATAAGTTACACGTAATTAGGGTTTGTAGTATTTGTCATTATTTAATGTAGTAAGTTACACGTAATTAGGGTTTGTAGTACTTTAATGTAGTTTTACACTTATTTAGTAATAGTTTATCGTCATTTTATGTAGTTACGTTAATATAATATACTATTTATAGTCATTTCATGTAATTTTACACTTATATACTAATAGTTTATCGTCATTTCATGTAGTTACGCTTATATACTATTGTATTTATCGTCATTTCATATAGTTTAACACTTATATATTAATAGTTTATCGTCATTTCATGTACTTACGCTTATATACTATTCTATTTATCGTCATTGCAGGTAGTTTTACACTTATATACTAATAGTTTATCGTCATTTTATGTAGTTATGTTAATATAATAGATTATTTATCGTCATTTCATGTAGTTTAACACTTATATAATAATAGGTTATCATCATTTCATGTATTTACGCTTATGTACTATTGTATTCATCATCATTTGATGTAGTTTTACACTTATATACTAATATTTTATCGTCATTTCATGTAATAAGGTACACGTAATTACGATTTGTAGTATTTGCCATTATTTCATGTAGTAAGTTAGGGGAAATTAGGGTTTGCAGTATTTGTCATTATTTCATGTAGTTACACGTAATTAGGGTTTGTAGTATTTGTCATTATTTCATGTAGTTACGCGTATGGTTTGTCGTGTGTGTCGTCATTTCATGTAGTTACACGTAGGGTTTGTAGTATTTGTCGTCATTTGATTTAGTTACACGTAGGGTTTGTAGTATTTCTGATTACTTGGATAGAAAGTTACAATTAGGGTTTGTAGTATTTATCGTTATTTGATGTAGTTACGCTTAGGGTTTGCAGTATTTGTCATTATTTAATGTAGTTACGCGTAGGATTTACAGTATTTGTCTAATGTAGTTAAGCTAATATACTATTTATCGTCATTTCATGTAGTTTTACACTTATATACTAAAAGGTTAACGTTATTTCATGTAGTTTTACACTTATATACTAAAAGTTATCGTCATTTCATGTTGTTTTACACATATAGTAAAAATTTATCATCATTTCATGTAGTTTTAAACTTATATACTTAAAGTTTATCGTCATTTAATGTAGTTACGCTAATATACTATCATAATTCTCGTCATTTCATGTAGTTTTACACTCATATATTAAAAATGTATCGTCATTTCATGTAGTTATGCTTATATACGAGAGGATTTGTCGGCATTTGATGTATTTACGCTTATATACTATCGTATTTATCTTCATTTCATGTAGGTACGCTTATATATGATAGTATTTGTCATCATTTCATGTAGTTACGCTTATATACTATCGTATTTCTCGTCATTTCATTTAGTTATGCTTATATACGATAGTATTTATCGTAATTTCATGTAGTCTTACACTTATATACTAAAAGTTTATTGTCATTTGATGTAGTTACGCTAATATAATATAATATAATATTTACTGTTCTTTCATGTAGTTTTATAGTCATATAATAAAAATTTATCGTCATTTCATGTAGTTACGCATATATACTATCGTATTTCTTGTCATTTCATGTAGTTATGCTTATATACGATATTATTTATCATCATTTCATGTAGTTATACACTTATTTAGTAAAAAAATTATCGTCATTTCATGTAGTTACGCTTATTTCATGTAGTTACACTTAAACCCTAAACCCTAAACCGCAAATTGGTTACACTTAAACCCTAATCCGGTATAGTAGTTACACTTAAGTCCTTTGCGTATACCAAAGGTGATATGAATATGGCCCATCAAGACTTGGCCAAGTAAGAAGATCCTTCAAACATAGATGATGATTCAAGCCAAGACGGGAAGCTAGGCCAAGACCGTGACATTGGCTCGGACAGCAGCAGAAAACACGGGCCCAATTCAGATCCGGGCTGTAAAGAAGCTAAAGAACCCGGAGACCACCCAAATCCGGGTTATAAAGCCGATGCTATCACCAGAGAACCCGGCTAGGCCCTCCATCCGGGTTAAAAGCCCACGTGAATAATATTTGTATACTACAGTTATTTCCGATTTATTACTGGGTATTTTAAACATTATTAGACAATATTTTAATTCCCTAAATGTCCATTAATTGGTGTTTTGATTAGTGGGCACGTTTTAGGATTAGTGGGATAATTATTAGCTTTTTCTTAAATTTCTCTTTAGTAACCGTATTGCAAGGTTATTAGGAAAACTTTTGGGTCATTGTTCAGAACGTTGAATTGAATCCAGAATCAGAATATTTCAGTTTTAGAGTTTTCTTCTTGTTCATCAAACTTGTGTGTGATATCAAGTTCTTCCCTTGAGAGATTTGAGTGTGTTGTATCTCGAATCTCCCTAGGTCTTTCTCTTGTGACTAGTGTGTCAAATGTAGCCTAGCCATAAGGAGATTGCTTATCCCTCGCTTCCATCACCCATCACAATCGATTCCATCCATCATCAACCGTAAGTTTGCTGAACTTCCTCCCCGGACCTACCAGCGACCCTTTGGTAGAAAAATCATATGTTTTGATCCACCGCCCAGAAAATTCTGAAAATTGGAGGACATAAACTAGACTTACATATCTATCTACTGTCGCCGGAATCGCCCAATTCGGAGTTCGGAGCAAGGAGAACGACCCCACTGAAGTTAGATCAAATTCATGGAATTATGCTGGGGGTTGCTGTCCTGCGTTATTGAGTTCCGAGGCGCCTTGTCGAGCAATTCTTGCACTGTGGCCATCCCGATCCTTGATCATAACAAAAGGTTTACAGTATCATCAACTTCTTTGCTTGTTTATGGTTTTGTACCGTAATTAGAAATATCTACATTGTATCGACTACATATATAATTACATCTTTCAAGCATCTATCTATGTTTCAGGGTTTCTTTTTCTTCTTACTATATATATATATATAGGCTTGATTAAACAAATAGCATTAGTAAGTTTCAGATAAAAAGAATTTATGCCAAGTATTCTGTAGCTAAGAATAGTTGCATTTGTGTAGGTGATACTAGTAGTAAGTTACACGTAATTAGGGTTTACTGTAGCGGACTACGGTATACTGTAGCGGTTTAGGGTTTATGTGCAACTACATGATACGGCGATAAGCGTAACTACTGTAGCGGTTTAGGGTTTACTATAGGGGATGAGGGTTTACTGTAGCGGTTTAGGATTTAAGTGCAACTACATGAAACGACGATAAGCGTAAGTACTGTAGCGGTTTAGGTTTTACTGTAGCGGTTTAGGGATTACTGTAGAGGTTTAGGGTTTACTGTAGCGGTAGCGGTTTAGGGTAATGACGTAACTACATGTAATGACGATAAGCGTATATACTGTAGCGGTTTAGGGTATAATGTAGCGGTTAGGGATTACTGTAGCTGTGTAGGGTTTACTGTAGCCGTAGCGGTTTAGGGTTATAGCATAACCACATGAAATGACGATAAGCATAAGTACTGTAGGGGTTTAGGGTTTACTGTACCGGTTTAGGGTTTACTGTAGGGGTTTACGGTTTAAGTGTAACTGCTATAGCGATTTAGGGTTTAAGTGTAACTACATGAAATAGCGATAAGCGTACATACTGTAGCGGTTTAGGGTTGACTGTAGCTGTTTAGTGTTTACTGAAGTGGTTTAGGGTTTGACACTTATATATATACTAAAAGTCATTTCATGTAGTTACGCTAATACAAGAGAGTATTTATCGTCATTTCATGTAGTTATACGCGTATATACTAAAATGTATCGTCATTTCATGTAGTTACGCTAATAGAATAGAGTAATTATCGTCAGTTCATGTAGTTAGGCTAATGTAATACACTATTTATCGTCACTTTCATGTAGTTTTACGGTTATATAATAGAAATTTACCGTAATTTCATGTAGTTTTACGTTTATATAGTAAAAATTTATCTTCATTTCATGTAGTTACGGTAATATAATAGAGTATTTATCGTCACTTCATGTACTTATACGCGTATATAATTAAAACTTATCGTAATTTCATGTAGTTTTACGATTATTGATCACGGATGTTGTTGTGTGCAAGGATCGAGGGCCAAACAGTGCAAGATCTTGCTCAACAAGGCCCCTCGGAACTCAAGAGCACAAGGACAGCAACTCCAGCAAAATCGCAGAATTTGCCCTGACTTCAGTGGGGTCGTTCTCCTTCCTCCGAACTCCGAATTGGTTGATTCCGGCGACAGTAGACAGATATGGAAGTGTAGTTTCTGTCCTCAAATTTTCAGAATTTTCTGGGCGGTGGATCAAAAGATATGAGTTTTCTACCGGAGGGTCGCTGGTAGTTCCGGGGAGGAAGTTCAGCAAACTTGGGCAGTTTTTAGGGTTCTTGGTGATGGACGATGGATTAGGGAGGGAATGAGGATGATCTTCCAACCAACATATGACTCACTCGGCTAGGGGATCAAGGGAAGGAATTTCGAGATAGGAACCACTCGAAATCAATGGAGGAAAGGGTTGATATTACTCACAACCGTCAATGGGGATAGGGATAGATAGGGAGCTTTTGGTAGCACGTAATGCTGATTTTCATTTGCCAAAAACTGAGTACAATCTGTTGTGTTCTTGCCTTAGATAGCCCTACCGAAATCAGAAAGAAAAAGCAAGAAAGAAATGCTAAAAATAGCCTTGACCGGGTGGTGGATCCTCCTTAGGGTTGGCCGGGTCTTCTTCTTCTTCCTTCAACTGCTCTTCATCACTTGATTCACCTTCTTGTGCAGCATCTTGAGCTTGATCGCCTTGATGTGTAGGCTCGTACACATTAGATGTAGTCGTCGTATCCCCAATCAAAAGTAAATCCTAAAATCCTCACTAAACAAAGTATAGTAAGTAAGTTAGGGTCGATCCCACAGTGAAGGAAGGAACCAATGGTGGTAGCATGCAATGTCACAAAGAGTTGTTTTATGGTTGGTTGGTCACAAACAAAACAACTAAAACAAAGTAAAACGGATGGATTAGCAAGAGAGAAAAACACTTAGCCAAGTAATATCCACATAAGTCATTCAAAGGTTCAACCCAAAGGCAGCAATGCATGTAGTTTTACGCTTATCGTCATTTTATGTAGTTTTACGCTTATCGTCATTTTATGTAGTTTTACGCTTATCGTCATTTTATGTAGTTTGACGCTTATGTACTAAAAATTTATCGTCATTTCATGTAGTTACCCTAGACCTATGATCCCAAAAGCCTAACCCTAAACGCGTAACCATAAAATCATAAGCCCTAGACCGCTAATCTGAACCCTAAACCACTAAACCCTAAACCAGTAATCCGAAATGCCTAACCACTAACCCTAAACCGTAAACCATGCCAGTAACCCTAAACCCTAAACCACTAACCTTAAAACCTAAACCACTAACCCTAAACCCTAAACCACTAACCCGAAGCCACTAAGAGTAAACCCTAAACCACTAAACTGAAACCACTAACCACTAACCCTAAAACCTCCCCCACAAATCCAAAACCCTAAACCAGTAACGTAAACCACTAACCCTAAACCCATAACCCTAAACCAGTAACCTTAAACCCTAAACCACTAACCTTAAACCCTAAACCACTAAACCGAAACAACTAACCACTAACCCTAAACCCTAAACCACTAACCCTAAACCACCAGATAGCTCATGTCCACAGTAAAACTACACTTGTAACATATATTAATCTGAAATTTAAAGGAAAACTAGAGTATATAAGCTTATATTACATGAAATATGAAGGAAAACTAGAGTATATATAAGTATATTAAAATGAAATATGAAGGAAAACTAGAGGAAATAAGCTTATATGCAACATGAAATAAGAAGGAAAACTGGAGGATATATATAAGCAATATTTCATGTAGTTATACACGTATATAAGTAAAACTTACCGTCATTTCATGTAGTTACGCTAATATAATAGAGTATTTATCGTCATTTCATGTAGTTATACGCGTATATACTAAAAATGTATCGTCATTTCATGTAGTTACGCTAATATATTAGAGTAATTATCGTCATTTCATGTAGTTAGGCTAATGTAATAGAGTATTTATCTTCATTTCATGTACTTGTACGTTTATATAATAAAAACTTACCGTCATTTCATGTAGTTTTACGATTGTATACTACAAATTTATCATCATTTCATGTAGTTATAGGCTTATATACCAAAAATTTACCGTCATTTCATGTAGTTACGCTAATATAGATATAGAGTATTTATCGTCATTTCATGTAATTTTACGCTTATGTAGTATAAATTTATCATCATTTCATGTAGTTATCCTAGACCTATGATCCGAAATTCCTAACCCTAAATGTTTAACCCTAAAATCCTAAGCCCTAAACCGCTAACCCGAACCCTAAACCACTAAACCCTAAACCACTAACCCGAAACCCCTAACCACTAACCCTAAACCATAAACCACTAACTGTAAACCCTAAACCACTAACCCTAAACCCTAAACCACTAATAGTAAACCCTAAACCACTAACCCGAAGCCAGTAACAGTAAACCCTAAGCCCTAAACCACTAAGCTGAAACCACTAACCACTAATCCTAAATCGTAAACCCTAAACCAGTAACGTAAACCACTAACCCTAAACCGATGAAATATAAAGGAAAGTAAAGGATATAAAACCGATGCATAGCACATGTTGTGTATATATGAAGGAAAAGTAAAGGATATAAGCCTATATATGACATGAAATATACTAAAGTATAATAACTATATTATAAAACCACTGTATATCACATGAAATAGAAGGAGTATATATGACATGAAATAGGAAGGAAAACTAGATGATATATATAAGCTTATATGCATGCATGCAACATGAAATAGGAAGGAAAACACGATGAAAGAAGCAATAATCCGAGGAAAAAAGAAAACAAAGTTTTTTTAATTCCATTAGGGTATACACGTCACCAGGAAGAAAAAATCAATTGGCGAAGAAATGAAACGGATTTTCTATGGACATGAAATAGCATGTCGAAAATGCCGGAAAGTGGCAAAATGGGGTTGTGAGGCCCTAAACGATCGAATTAGGCTAAAATCTGGCAGGCCCTAATTCCAGTAGGGCAACTGTGAAGATGTCGTATCATTCCGACACAAAACGGAAGTAGAAAAGCGCAGAAACGTTTGAAAAAAGGGATAAAACGGGGTTTTGAGGCCCGAAACGATCGAATTAGGCTAAATTGGCCCTAATTGTATTAGGGAAATCAATATTTCGTCGATTTCTAGCAGCTGTGAATATTTCGTCCCATGCCGACACAAAACAGAAGTAGACAAGGGCCAAAAACTTGGAAAAAACGGAAAAATCGGCGTTTTGAGGCCCGAAACGATCGAATTAGGCAAAATCGGGCCAAATTCTATTAGGAAAATGCCTATTTTGGCGAGTCCTAGCAGCTGTGAAACTTTCGTCCAGTTCCGAGACAAAAATTTCAGAAAGGGGGGGATAGTAGACGCAGAAAAATCGGGGAAATCGACGAAAATACGCATTGAAATCGGAATGAAAATCCTTATGGAAACCGGGAGGTCCGGTGTCGGAATGCGACGAAATTTGGTGGGGGCACTGGAAACGTCCAGATCTTCAAGATTCACTGCCTTCGGCCGTGAAGTCTTGTGATTATAGCCGAATTCGACCATCTAGGCCCTCAAAAACGCGTTTTACCACTTTTCGGGATTATTTTTTAACCTATTTCTTGTCCATAGAAAATCCGTTTGATCTTTTCGCGACCTGATTTTTTGATATACGTGACGTGTATAACCTAATGGACCTAAAAAATATTTTTATTTATTTTTTTCGGAATATTTTTGTTTTCATCGTTTTTACGTGATACGTCGATAGGATATCCGTTTGATCTTTTAGCCACCTCTTTTTTTGCTCCTGCTGACCTGTATAACCTAAAGGAGCTATAAAAAAATTTCAGGGATTTTTTCGGACTATTTTTTTTTTTCCTTCCTTTCTACGTTATACGTCTAGTTGTGTACCTGGATAAAAACATTCCGACCTTGGACTCTTGATTTTAGGGCCTCATCATTTCATGGTGTGTATACATTACATTGCATTTTGAGGTGGGTAAGCAACATCTTCTGCCCCCTTTGTCCTTCTGCTAACTAAACTTGCTGAAAAGTCGTAAAACACCGGGTTCTGGAGGCCCTAAACACTAGGTTCTTGTGCTCATCTATGGGACACATGGTTCTGGAATCTTGTATCCATTCTAGTTTCTCATTTACATATAGAACATATAGGCTGTGGTCTTTTTGGGGTCTAGGGTGCATTTTTGCAAGGTAAATTGATGTGGAGAGCCTGTGATTCAGCTTTTTGCTTCTTTCTTTTGTTGCTGGATGCTTATCAAGCAGTGAGCATATGTACTTTATTATTGTCTTGTGGATACTGGTTGTGGTAAATTGCCCGTCATCTCAATTCTCAAGCCTATGATATGAATGGTTGCATGATGAAGTTGATTGTCCTATGATATGAATGGTTTGCATTTCATCTGTATTAAGAATTTGATTGTCCTATTCATTTTGCTGAAGTAGTTGTTGGCTTATATGTTTTTTTGGTTGATTCATCATCATGATACAAACATGTATCTTGAACTTTAGATCCAGATCTCTCTTTTAGAGATGTATAACCTGCTCAACTTTCTTTTGATTTGGCCCTTTAAATGCTATTTCCTGTCTATTACTCTGATAGTGAAAGGAATAAGAGAGGGAAATCATGCTTTGCTACGCCTGAGAATCCTGGATTTATGTTATTGAGATCATATATTGCAAGTATGCAAAGGGTGACTTATTAAGTGAGTTTTGGAGGATTTAATTGTTATAAGACTTGAGGTGAAATGAGGTATTTTATTGGTGTTATGAAGTGATTAAGGTAAGATTACTGAAATCTTTATAAAGAAACACTTAAAACAACTCAAGTCTCTATTTATAGGCCAATCGTAGCATACAACTCTTTCCTTTAATAATCTACTTAAGCTGTCAAATTTATACAACACTTGTGTTCATACTAAATTAAGTGTTATATATTCACCTTCAAACTGTTGTGGGATATGGATGTAGGTTGCCTCATCATTTCATGTATCATTTCATAGACTTCATATTTTAGAAGATGGTTTGTTGCTACTTGCTCCCCCTTTTTCTATATCTTTATACTATGCTTACAGACTTGAGTGTTTCAAAAAACCACTCATATTGGAATGTGCTTCTAGCTGCACTAGATGTTTGGAAACCATTATATCCACTGATATGTCATGTAGTTATTGAAGATCGCCTCAATAACTAGCATGCTTTATAGTTCTGACTTGGGCAAAGATTGGAAGAAGACAGTACAACATCCAAGACTGGATTGAGAGTATCCAAAGAATTAAGGTGAAATCATGCTCTAAGTTCTCATTTCATGTAGTTATGCTGCATCACTGTCACTATCTACTATATTTGGAGATGCAGGAATGCTAAAGTATTTCAATCAAGGCACTCTAGTAATATTGAATGTTCACAGATGATCATTACTCATGTTAGAAACTGTGTTCTTTCTAGGTTTTTGTAAGTTTATCTTACCATGAGTAATGAAGAAGAATTACCTTGCATTCAAAACCCTAAACATGCTTTCAAATACTTTGTAAGTTCAACTCCTACTTTAAATGTAGAATATTTAGATAGTTAATTAAGCTTCTGATTCATTGAACTTGTTTATAGAGCATCCTACAAGAAATAAAGCTTGATTGAGTTGTTTAGGGTTTTGGGATGATTCAAAGAGTGAATGGCTAAAGTCTGATTCATTGAACTTGTTTATAGAGCATCCTACAAGAAATTAAGTATTGGATTCCTTTGACAAGTATTCAACCATCAGCTTATAATCAAGTAATCATTTGTATAACATTGTCTTAGATCATGCATAGTTTTGACAACATTAAGTGAATAGTACTGGATTGTTTTGATCCTCTTTATAATGGATATTATGCCGCAGCTATGTACAGGTACACTTAAGGGTGAAATGTTATCTATATTGCTGGAGGAAGGAAATGAGAGACTGAAACTTTCAGATCTAGCAGAATCTTCAAGAGTAACTCTTCTTTTGCTTGATTAGTCTTTGCAAAATGTGTGATGAAAACCAATTCAAGTAAGAGCCTTGACATGTTTTTCTTAATTGTTTGATTCTTCAAGGCTTCATATTTATGTAGTATGTTGAGTGACTTGGTTTAGTATATGGCTATTACAAAATGAACAAATTCAATTAAGTATGTTGCTAGATTTCTACACTAATCAAAGCCATTATTTGTAAAACATTGTATTTATTGGTACTTTATGATATTATTCGTCATTAATTGAATCCTTATTTTCTTGAAAAAACTCTAGGAATTTGGGTGTAGTGTTATCACTTTAAAGCATATGAGGCCTTCAATCTATTTTACTATATATCCTCACCAGTTTTATAATAAGCAAGTATGGAGAATAGGTTATTGAGCTTCATTATAGATCTCAATTTGTGTCTGCTTTTCTTCCTTGCCAATTTAGAAACAAACTTTAAAGTGATATCAATTTCCTGTCTGAAGCACTTATAATGCCCTCCACTTGACCTGTCATTCACATTTTGATATTGATTCTCAAGATCCCACTGAATAGGCGATATCTGGCCTTGTGTGCACCAAGTACCTCAAGCTTCCTATCACACTACCCTATAGTGTCTCATCCATTGGTGGTTCAAACACCAGCTTTCTGATGAAGTGATGCTGAATGTCTATTTGCTTTGTCCTGGCATGAGAAGCTGGATTCTTTGTCATGGCAATTGAAGACTGGTTGTCACACCAAACCTCAGTAGCATCTCCTTGCTCACAGCACAAGTCCTTGAGCAGCTTCTTGAGCCAAACTGCTTGCCTTCCAGCTGCTACATACTCTGCTTCAGATGATGATAAGGCCACTGTATCCTGTTTCTTTGAGCTCCATGTAATGGCTCCTGATCCAAGACTGAACACAGAAGCAGAGGTGGTCTTCCTGTCGTCTATGCATCCTGCCCAATCACTATCAGTGTAGCCAAGCAGTCTGAAGTTGTTCCTGCTACATACTTCAATATCCTATTTGCAGCCCCAAGATGTTGCTTTGTTGGTTGATGCATAGACCTTGACACTACACTCACACAATAGGCAATGTCAGGCCTTGTGTGTGTGAGCTAGTTCAACCCTCCAACTATGCTTCTGAACATCTCCTCATCTGCCTTTTCTGTGCCATCATTTCTCTGCAGCTTCTCACTGTTGTTCATAGGTGTAGGAGCAACATCACAGTTCTCCATCTTAAACTTGTTCAATAGATCCTGAGCATACTTCCTTTGACTCACAAAGATTCCACTTCTCCTCTGCTTCACTTCTAGGGCAAGGAAGTATTGTAACAGACCCAAGTCTGTCATCTCAAACTCATTCATCATGGAAGCTTTGAACTCATCTAACAGTTTTTGTTTGGTGATGAACTAAATCATCAACATAGAGACATACCACTATAAAATCCTGTGCTCCTTCCTTATTGATGTATAGGGTAGGCTCATTCTCACTCCTTTCAAAGCTGTTGTTGATGAAGAAGGCATCTATCTTTCTATACCAGGCTCTAGGTGCCTGTTTCAATCCATAGAGTGCCTTTTGCAGTCTGTACACCCTTTCTTCCTCTCCTTCCTTGATGAAACCTGCAGTTTGCTCAACATAAACTTCCCCTTGCAGCTCTCCATTTAGAAAGGCTGACTTCACATCTAAATGAAACACTGGCAGCTTCAGTTGTGCAACTAACTACATGAAATAACTACAGTTTCAAACCTTACAACAGGTGAGAAAGTCTCTTCAAAGTCTTCTCCCTTTTGTTGAGCATACCCTTTGGCAACAATTCGAGTCTCGTGCTTCTGAATGCTCCCATCTGTGCTGTACTTGGTCCTGAAGACCCACTTCAGTCCAATCACATTCTTCTCCTTTGGAAGATCCATCAACTTCCAAGTGTTGTTCTTCTGAATGGACTTCATTTCTTCCTCGATGGCAATCTGCCATGGAGGCTTCAATTGCAGCCTCTTCAAAGGTTACAGGTTCAGTGGCTAGCAGAGCAAAGTCATAACTCTCATATATCTCTGCCATAGTCCTCATTCTTCTTGGTGAGGAGTCACTTAGAGAGCTTGAAGAGATAGGACTAGCAGAGTTGCCAGTAGATGCAGAAGTCGATGAGGAAGGGCTGCTGTGGTTGCTTGGAGTTGTAGGAGAGCTTGGAAGTGACTGGCTTGATTCAATCACTTGAGTTGAGTCCATTGTTGTGTCAAAGGTAACAGCAGACTGGCTTCCTCCATTCTTCTCTTCGAGCTTCCAGCTCCATACTCCTTCTTACCTGAATATTACATTTCTACTGATAATCACTTTGCCACTAAGAGGGTTATAAAGCCTATATGCTTTAGAATGAGTTCAATAGCCAATAAAAATACATTTCACAGATTTGTCATCAAGCTTGGCTCTTAAATTAGCTAAAGCATATGCTATACAACCAAAGGTTCTTAGGTGACTTACTTGTGGCTTCTTTCCTCTCCAAGCTTCATAAGGAGTTTGATTCATAACTGCCTTTGTTGGAGAGATATTCACTGCAGTGGCTACAGCTTCAATCTTAACAGCTTGTTTGGTAGTCCTTTTGCTTTCAACATACTCCTTGCCATTTCAACCACAATCCTGTTCTTCCTCTCTACAACTCCATTTTGCTCTGGAGTGTATGGTGCTGTCAAAACTCTTCTTATTCCTTCCTCTTCACATAACTTTGGGGTTAGGGGTTTGTAATCTTAGGTCTAGGGTTTGGAATATGGGACCTAGGGTATAGGGACCTAGGTTTTAGGACCTAGGGTATAGGACCTAGGGTTTAGGGTATAGGGTATAGGGTATAGGGTATAGGGTTTAGGGTATAGGGTATAGGGTATAGGGTATAGGGTATAGGGTATAGGGTATAGGGTATAGGGTATAGGGTATAGGGTATAGGGTATAGGGTATAGGGTATAGGGTATAGGGTATAGGGTATAGGGTTTAGGGTATAGGGTATAGGGTATAGGGTATAGGGTATAGGGTATAGGGTATAGGGTATAGGGTATAGGGTATAGGGTATAGGGTATAGGGTATAGGGTTTAGGGTATAGGGTATAGGGTATAGGGTATAGGGTATAGGGTATAGGGTATAGGGTATAGGGTATAGGGTATAGGATATAGGGTATAGGGTATAGGGTATAGGGTATAGGGTATAGG
>WOAB01000445.1:0-27500 GCA_027886185.1 Rheum nobile
TGCTGCTTTTGGAGAATTAAAATGGGTCGGCCCACTTCTTCATTGCACATGGAAATCAAACCCAAGCCCAATAGGCCAACAGTTAAATTCAGCCCAAACTTATACTTAATAACTCCTTAATTGCCACTCAAGCCTAACTATCCCATATAATTCTTCACCATACTCATAAGTCATACACGCATACACTAATCTATGAACCTCGATATATCAATTCCGATCATTATATCAATCCTCGACAGATCATATCTTATCTCAATCCCTTAACTCATTATATCATACCTATATTCCTAATCATATAACTATATCATAACTATATTTCTCAGCTGTATAAACCCATCATATAATATTAACCTCATCATAATCCTTAACATATATTTATACCTATTCTCAAATATATCATCATATCAAACCTCTATATTATCCATTATATCCAATATATATAACTAACATACATATATATATATATCCTATTATGGTATACTGCATATACAGATAATCAATATTTATGTAAAGCACATAAACATTCATATGACTGCCTGTAAGACGTCTCTACACAATTTTGTGTTGTACCATCCTGTTGTGGCCGAACATTTCCTTATTCCGACTTTGCAGCGACTCCCTGAATCTGCATTACACTACAGATTCAGTCATAACTTTCGCTACACATATCGAATCGAGATCCGTTGGATCCTCATACTCCTAACAACATCCCTCATTTATAATTCTAACCCCATATTTTTAGTAATTGCCAGAGTTTCCAGTTAGTCACAATACCCAAGTCATAGACTTTCACTTAACCTTGATTCTAACTTATCTAAATTATCTTTCAATATCAATAACCTCTTGTTAATCATCATTAGCATCCTAAATATCATCTTCTTTCTCAAGAACATCATAATCACTCAACTTATATCTAAGAACATCAAGGAGAATTCATACCTTATATAAGCTCTACTCAGATGGATGCTTGTTTGGGAACATGGAAACACCTTGATTTGTATGAGCCATGGAAAATATAAAGGTAAGAGGATGATAGACATGGTAGGGGATTATAGTCATGGGCCGGTTTTGGAAAAGATAAAATATGGTAATGGTAATGGTAATGGTAATGAGAAGTCATGGAGGAATTTGGTCTTTAATCCTCCAAGGGAGGGTTCGGTTATGGCTTAGCCATGAAAGCTATGAATGAAATGGTAGTTAGTACTTTGTAGTAATAGGAGAAGAAAGAAGCATAGGATAATTAGGCAAGAGGGGCATGTTTGGCTTGTCCTAAAATGGAGGGGGACTTGTTGTATTTATAGGCTAAAGTAGATATTTCTAGAATTTATGGAAAAAAAAAAAGTAAGGTCGGTTTAAGGAGTTTGAAAGATTTTAAGGGACTTTTCTAGACTTATCAAATTTGTCATGTGGAATTGTTGTTAAGGTGGGCCGGTTGGGTGGTTTAAGCAAGAAAAAGAATTGTACCGAAATTCTAAAAGTATGGTAAATTATGTAATTTGGGCTTATTTTCAAAATGGGTAAAAATTAAGCCTAAGCCCAAATCAACACCTATGGCCCAAAATTCAATAAAAGGTGGCCGACAATGGTAGATTAGAAAGGGGATGAATTTTGTAAAGATTTATAGTAATTAGGCTTAATTAGAAATTTGGGCCTACTATGTAATTGGGCCAGAACCAGAGAAATGAACCCAAAAATTCAACAAGTGGTCGGCTCACATAATTAGAACAAAGCCCAATTTGTTCAAGTACTAATATAGAGAAATGTAAGAATTATCCGGAAATAATATTACCGATACAGTTTCTTTTCCCGTATCATCATTTCCATTAATACTGAAACTAGCACCATAAAATTTCCTAGAATTTTAATCCCAAAATATTTATTAATATATTACGATACGGATTCCTTTCCCGTAGCGTCCATTTTCATTAATACTGAACTAGGTGCCTTTGGCAAGCCTAGGTGCCTTGTCTTGATGGCTAGACATGACAGGCCAAAACGGCACCCACAGACGCCCTTTGGGCCCCTGTCAGGCCCGCCGACAGCCCCAGAGCATCGATCATGGCATTCGCCATTTTCGTTGGTCATTTTGTGAGCAACGACCGAAAATAAAAAATTGGAAGCCTCCTAACATGTTATTCTATCCCCTAGAAACAAACCCTAAGCCGTTCGGATGGTTTAAGGCCTGAAATAAATGTTTCAAAATCGTATGATCTGCCCTGTGAAGGAACACGTCTACTGGTGTTGGTGGCATTTCTGCCCAAACTGCACTATAGGGGGGAGGTGGTCTCACCCCCCCCCCCCGTGGGCGCATGGGCACTGGGAAGGCGGGTTGCCGCCCATGCACGGGTTTTGCCCTAGGCACCTCGGTACCTCTAAAAAGACGCTCTCTCATCGACGCTCCCTCCGCTAACCGCTCTAGGGCCTAGCCGCGCCTAGTGTCGCGCCGCTATGGCCGCAGTCCTACGCCCGCAGTCCCGCGCCCAGTGTCGCGCCCGCTATGCCCACAGCGAGTATCGCGCCTAGTGTCGCGCCCGCTGTGCCCGCAGCAAGTGTCGCGCCCGCTGTGGCCGCAGTCCCGCGCATAGTGTCGCGCCCGCTGGGGCCACAGAGGGAGGGTCGCGCCCAGTGTCATGCCTGCCGTGCCGTGGCATAGGCCATGACAAGCCTAGGTGCCTGGCATTGGCCTTGACAAGCCTAGGTGCCTTTGGCAAGCCTAGGTGTCTTGTCTTGATGGCTAGACATGACATGCCAAAACGGCACCCACAGCCGCTCTGGGCCCCTGTCAGGCCCGTCGACAGCCTCAGAGCATCGATCATGGCATTCGCCATTTTCGTCGGTCATTTTGTGAGTAACGACCGAAAATAAAAAATTGGGAGCCTCCTAAACATGTTTTCTATCCCTTAGAACAAACCCCAAGCCGTTCGGATGGTTTTAAGGCCTGAAATAAATGTTTCAAAATCGTATGATCTGCCCTGTGAAGGAACACGTCTATTGGTGTTGGTGGCATTTCTGCCCAAACTGCACTATATGGCGGGAGGGGTCTCAACCCCCGTGGGCGCATGGGCACTCGGGAAGGCGGGTTGCCGCCCATGCACGGGCCTTGTCCTAGGCCCATCGGTCCCTCGAAAAAGACGCTATTCATCGTCCCAAGGCACTCAGATCGATCGATCTCGTCGACGCTCCCTCCGCTAACCGCTCTAGGGCCTAGCCGCACCCAGTGTTGCGCCCGCTATGGCCGCAGTCCCGCGCCCGCTGTGCCCGCAACGATGTCACGCCAGTGTCGCATCCGCTGTGCCCGCAGCGAGTGTCGTGCCGGTGTCGAGCCCGCTGTGCCGACAGCGAGTGTCGCGTCCGCTATGGCCACAGTCCCGCACCGAGTGCGCGCGGGGGCCACGGAGGGCCGCACCCAGTGTCGCGCCCGCCGTGCCGCGGCTCAGGCCTTGGCATTGGCCTTGACAGGCCTAGGTGCCTTGGCATTATCCTAGGTGCCTTGGTAAGCCTATGTGCCTTACCTTGATGGCTAGACATGACAGGCCAAAACGGCACCCTCATACAAGCCCTCTGGGCCCTGACAGGCCCGCCGACAGCCCCAGAGCATCGATCATGGTATTTGCCGTTTTCGTCAGTCATTTTGTGAGCAACGGCCGAAAATAAAAAATTGGGAGATTCCTAACATGTTATATATCCTCTAGAAACAAACCCCAAGCCGTTCGGATGGTTTTAATGCCTGAAATAAATGTTTCAAAATCGTATGATGCCCTGTGAAGGAACACGTCTACAGGTGTTGGTGGCATTTCTGCCCAAACTGCACTATAGGGGGGGAGGTGGTCTCAACCCCGCGTGGGCGCATGGGCACTCGGGAAGGCGGGTTGCCACCCATGCACAGGCCTTGTCCTAGGCCCCTCGGTCCCTCGAAAAAGACGTTAGTTGCCGTCCCTAGGCACTCAGATCGATCGATCTCGTCGATGCTCCCTCCGCTAACCGCTCTAAGGCCTAGCCGCGCCCAGTGTCGCGCCCGCTATGGCCGTAGTCTCGCGCCCGTTGTGCCCGCAGCGAGTGTTGCGCCCAGTGTCACGCCCGCTGTGCCCGCAGCGAGTGTCACGCCCGTTGTGGCCGCAGTCCCGCGCCCAGTGTCGCACCCGCTGGGGCCATAGAGGGCCGCGCCCAGCGTCGCTCCCGCCATGCCGCGGCATTTCAAACACTTGGCATTGGCCTTGACAAGCCTAGGTGCCTTGGCATGGCCTTGACAAGCATAGGTGCCTTGCCTTGATGGCTAGACATGACAGGCCAAAACGGCACCCAGAGCCGCCCTCTGGGTCCCTGTCAGGCCCGCGACAGCCTCAGAGCATCGATCATGGCATTCGCCGTTTTCGTCGGTCATTTTGTGAGTAACGATCGAAAATAAAAAAATTTGAGAGTCTCCTAACATGTTATTCTATCCTCTAGAAACAAACCCCAAGTCGTTCGGATGGTTTTAAGGCCTAAAATAAATGTTTCAAAATCATATGATCTGCCTTGTGAAGGAACACGTCTACTGGTGTTGGTGGCATTTCTGCCCAAACTGCACTATAGGGGGGGAGGTGGTCTCAACCCCCGTGGGAGCATGGGTAATCGGGAAGGCGGGTTGCCATCCATGCATGGGCCTTGTCCTAGGCACCTCGATCCCTCTAAAAAGACACTATTCGCCGTCCCTAGGCACTCGGATCGATCGATCACGTCGACGCTCCCTCCGCTAACCGCTCTAGGGCTAGCGGCGCCCAGTGCGCGCGCTATGGCTGGAGTCCCACGCCCAGTGTCGCGCCGCTGTGCCCGCAGCGAGTGTCGCGCCCGCTATGGCCGCAATCCCGCGCCCAGTGTCGCGCCCGCTGGGGCCACGGAGGGCCGCGCCCAGTGTCGCACCCGCCATGCCGCGGCATAGGCCTTGGCATTGGCCTTGACAAGCCTAGGTGTCTTGTCATAGGCCTTGGTCATGCCCTTGACAAGCCTAGGTGCCTTTGGAAGGCCTGGGTGCCTTGCCTTGGCTTGATGGCTAGACTCGACATGCCAAAACGGCACCTAGAGCCGCCCTCTGGGTCCCTGCCAGGCCCGCCGACAGCCTCAAACATCGATCATGGCATTCGTCATTTTCGTCGGTCATTTTGTGAGTAACGACCAAAAATAAAAAATTAGGAGCCTCCTAACATGTTATTCTATCCTCTAAAACAAATCTCAAGCCGTTCGGATGGTTTAAGGCCTGAAATAAATGTTTTAAAATCGTATGATCTGCCATGCGAAGGAACACGTCTACTGGTGTGGTGACATTTCTGCCCAAACTACACTATAGGGGGGGTGGTCTCAACCCCTGTGGGCGCATGGGCACTAAGGAAGGCGGGTTGCCGCCCATGCACGGGCCTTGTCCTAGGCACCTCGATCCCTCTAAAAATACGCTATTCGTCGTCCCTAGCACTCGGATCGATCGATCTCGTCGACGCTCCCTCCGCTAACCGCTCTAGGCCCTAGCCGCACCCAGTGTTGCGCCCGCAGTCCCGCGCCGCAGTCCCGCACCCAGTGTCGCGCCCGCTATGCCCGTAGCGAGTGTCGCGCCAAGTGTACCGCCCGCTGTGGCCGCAGTCCCGCGCCCAGTGTCGCACCCGCTGGGGCCACAGAGGGCCGCGCCTAGTATCGCGCCTGCCGTGCCGCAGCATAGGCTTGGCATTGGCCTTGACAAGCCTAGGTGCCTTGGCATTGACAAGCCTATGTGCCTTTGGCAAGCCTAGGTGCCTTTGGCAAGCCTAAGTGCCTTGCAAGCCTAGGTGCATTTGGCAAGCCTAGGTGTCTTGATTTGATGGCTAGACATGTTGTCTTGAGTTGGTGGGTGGGTTATGATGGACCTTGGTTGATTGATGCCTTGAGTTGGTTGGTGTGATGTTGCCTTGAATTGGTTAGCATTGGCTCCTAGACAAGCCTAGGTGCCTTGGTGTCGTGATGCCTTGTATGTCACCCCTCGTATGATGTCCCCTTGTTGTACTAGGGTCATGATGCCTTGTAGGTTGGTGCCTTGGCCGTCGATGCCTTGGCCGTCGATGCCTTGACAATGGGCCTAGGTGTCTTATCCTTGGCATGATGCCTTGAGGTAGTGGCCTAGTATGTGGGATTGCGGGATTGAGTTAGTGGCTAGACGGACCTCCTTGTATGATGGCTTGCCTTGACCTTGGTTGATTGATGCCTTGCATGTTGCCTTGAGTTGGTGGTGGCTTATGATGGCTTGACGGGCCTTGATCGATGCCTTGCACGTTGCCTTGAGTTAGTGGGTTATGATGCCTTGACGGACCTTGCCTTGAGTTGGTGCCTTAGCTTGCATGTTGCATTGCCTTGGCATGCCCAGCTGCCTTGGCATGGGCGCCCCACTATCGTGCCCAGTGCGACGCCCGCTGTGTCGCGGCATAGGCCTTGGCCATGGCCTTAACAAGCCTAGGTGCCTTTGATGGCTTGCCTTGGCCATGGCCTTGTATGATGGCTTGCCTTGACCTTGGTTGATTGATGCCTTGCATGTTGCCTTGAGTTGGTGGTGGCTTATGATGGCTTGACGGGCCTTGATCGATGCCTTGCACGTTGCCTTGAGTTAGTGGGTTATGATGCCTTGACGGACCTTGCCTTGAGTTGGTGCCTTAGCTTGCATGTTGCATTGCCTTGGCATGCCCAGCTGCCTTGGCATGGGCGCCCCACTATCGTGCCCAGTGCGACGCCCGCTGTGTCGCGGCATAGGCCTTGGCCATGGCCTTAACAAGCCTAGGTGCCTTTGACAAGCCTAGAGGCATTTGGCAACCAAAGATTGAAATTATGGTTCATGGTTTAGGGTTCAAGGTTTAGGGTTTAGTGTTTTAGGGTCATGGTTTAGGGTTCATGGTTTAGGGTTCATGGTTTTAGGGTTCATGGTTTTAGGGTTCATGATGTAGGGTTCAGGGTTTGGGGTTCAAGGTTAGGGTTCAGGATTTTAGGGTTGAGATTTTTAGGGTTTAGGGTTCATGATTTAGGGTTTTAGGGTACAGGGTTTGGGGATTAGAAGTCAATATAACCCAAAAACCCTAAACCTTAAACCCAGTGTCGCGGTCGTTGTGGCCGTAGTCCCGCGTCCAGTGTCGCGCCCGCTGGGGCCACAGAGGGCCGCGCCCTGTGTCGCGCCCGCCGTGTCTCGGCATAGGCCTTGACATTGGCCTTAACAAGCGTAGGTGCCCTGGCATTGGCCTTGCCAAGCCTATGTGTCTTGTCATTGGCATTGACATGCCTAGGGGCCTTGCCTTGATGGCTAGACATGGCAGGCCAAAAAGGCACCCACAGGCAAAACGGGCGCGACACTGGGCATCGATCATGGCATTCGCCATTTTCGTCGGTCATTTTTTGAGCAAAGGCCGAAAATAAAAATTGGGAGCCTCCTAACACGTTATTATATCCTCTAGAAGTAGTCCCTAAGCCGTTGGGATGATTTTAAGGCCTGAAATAAATGTTTCAAAATCGTATGATCTGCCCTGTGAAGGAACACGTCTACTGGTGTTGGTGGCATTTCGGCCCAAACTGCACTATAGGGGGGGAGGTGGTCTCAACCCCCCATGGGCGCATGGGCACTCGGGAAGGCGGGTTGCCGCCCATGCACGTGCCTTGTCCTAGGCACCTCGGTCCCTCAAAAAAGACGCTATTTGCCGTCCTTAGGCACTCGGATCGATCGATCTCGTCGACGCTCCCTCCGCTAACCGCTCTAGGGCCTAGCCGCGTCTAGTGTCGCACCCGTTGCGGCCGCAGTACCGCACCCAGTGTCACGCCCGCTGTGCCCGCAACGAGTGCCACGTCTGCTGTGGCCGTAGTCCCGCGGCCAGTGTCGCGCCAACTGTGCCCGCAGCGAGTGTCGCGCCCGCTGTGGTCACAGTCCTGTGCCCACTGTGCCCGCAGCAAGAGTCGCGTCCGCTGTGGCACAGTCCCGCGCCCAGTGTTGTGCCCACTGTGCCCACAGCGAGTTATATCTTTAAAATATTAAGCCTAGGTGCCTTGCCTTGATTGTTAGACATGACAGGCCAAAACGGCACCTAGAGCCGCCCTCTAGGCCCCTAACAGGCCCGCCGACAGCACCAGAGCATCGATCATGGCATTCGCCGTTTTCGTCGGTCATTTTGTCATCAACGGCCGGAAAAAAAATATGGGAGCCTTCTAACATGTTATTCTATCATCTAGAAACAAACCCCAAGCCGTTCGGATGGTTTTCAGGCCTAAAATAAATGTTTCAAAATCGTATGATCTGCCTTGTAAAGGAACACGTCTACTGGTGTTGGTGGCATTTCTGCCCAAACTGCACTATAGGGGGGGAGGTGGTCTCAACCCCCCGTGAGCGCATGGACACTCGGGAAGGCGGGTTGCCGGCAATGCACGGGCCTTGTCCTATAAACCTTGGTCCCTCTAAAAAGACGCTATTCGTCGTCCCTAGGGACTCGGATCGATCGATCGATGTCGTCGACGCTCCTTCCGCTAACCGCTCTAGGTCCTAGCCGCGCCCAATTAGTGTCGCGCCCGCTCTGGCACAGCGGGTGTCGCACCCAGTGTCGTGCCCGTTGTGCCCGCAGCGAGTGTCGCGCCGCTGTGCCCGCAGTCACGCGTCCAGTGTCGCGCCCGCTGGGGCCACGGAGGGTCGCGCCTCTGAACCTTGAACGCTGACAAGCCTAGGCGCCTTTGGAAAGCTTAGGTGCCTTTGGCAAGTCTAGGTGCCTTGCCATGATGGCTAGATATGACAGCCCAAAACGGCACCCACAGCCGCCCTCTGGGCCCCTAACAGGCCTGACGACAGCCTCATAGCATCGATCATGGCATTCCCCGTTTTCCTCGGTCATTTTGTGAGCAACGGCCGAAAATAAAAAAATTGGGAGCCTCCTAACATGTTTTTCTAGTCTCTAGAAACAAATCCCAGGTCGTTCGGATGGTTTTAAGGCCTGAAATAAATGTTTTAAAATCGTATGATTTGCCCTGTGAAGGAACACGTCTACTGGTGTTGGTGGCATTTCTGCCCAAACTGCACTATAGGGGGGAGGTGGTCTCAACCCCCCGTGGGCGCATGGGCACTCGGGAAGGCGGGTTGCCGCCCATGCACGGGCCTTGTCCTAGACACCTTGGTCCCTCTAAAAGGCGCTATTCGCCGTCCCTAGGCACTCGGATCGATCGATCGATGTCTGCGACGCTCCCTCCGCTAACCGCTCAAGGACCTAGGCACGCCCAGTGTCGCGCCCGCTATTGACTCCATACAAACATCTGAGTCACAAGTAAGTTTCCTCAAGAGACTCAAGTCTAGTCGTACTCGCAGATGTCGTGGCAGGCACCAAGAATCAGGAGTTTATTAGTGGAGAAACGGGTGTGTGAGTCGCTTGAACAGTTCGAAGCCAAGCTGATTTCCTGCAAGTGCAACAAATTTCAGTTAAAGGTAATTCTTAATTGAAATGGGTACTTGCCAGATTGAGTATGAGGAATTGATTGCTTAAAGCATTTGGAATTGGATGGGTTTATGGTCAATTGAGATTTTGGGTATTCATCATGCACAAACACTGTTGGGAGATAAATAAAATGCCTACTAGAGGAGGAGTTCCCTTATTGAATGTATGAGAATTTCACTCTGGTCAGTGATTGCAATTTCGATCCGGGTTGAAATAAATTCAGAGTAGATGGTACGACGATTTTCGATCCGGGTATGCAAAGCCAAGAATGAATCCGTGGCGGACTTGATCTGTTGCTGCATATTATGGTCGAAAGTAAAGATGGAATTATGTTCCAGTTCCATTTGCGGTGTATGAAGGGTAGTGAAGAGGTTGCAAGGTTCATCCATCTAGTTGTTGACATTTTGTTGCTCAATGTGTTGATAATGTTACTGCTGCCATAAAGCTATTGTCAAGGTATGCTAGTGTCTAGGATTTTGGGCAAAAATTGGCTCATGTGCCTTGTGTGTAGGAATGATATATATGATTCCTTCTTAATGTTTTACTGCACAATTTTTGGCTGCTACAAGTCAAGTAATTCATGTGCCAGTACTCACTGAAATGATTGGGTTGCTGAGGTGGCTTCAATGCTTCATCAAACTTGCCCACTGCAGAAGTAAGCAGTTATTGAATGATGAAGTTGTTTTGCTGAATGTAGTTTTTCAAGCTTTTATAAGGGGACACAACTTTTATAAGGGGTGAGTAATGTCATGAAGGTAGGGTGTTTAAGAGATTGTTATGATGGGATATAATATACCTTATGAAATGGAAGGTGTTTTAGGGTTTATGAATTTGTACGTAATAGTAAAAAAAAAACGATCCAATAGCCTATTTAAAAAAATGTTCAAAATAGATAGATGGGGTGAAGCACTTGTTTGTGATAATAGGTATATCCGATAAAGAGAATAAAAATCGATCCAAAACACGTATACCAAAAACAGTAATAATAAATAAATCCATGGAATAGATTCAGAGAAAAAAACCTCTACCAAATAAATCCATGGAATCGATCCAAAACATGTATACCAAAGATGGAAGAGATTATCATCCAAAATGTGTATGTATGTATAAGATTCCTTTACCAAATAAATCCATGGAATAGATTCAGAAAAAAAATAAACAGTCATAAAAAAAAATAACAAAACTCATAGAGGAGAAAGAGCATCATAAATAATCCAATTCCTTCCTTACGAAGCTCCCAACCCAAACCATTATCATCAATCTGGATACTCAAAAAGCTAATACTGTTTTCATGCTTTACAAGGAATACGTATGTCATTCAATGAGACGCTCTCAACCCAAACCAAAATCCATATATCTGTATTATCATCAATCCGGATAGGAGAAATCCAGACCATTCGTTTCGAAGCTCTCAATCCAAACCACAATCTATATAAATCAATACCGTCAAGCCCGTGTCGAACAAAACGTCGTCTTTTACCTACTGTCCGGCTTATCAACGCAGATTTTAATGAAATACTATAGTACATAAATATGAGATATAATGAAATACTATAGTATATAAGTGTAACTATATGAAATACTATAGTACACAAGTGTAACTATATGGGATGTAATGAAATACTATACTATATAAGTGTAATATAATGAAATACTATAAGTATGTTTTCATAGGAAATATCATTAGTGTAACTATATAATGAAATACTTATAAGTGATCGAGTGTAACTATATGGAATTGAATGAAATACTATACTATATAAGTCTAAGTATACTATAGTATTTCATTAGTGTAACTATTGGAAATTTAATTAAATACTATAGTACATAAGTATAACTATATGAAATACTATAGGTGTAACTATATGAGATATAATGAAGTACTATAGTATATAAGTATAACTATAAGAAATACTATAGTACATATGTGTAGTTATATGAAATACTATGGTGTATAAGTCTAAGTATACTAGGTTTAATAAAATAATGTAGTATTTCATTAGTGTAACTATAAAAAATTTAATGAAATACTATAAGTCTGTTTCCATAGGAAATATAATGAAATACTATAGTATATAAGTGAGTGAAATACTATAGGTCTATTTCCATAGGAAATATAACGAATAAATATGCAATGTATACACACCATGAAATGATGAGGCCCTAAAATCAAGACTCGGAAGATTGTAGGTCGGAATGTATTTATTATAGACGTAAAAACCGATGAAAAAATCAATATTCGGAAAAAAATAAATAAAAATATTTTTAACTCCATTAGGTTATACACGTCACAAGGAGCAAAAAATCAATTCGCGAAAAAATGAAACGGATTTGCTATCGACATGAAATAGCATGCCGAAAAGTCGTAAAACGGCTTTTCGAGGCCCTAAACGATCGAATTTGGCTAAAATTACGGAAAACCCGTGCGTATGACTATTCGTTTCGACGCTCTCGACCCAAACGACAGTTGTATAAGTCGTAGGAATCAATACTGTCGATCCGGGTAAGTCCTATACTAAAAAACGTCGTCTATGACGTTGTTGTCCGGCGTATAAACGCGGATTTAGAGGCTCAAACGACCTTTTTTCGGGGTTCCGGCGCCTTTAGGGCCCTTCGGACCCTAAGGATGCTTACGAATTTCAATTACCTTTCCAACCGTGTATCACACGCTCCCATCCGACGTCGCACGCAAAAGTTACGCCCGTTTCAAATCCGGCGCGCGCTGAGCTCCGCTGCTTCTCCTCCTTTATACGGGGCCTCCTTCATTAGAATCTTTAACTCGGACACAGATGCTGTAGTTCGTGTCCAGACCGTCGAAACGACTGCTCATACGACCTCCAACGATGGTCCAGTCAAAAGTTATGCCCTTTCTACTTTGTTCTTAGGCTGATGAAGAGATAGGGGTTAGGTCACTGTATCTCATCCTCTGTCCCGGTATTTTGTTGATCGCTGCAAACAATTACCTTACCTGAGGCAGAACGACTTCAGGTGAAAGAGAAAATAGATCCTGGGGCTAGGTATGTCTTTCATGTTTTTTACATGCAGGTCAACTATGAGGAAAAACATGATTCTGTATAATTTTAGCTATGAATGGACAAATAAAATACACCTAGATCTTTATCAGAAACTTTCTATATCTTATATGTTCTATATGTTTGATAGTCGGGTTGTTTCACCAAGATTTAGGTCATATTTGATCTCTTGGTTTTGTATGGCAAATTAATTAGAAAGTTGAACTCGTAGTATTTCGTTATGGATTTTTAATTTCCATCCTTGTTGCCATCATCTCATGGTAAGTGGTTCTAAGGTTATTTGATCTGAGTTGATTCGAGGGCCTTGTATGCTAATCAATATGCCCTGGACAAGAATGTCCAGGCATGTGCATGAGTTTTGTTTCGAATTCCGGATTGCTATTTTATTTCTTAGATCTCTGTGCTTTTATTGAAGGAATCCCTTTCTCATGCCTAAAGGTTCTTCTTCTGAAATGTAGGATGCTATGGCACACAAATGGGAAGCACTTGTTGCTATGTCAAAGAGAACAATTGATGACAACTTAGATCTTATCATCGAGGATCCGTTGGCACAGAGTGGATCCAGACTTTGGTGGTCCCGTGAGTCATCATGTCTTGCCCTTGCAGATATTCTCCAAGGGCTGAATGCTTTTGACTTAATATTTATTGAAGGTTATGCATCTCACTTGAATTTATCTTGTATTGAGTAGATATTTTTATTTACATAATCCTCGAAATAATCTGATTTGGTTTCCCATGGTATTCTTCGTATTGTTGTAAAAGAAGATGATAATCTGTATGAAGTTCATGTTGCCGTCTATTGTTCATGTACTGTGCTGCTGTTCTTCACTTTGCCATTCCTTTCTACAATATCGTTTTATAATAATGCAGGTGGATACTCAATTGAGAAGAATTTGGATAGTTGCATTCCGAGCTATGGATGATATAGAGGAAATTGTTCGAACTTCGGCGACAAGTTATGTCGTGCAGTGAGTTATTTAACCATTAGGCTCTGTGATGTCTCGCTTACTGAGAAATCTGAAGCAGGGCAAGCCATGGATATGTTCTTCCTCTCTTACTCAAGAGATGGAATCACGAGCAAAGTTAATAGCCATACGGAAGGCATCAATTGCAGTGGTTATGAACTTGCAAAGGTTGGTCAGCAGTTCTCATAGTCAATAGATGCTTATCTCTGTTATATTATTGTCAAACCTAGCTTGGATACTTTTTTTTTTTTTGGAACTACAATTAATGTTGTCATATGACATTATGTTTTGACTGGTTTTGAAATTTTCTTATAGGGAGCTGGAATTGCTTTGCGTCCACATTTATCTGATCAGGGGCTTAATTATGTTGAGGTTTGAGGTTTTTTATTTATTTAAATGCTTCTAATTATTCTTGTCTATCAATGTTGGGATACAGACTGACAAGCTTGAAAATTTGCGTATTTCAATTGCAAAAGGGTCTCCTATGTGGGAAACACTTGAGCTGTGCATTGATGCTGTGGATAAGCAATCACTGGATCTCTTGGTCCCTCGGTTTGCAGAACCTTGCTTTCAGTTTCTACTCAATTTATTTTCTCATGTTCGGTTTGAATTCCTTCCCCAACGAGCCCAAACTGAAAAAAGAAAAGAGCATCTGCTTTCAAGATTTCTCATGTTCGGTTTGTCTGTATGTATAAGAACACATATTTCGTATTTTTTTGCAAGATTGAAAAAATTTCAATGGCATTGCAGGGTTGGTGTAGCCACATCTATCACCTTGTTGGTGCAAAGAGTCAATCTTGAGATAAAATTGCGACTTTTGTTCCAGCTCTGGTTGAAGAGAGAAGTGGTGCTGCTAAACGCTCCTTTAGTAGACTTTTCTTAATTTAAACAAATCTCTTCTTAATTAAGCTTTTATACTAAATCTTTAGCATGTTTATATAGAACACATGTTTTAGATCTCTTCCCTTATTTGTCCAATAAAACATGCGCTTATATAATTATTCTTAGAGATGAATAACATTTTTTCATATGCTACGAGAGATCTAAGTTCTAGACTTGAGCATATGTAACATAAGATAATTAAATAATTATTTGATAAAACTAAGAGCATGTTTCTGTGAAAGTTTAGGTTATATGTTATACATTGGATTTAACAAAATGAATAAAAAAACGTGAATAATTCGTTTGGCAAAAAATGCACTTCGAAAGGACCAGATTAAGAGTTGTGGTATGATGGACCCACATTTGTAGTTTAATGTCCAAAACTCACGTGCAGAATTGCGCAATCTGGTGCATTGATCCAGATTGGGCTGATTTTAAATTAGCCCATTAAGAGGCCCAAATGAAGCTCTGCGTTTTGATAAATGAAGCATGTGTTCCACTTGCAGGTCACTTGGCAAGAGAGCTTAGGGTTTGCGCCGTCAGTACAAATTTCTTCTTAATTAAGCTTTTATACTAAAAAAGGTTATCTATCTTTAGCATGTATATAGAACCACGTGTTTTAGATCTCTTCCCTTCTTTGTCCAATCAAACATGCTCTTATATAATTATTCTTAGAGATGAATAACTTTTTTTCATATGTTACGAGAGATCTAAGTTCTAGACTTGAGCATATGTAAAATAAGATACTTTAAATAATTATTTGATAAAACTAAGAATGTTTATTTTTGTAAAAGTTTTTTATATGTTATACATTTGGATTTAACAAAATGAATAAAAAAACTTAAAATAATTCATTTGGCAAAATTACTAAAATATACACTTCGAAATAGACCAGATTAAGAGATGTGGTATGATGGACCCACATTTGTAGTTTAGTGTCCAAAACTCATTTCATGTAGTTACACTTATAGGGTTTAGTATTTCTCATTATTTCATGTAGTTACACTTATCTACTGTAGCATTTCTCATCATTTCATGTAGTTACACTTATATACTACAGTATTTGTCATCATTTCATATAGTTACACGTATATACTGTAGTATTTGTCATCATTTCATGTAATTACACGTATATACTGTAGTATTTCTCATCATTTCATGTAGTTACACTTATATACTGTAGTATTTGTCATCATTTCATGTAGTTACACGTATATATTGTAGTATTTCTCATCATTTCATGTAGTTACACTTATATACTGTAGTATTTCTCATCATTTCATGTAGTTACACGTATGTGCTATAGTATTTCTCATCATTTCATGTAGTTACACGTATATACTGTAATATTTCTCATCATTTCATGTAGTTATACTTATATTCTGTAGTGGCTACACCAACCCTGCAATGCCATTGAAAATTTCTCCACCTTACAATAGCGTGGGCTGAGTTTGGGCTACCCTTGAAACGGCCCATTGATTTAGTTCTTGGGCTATGCTTTGGGGCTCTGATTTGGGCTACCTTTGAACCGGCCCATTGATTTAGTTTTTCATTTCTATTTTCCTTGTGATTTGATTTGACATGTAGCATGTTGCATTCTGTAGGATGCTTTGGAAGCAGACAAACAGTGTTGAAAAGTGGAAGTTGGGTGGAATCAATTCCTTGGGAGATGGCCAAAGTCAACACTCAAAAGAGGCAAATTAAATTAACAAAGTCGACGCCGGGCGGAAGCCAGTGCCGCGAAAGCCAGTGTCATTCCGTGAAAGCACATCCAGTCTCTATTAGGGAATATTTTTCTCATCATTTAAAATCAATATTACTTTTAGCCATTAGTTTAATTTTTTTAGCCACTAGTTTAATTTTATTTTTATGGTTATCCATTCTCTATTAGGGAATATTTTAAGGGTTTCAAATTCAATATTTTATAGGGTTGAAAAAAACTTATAAAGGGCTATATATATTCAAGACCGGAAGACATTTATTCCTTCTAAAGCACATACGAAACATCCATTTTCCAACATTTTAATTATATACACTTGTCAGAATGAATTATACTTATATTATACTTTGGGTTGAGAGCTTTAAAATGAATGGTTCTGTTACTCAAACAAATAGATTTTGATATATATGACTTCCGTTTTCTTTCTTAACTCTTGATTAACACATAAATAACCACTCTTCCATCGGTCTAAAACATATCTTGGATTTAGTCTTATTTCCTTCATCACCTTGTACACTTAACATATTAAATACTTACATATATAACCACAAGATATAACCACAAGAAGTGAAAGTGGTATAATTAAAACACTCGAACACATGATGTAATGAAAGTACATATATAGAGTTCCAAGTTGCACTTCCCACCTCCCTTGATCCATACGGCCTCAACATAGGGATGTCTTGCCCATTTCCATGTGACCAGTTCACCACATCATCTTAGGTACCCTACAAATAAAAAAATTTGATAAATAAAAAAGTAGATTACTTGTTTTAAATAAAGGTTCAATGAGCAAAAACAACTTATACTACAATAACCAACCCAATAGAAGTACACTATCCTTAAAAATATGTTATATTTTAGGACAATCTGTAGTAACTTGCAAGTGGTTGTTCAAGTTGAAGTTCCACTCTGATGGCACATTAGAGAGACACAAAGCAAGATTGGTAGCTCATGGTTTACTTAACTAGAAGGAGTATACTATTCAGAGACATTTGCACCAATGGCTTACTTACTAATGATTTTCTAAATGGTGATCTTGAGCAAGATGTTTCTCCCTGAAGAGCTTCCTCCTGCCTATTCTTTCCTAAGAAGGCATTATGCTTCTCAATCTCCAGACACTTGTCCTTAGGGGGGGATATTTGATGAGGCCAACTACTCCTCTTTAGTGTGCAAACTAAACAAGTCTCTATATGGACTGAAACATGCACCAAGACAGTGCTTTGCAAAGTTGTCTCAAGCAGTCATGGCAACTGGGTTTACTCAATCCAAGTCAGGGGAGACATTCACTGCCTTGTTGGTGTATGTAGATGATAGGATCATAACAGGGAATGATAATGTTGAAGACACATCGATCTACACAGTCACTTTCAGCTCAGGGACTTGGGAGAAATGATATACTTTTGGGGATTGAAGACATCTTTCTGAATCAAGGAAGTACACAATGAAACTACTTGATGAAACTGGCATGCATGATTCTAAACCCCTTCAAATAAAAGACCTCTTGATCCTAGAGTTAAATTGTCTAAACATGGGGAGCTAATGAACAATCCTCACCAGTTTATAATAAGGTTGATTGGAAAGTTGATATATCTAACAATTACTAGACCAAATATCACATATATAGATCCTTATGTTGAGCATTGGAATTCTGCCAAACATCTTTTGAAGACCTCTCTAATACAAGTATTCTACTATCCATCAATTCTGATCTTACACTACATGCTTATTGTGATGTTGACTGGCAATCTTGTCCAATGACAAGAAGATCTATAACGTACTGGCTTCTGCATTTTACTTGGCAATTCTTTCATATCTTGGAGGACCAAGAAACAGTCATTTCCACAGCTGAGTCAGAATATGGCTGTAACTAGTTGTGAAATTACTTGGCTTGTCAGGTTATTGCAAGACTTGAACCCTAAACCACAGTGAACCAGTGGAGTTATTATGTGACAACACTTCATATAGCTAAGAACCCAGTGTTTTATGAGAGAGCAAAACACATAGAAGCAGAATGCCATCTTGTTCGAGATAAAGTCATGAGTAAAGAACTGGAAGCCAAGTACATTAACCCCAAAGATCAACCAGCTGACTTGTTTATCAAAATTCTCAATTTGGATCAAAACATGAAGCTTTTGTGCAAGCTAGGAGTTGTGAAACAGTTCATCACCTCTTAGCTTGAAGGTGAGTGTGTAATAGTTAGTTAGCTTTCTATTATGTTGAGATAACGAGTTGTTAATAGTTTGTTAGTATGTCACAGAGAGTCAATATCATGTATATAAGCTAGTGTAGAGATTTTATTGAGCTCATTCTGTAATCACATTTTCATTCAATGAAATGGATCGTTTCCTTTTCTCTCTTTTCACCATGATTTCATTCCAATTCTTCTGAATTCAATCAATATTTAACTTTGAGGCAACGAGTTGTTAGGATCTTAGGGTTAGGATTAGGGGTTTTAGATCTTAGGTCTAGGGTTTGAAATATGGGACCTAGGGTCCAGGGTTGGGTATGGGGGTAAACACAAAATCCTTAGCCCTTATTCCTTAGTCCAAACATTTAGTCCTTAGCCCTTAACCATTAGCCCAAACCCTTAGCCCAAACTCTTAGCCCTTAGCACAAACACTTAGCCCTTAGCCCTTAGCCTTAGCCCAAACCCTTAGCCTTTAGCACTTAGCTCTTAGCCCAAACTCTTAGCCCTTAGCCCAAACATTTAACCCAAACCCTTAGTCCTTAGCCTTAGCCCAAATTCTTAGCCCAAACCCTTAGCCCTTAGCCCAAACCCTTAGTCCTTAGCTCTTAGTTTTTAGCCTAAATCCTTAGCCCTTAGCCCAAATCCTTAGCCTTTAGCCCTTAGCCCAAACCCTTAGTGCAAACCCTTAGCCCTTATCTCTTAGCCCTTTGCCCAAATCCTTAGCCATTAGCCCAAGCCTTTAGCCTTTAGCCCGAATCCTTAATCCTTAGCCCTTAGTCATGACCTCTTAGCCCTTTAGTCCTTAGTCATGACCCTTTAGCCCTTTAGTCCTTAGCCATGACCCTTAGCCCTTAGTCATGACCCTTAACCCTTAGCCATGACCACTTAACCCTTAGCCCTGACCCTTAGTCCTGACTCATAGCCCTTAGCCCTGACCCCTTAACACCCATTAGACCTTAGGCCTTAGTCATGACCCTTAGCCCTTAGCCATGACCCATGACCTTTAGCCATTAGCCATCATCCTTACCCATTAGCCAAGACCCTTAGCACTTAGCCCTTAGCCATGACCCTTAGCCCTAAGACCTTAGCCATAACCCATGACCCTGACCCTTCGTCCTTAGCCATGACCCTTAGCCTTTAGCCATGACCCTTAGCCCTTTGCCATGACCCCTTCGTCCTTAGCCATGACCCTTAGCACTTAGCCCTTAGCCATGACCCCTTAGCCCTTAGTCATGACCCTTAGCCATGACCCTTATCCCTTAGCCATAACCCTTAGCGAGCACTTAGCCCTTAGTCATGACCCCTTAGCCATGACCCTTAGGACTTAGCCCTTAGCCATGACCCTTAGCACTTAGCCCTTAGCCATGACCCTTAGCCCGCCCTTAGCCATGACCCTTAGCCCGCCCTTAACCATGATCCATGACCCTGACCCTTAGCCCTTAGACATGACCCTTAGCCTTTAGCCCTTAGCCATGACCCCTTAGCCCTTAGCCATGACCTTTAGCCCTTAGCCATGACCCCTTAGCCCTTAGCCATTATCCTTAGCACTTAGCCGTTAGCCATGACCCCTTAGCCATAACCCCTTAGCCCTTAGCCTAAGCCCTTAGTCATGACCCTTAGCCCTTAGCCACGACCCTTAGCCCTTAGCCATGACCCTTAGCACTTAGCCCTTAGCCATGACCCCTTAGCCCTTAGCCATGATCCTTAGCCCTTAACCCTTAGCCATGACCCTTAGCCCTTAAACATGACCCTTAGCACTTAGCCCTTAGCCATGCCCCTTAGCCCTTATCCATGACCCATGACCCTTAGTCCTTAGCCATGACCCTTAGCACTTAGCCCTTAGCCATGACCCTTAGCCCGCCCTTAGCCATGATTCATGACCCTGACCCTTAGCCCTTAGCCATGACCCCTTAGTCCTTAGCCATGACCCTTAGTCCTTAGCCATGACCCCTTAGCCCTTAGCCATTATCCTTAACACTTAGTTGTTAACCATGACCCCTTAGCCCTTAGCCATGACCCTTAGCCCTTAGCCATGACCCTGACCCATGACCCTTAGCCCTTAGTCATGACCCTTAGCCCTTAGCCATGACCCTTAGTACTTAGCTCTTAGCCATGATCTTTAGCACTTAGTCCTTAGTCATGACCCCTTAGCCCTTAGTCCTTAGTCCTGACCCATGACCCATGACCCTTAGCCCTGACCCCTAAACACGAAACCCAAATCTTAGACGATGCAAAGATTCTAAATCTTAGACGATGCAAAGATTCTAAACTCTTCAGCGTGGGATCTAGTCTCACAAAGGATATATCGATGCAAAGCTTCTAAACTTGTTGTGTGGATAATTGAAGCCAATGTACATCGAGTGAAGGGTATTTTGACATAGCAACCAAATGAAATGACTCATCTGTGCTTTCTTGTTTGAACAAGTGTTATCGAAATCAGAGTTGCAGTTTCTTGCTCTCCTTCCTGAACTGAGGCCTAAAGTAAGGGTGATCGCGAAATGTGGCAACTGGTAACTCTTCCTTTTCAATACACGTGTTTTGTTTTGGGATAACAAGTTAGTGTTCTTTATCTCATGTAAAACCTGTTGTTTTGCTTGTATCTATAGGAGGAAGGTTATGTGGAAGCCACTTAAGGAGATTGCTGGATTAGCTGCCCAAGATTGAAGCATACCAAGCCTAAAACACTTCTTGAAGTCACACCCACCTTCCATAGTCGGACATCCCCAATACCTCCTTCTATAGTTGAACGGTATATGCCACTCACGGATAATTGCAGATCTCTTACAATTGCATATCCAACCAGCGTTTGTTGACGATGAAGATGAAGATGCCATTATGCGATGTAGTGCTTGATTTTCCTATGAATATCATAAACCCCTAAATACTAAATGTTTCATAAACATAAAACTCAAACAAGATCTAAGTTGAGAGGATAATCTTACCGAATAATGGTGATGAACAACACAGCTTCAGTTGCAATGGTGATAACTCAGTAACCCTAGGGGTAACACTATTTATACAAGTGAAGAGTTGTGCATAACAACTAGCACACAACTGTAAAACACTCAGATTGTGCATAACAACTATGAGAGAGCTGTATCACACTGATGCTATAATAATTCCCATTGGGCCCAAATAGGCCCAATGGGAATGATTGTAGAAGAAACGATTGAAAAAATGAGAAATTGGGCCCAAGTAGGCCCAATAGGAAGGATTGTAGATGGAAACGGTTAGTGTTTAGAATTTTGGGTTTAAAATCTTAGGGTGTAGCATTTAGGGTTTAGGAATCTTAGGGTTAGGATTTAGGATATTAGGGTATAGGATCTTAGGGTTAGGGTTTAGGATCTTAGGGTTAGGGGTTTAGGGTTTAGGATATTAGGGTTAGGAGTTTAGGGTTTAGGGTTTGGGATCATAGGTCTAGGGTTTGAAATATGGGACCTAGGGTCTAGGGTTGGGTGTTGGCTGAACTGGCTGGGTTCCAGCTACGCCGGTTTAAAAGGATGGACTGCAGATGCGGGCAAATGCCTCAAATAAAGAGTTGTAGAATTGTTGAAAGGATTACTTAGATCGTTTTTCAGTTTCGTTTTCACAATGGACTGGTTAAAATCAAGCATTATGAAAAGTGAAATTCAATCACCCAAGACTATTGTCTATTCCTATGCCAACAGCTTAAAAAGTGATTTTAAAGAACACTTCAGTTTTCCACAAGTTTAATATTGCAATCGCCTCATTGGATGACATCATGGGTATGCTTGTGCGTACACCGGGAGAATAAACATAAGAAAAATGAATGAAGATTAATTAATGTAAATCATGATCATAATACAACAGTAGGAGCTTTTGTGTGTATGGAGACAGAATGGAAGGAAGGAGAGGATGGAAGGGTCGAGTAGTTGCAGGCAGCATTACTACTATTTACGAAGATGCCGATGGTGTGCAGCGCAAAAGGACGCAGTGTGGACAAGGTTCTTTTGTTTGAATATTTAGTTTGTGTCGAACCTGAAACTTTGTGAGTTTAGGGTTTAGGATTTAAGGTCTAGGGTTTAGGAACTTATGCGATCCCTAATTCGAGGACTTCCTAATTGAAGCTGGTTTGATGGATTCGATCACCTTCTTCATCAGGTTTCCCTACATGAAATGATGAGAAATACTTTAGTATATATACGTGTAACTTACTACATGAAATGATGAGAAATACTTTAGTATATATAAGTGTAACTACATGAAATGATGACAAATGATGTAGTATTTCTCATCATTTCAAGGGTTAGGGCCTTGGGGTTTAGGGTCTTAGGGTTAGGGTTTAAAATCTTAGACTTAGGGTTTAGGGTCTTAGAATCTTAGGTTTAGGATATTAGGGTTAGGATCTAAGGTCTAGGGTTTGAAATATGGGACCTAGGGTATAGAGTGGAGGTGGGGGTATAAATAGTTTTACCCCTAGGGTTACTGAGTTCTCACAATTTGAAGCACTACATCGCATAATGACATCTTCGTCGTCAACAAACACTGGTTTGCTTACCCTTAATGCAATCTAAAATCAGTAAAATCAAGACTCGGAAGATTGTAGTTCGGAATGTCAAATAAATTAAAATATTTTTGAAGTCCATTAGGTTATACACGTCACCAGGATCAAGAAATCATTTCGCGAAAACATCAAACGGATTTTCTATCCATCATGGATGTCTAATGGTTTATAGAAGGAAGGAGAAGCCTCCTCTCTTGTACCCTAAACCGCAGCCCCAAACAAAGTCGAATTTGTTGATTTCAATCACTTCAACCTCTCCTAGATTGATTTTCCCAGTTGTAAATCCTTCACCTGGATCTGGATGACATGAAAAATGAATCCACGTGAAGATGCATCTCATTATAATCTCATATTAAGTGGAAAAGGCTTCCATAAGCTAATTGCTAAGCAGATTTTGGACATGTAAACGCAAATGCTGAAATCCGTTGTATGATGAATAACATTTTGGCATGGCATTGCAGCTAATTCAGTATGTATACATGTGCGACTTATTTAGAAACATTTAACAACAAAGAGTGAGTTATGGCGTAAACCTAGAGGAACAAGCACTAAATTTCTATGGTTTGATGTATTGAGCAACATTTTGCATATTAACAAGCAACACATATTGCCAGACACAGTAACCTCAAACCCAAAAATTGAAAAGGAAAAGAAAATTGGGGTAAAGAAGAAAAGGACATACCTGGAGGACATTGTGGAACATAACAAGGCAAAGAGAAATATTCGAGTTGAGGGAGAGGAAGAGGAAGAGGGGAGACACCTCTTTCTTTCTAACTCTTCATTCCCAAATCCAA
The DNA here is from genome assembly GCA_027886185.1 of Rheum nobile. NCBI lineage: Eukaryota > Viridiplantae > Streptophyta > Magnoliopsida > Caryophyllales > Polygonaceae > Rheum > Rheum nobile. The sequence goes on from WOAB01000445.1 coordinate 23,556, forward strand.
GTGCAGTTTGAGGATTGTGTAATGTCCCAAGAGGGATTAACAAGAAATTACAAGGAAGGGAAAAGATTTGAGAGAAGAAGTGGACTGTAGAGGGAAGAACAAGGAAGAAGATGAATGCACAGGAAAAGGGTAAAGACAGAGAGGGAGAAGAGAGATTAGGAGAATTATTATTTCTTCAATACTTTCCCACTTATCATACAAGAGTATTTATCATACAAGAGTATTCAAGCTCAAAATTGGGAAAATTAAAATTCAGTAATCACTACTGTGAAGTCATAAAAAGCAAAACAAGAGCTCCAAAAGTGCGCCAAAACACTGAAGAACAGCAACCAAAAAGTGCAGCAGGGTGTGTTCGCAATTTGCAGCACAAAATTTCAGGAAATTCCTCTAGTGAACCCAAAAGTGCAGCAAAGGATGCTTAAATTTGACCCAGCCAGTGAACCCTCAATACACAGCCAGTGCAGCCAAAATCAACAAATTCAGCATAATTTCCACACACCCCAAAAACAGCAAACAGTAAATTTATCATAGGAAAGCATATTACTATATGTTCAACAAGAAATACTATCACTTCACTTTCACTGGTGGAGCACAAATGACTTGCTTTTCCTCGATGAAATGATACGATTCCAGCAAGCTCACATTAGGTCTAGGGTTAGGATATTAGGGTTAGGAGTTTAGGGTTAAGGGTTTGGGATCATAGGTCTAGGGTTTGGAATATGGGACCTAGGGTATAGGGTTGGGTGTAGGAGGGGATAAACCATAAACCTTATATCAAAATTCTGTATTTTTAATGTGAAATGATTGCATACAATTTCCGAAAACAAATCAAATAGCCAGTGTGACAGTGACTTGCAAGCTTTAAGCACTGATCATGCATCAAACTTATCAACGGTGAAATTACCACCACCACCTTCCTAGTTAATAAGGCTGGTATCTGAAAGCAAAGAGATTTGCCTGCACACAAGAATTGGTCAAGGCAACATTTTTAATAAAGAAAGAAAGGGGAAGCCAAAATGACCACATTAAGTACCAGAACCGGTAGCCGCAAGAACCAAGCAATCCTGATGGGATGCCCATGCATTTAGAGCTTCCTTTTGAAAGGATGAAAACCCAAAATGCTCTTGCAACACCCTGCTCACTCTTTGATCCAAGTCAAAACCAATTTGCACATCACATATGTCATCATTCCTGATCAGTATATAAGTGCTACTCCCTAATTCGAGGACTTCCCTTATGCTGGTTTGTTTAGTCTGGCCAAAAGGACGCAGTGTGGACAAGGATCTTTTGTTGGAATATTTATTTTGTGTCGAACCTGAAACTTTGTGAGTTTAGGGTTTAGGATTTAAGGTCTAGGGTTTAGGAACTTATGCAATCCATAATTCGAGGACTTCCCTTATGCTGGTTTGATGGATTCGATCACCTTCTTCATCAGGTTTCCCTACATGAAATGATGAGAAATACTATAGTATATATACGTGTAACTACATGAAATGATGAGAAATACTTTAGTATATATAAGTGTAACTACATGAAATGATGACAAATGCTGTAGTATTTCTCATCATTTCAAGGGTTAGGGCCTTAGGGTTTAGGATCTTAGGGTTAGGGGCTTAGGGTTTAAAATCTTAGACTTAGGGTTTAGGGTCTTAGAATCTTAGGTTTAGGATATTAGGGTTTTGGATCTAAGGTCTAGGATTTGGAATATGGGACCTAGGGTATAGAGTGGAGGTGGGGGTATAAATAGTTTTACCCCTAGGGTTACTGAGTTCTCACAATTCGAAGCACTATATCGCATAATGACATCTTCGTCGTCAACAAACACTGGTTTGCTTACCCTTAATGCAATCTAAAATCAGTAAAATCAAGACTCGAAAGATTGTAGTTCGGAATGTAAAATAAATAAAAATGAGATATTGGGCCCAAATAGGCCCAATAGAAAGGATTGTAGATAGAAATGGTTAGTGTTTATAATTTTGGGTTTAAAATCTTAGGGTTTAGCGTTTAGGAATCTTAGGGTTAGGATTTAGGATATTAGGGTTAGGGGTTTAGGATATTAGGGTTAGGAGTTTAGGGTTAGGGGTTTGGGATCATAGGTGTAGGGTTTGGAATATGGGACCTAGGGTCTAGGGTTGGGTATGGGAGGGGATAAACCTTATATCAAAATTCTATATTTTTAATGTGAAATGATTGCATACAATTTCCGAAAACAAATAGGCTACATCGCAAATATATACTGTAGTAACCAAACATGAGGCCACCGCAAGCAGAGAGAACCCTGGAAACCACATGAAATGATGAAGATCAATCTCCATGGACAATTCTCAGCTGGCCTCTGAACCACCTTCAGTAGATGAACATATACAAGGCTCGTGACAGCCATCAGGTGTGCGTTCATCCATCAAATAGCCAGTGTGACAGTGACTTGCAAGCTTTAAGCACTGATCATGCATCAAACTTATCAACGGTGAAATTACCACCACCACCTTCCTAGTTAATAAGGCTGGTATCTGAAAGCAAAGAGATTTGCCTGCACATAATAATTGGTCAAGGCAAATCCTTAGTCCTTAGCTCTTAGTTTTTAGCCTAAATCCTTAGCCCTTAGCCCAAATCCTTAGCCTTTAGCCCTTAGCCCAAACCCTTAGCGCAAACCCTTAGCCCTTATCTCTTAGCCCTTTGCCCAAATCCTTAGCCATTAGCCCAAGCCTTTAGCCCGAATCCTTAATCCTTAGCCCTTAGTCATGACCCCTTAGCCCTTTAGTCCTTAGCCATGACCCTTTAACCCTTTAGTCCTTAGCCATGACCCTTAGCCCTTAGCCCTAAGACCTTAGCCATAACCCATGACCCTGACCCTTCGTCCTTAGCCATGACCCTTAGCCTTTAGCCATGACCCTTAGCCCTTTGCCATGACCCCTTCGTCCTTAGCCATGACCCTTAGCACTTAGCCCTTAGCCATGACCCCTTAGCCATGACCCCTTCGCCCTTAGCCCTTAGTCATGACCCTTAGCCCTTAGCCATGACCCTTATCCCTTAGCCATAACCCTTAGCGAGCACTTAGCCCTTAGTCATGACCCCTTAGCCATGACCCTTAGGACTTAGCCCTTAGCCATGACCCTTAGCCCGCCCTTAACCATGATCCATGACCCTGACCCTTAGCCCTTAGACATGACCCTTAGCCTTTAGCCCTTAGCCATGACCCCTTAGCCCTTAGCCATGACCTTTAGCCCTTAGCCATGACCCCTTAGCCCTTAGCCATTATCCTTAGCACTTAGCCGTTAGCCATGACCCCTTAGCCATAACCCCTTAGCCCTTAGCCTAAGCCCTTAGTCATGACCCTTAGCCCTTAGCCACGACCCTTAGCCCTTAGCCATGACCCTTAGCACTTAGCCCTTAGCCATGACCCCTTAGCCCTTAGCCATGATCCTTAGCCCTTAACCCTTAGCCATGACCCTTAGCCCTTAAACATGATCCTTAGCACTTAGCCCTTAGCCATGCCCCTTAGCCCTTAGCCATGACCCATGACCCTTAGTCCTTAGCCATGACCCTTAGCACTTAGCCCTTAGCCATGACCCTTAGCCCGTCATTAGCCATGATTTATGACCCTGACCCTTAGCCCTTAGCCATGACCCCTTAGCCCTTAGCCATGACCCTTAGTCCTTAGCCATGACCCCTTAGCCCTTAGCCATTATCCTTAACACTTAGTCGTTAACCATGACCCCTTAGCCCTTAGCCATGACCCTTAGCCCTTAGCCATGACCCTGACCCATGACCCTTAGCCCTTAGTCATGACCCTTAGCCCTTAGCCATGACCCTTAGTACTTAGCTCTTAGCCATGATCTTTAGCACTTAGTCCTTAGTCATGACCCCTTAGTCCTTAGTCCTTAGCCCTGACCCATGACCCATGGGTCAGGGCATGCATCAAACTTATCAACGGTGAAATTACCA